>JAJJWX010000617.1:0-441476 GCA_023529315.1 Papaver bracteatum | reverse complement strand
TCTTGTCTTTGCTGGATTCTCTTTAAACGTTCGAACTAATTTTTGCTATAAATACAAGATGAATTTCTTCATTTGAAACCATACCTCGGAACTTAAGTTCTCTTTCTTTTCTTCTCTTATGCTTGCTTTGAAACTTAAGTTCTTTTTAACGTTTCATTTAAAACCCCGATTAAATTCGAGTTCTTGTCTTAAACAAGTTGTAGTTTACTGAAACATAATTTTGTATAACTACTTCTTTGTTTACGAGAATATTTGTTTTACAAAACTTTATTTACGAAATTTTTTACGAAACATAAATTAGTTTTTACATTTCTTTAAAACTATTTGAGTTTCGATTTGTAATTTTGTTTTTTTTTCATTATTTTTGCCAAGTTCTAAGGGTTCTCTCTGTGTATGCTACACATAGAGGAGAACTAACGATAGTTGTATCTGGAGGTAATTTGTTAATTGCTATAGCATCTCGAGAGGAGTAGCGAGGCAATATTACCTTTAGCTCGGTGTATCTCATACGTGCCTCTACTAAGTTTATTGAGTTATTTGTTACTACTATCGGTGTAATCTAAGTATTATTTCCCATTTGCATTCGATTATTGTAATTAATTCCAACAATCTAAAGGTAATATCGTGCCTTATTGTAATATTGTATCTTTGTAATATTCTTTGTTGTAAGAACATGGGAAAGAATCTTGTAGAAAAACCACCAAGTTCGGTGGTAAGGACTTTAAGAGATGGCGGTCTAAAATGCTATTCTTCCTAAATGACCAAAGGTTAGATGGATATGCTTTAGAAAAACCCTCGAGAAAACTTCATCGCCGTGGTAATGAAGATAAATTGAACGGATGGAATAGGAAGAATTATTTGTGCAAGAATCATATTCTTAAAACTGTCTTGATGACTCCTTGTATGACTTCTATAATGCAAAAGAAGATTTTAATGCTTTTGATTTATGGGAAGCTCTAGAAGAAAAATATCATGTTGAAAATTTCTTTGGAAGTAAGTTCTTGATGGCTAAGTTCTTAGAATACAACATGGCCCGACGAAAATCACATGTGGTAGAACGGTTCGTCGAACTTCAAATCCTCATCGTGATTCTTCTTGAAGGCTTGACTTTTGATGAAGCTCTACAAGTATCGGCTGTGATTGAAAAGCTTCCACCCTCATGGAGCGGAATACAAGAGGAGGCTGCGACACAAGACTCGTGAAATCACCATGGTGGAGCTTGGGAAAAAGATCCAGGTTGAGGAGCTTATGTGCGGCAAGGACAAGAGCATGATGCTGAGCAAAAACATGTCCAACAAAGCTCATGTTTTGGACGATAAAGCCAAGCTTCAAAGAAAACTCCTGGAGAATCCGGCAAAATGGGTAATAGACGTAACGAGACGTCGAAAACCCGTAGGTAACAATTTTAAGCCTAGAGGTGGTGTCACTAAGCACACCATCAAAGGCGGCTGTTTTAATTGTGGTAAACCTGGACATATGGCTAAAAGACTGTAAGGCCCTAAAAGGATCAAATATGATCCAAAACGAGAAAAATAAGGCAAACATAGTAGAGGACTCTGGATATTTCAACGGCATGGTGTCGAAGTCGACCTTGTCTCTAGTATGACTAATGTGAGAGGCCTGGTGGCTTGATTACGAGCCACCAAGCATGTACGTAAATTCGAGAAATGCTTTCTCCTCCTATGCCATAGTAGGAGATGATGAGAAATTGTTCATGGGAAACTCTTCACCGCGAAAGTGGTGGGGAAAGGCAAGGTCGAGCTGAAGCTAACCAGGAAAAACTCTCGCATTGAATGACGTATTCTACGTCCCAGGACATATGCAAAAATCTCATCTCGAAACCATCCTGCTAGGAAAAGGTTTTAAAATTGTTCTTTGAGTCCAATCTTGTTGTGATTTCTAAGCATGGTGAATTCGTAGGAAAAGGTTATATTCTGGAGATAACATGATTAAGCTTAGTGTATCGATTTGAAATTGAATGTTAATGCATCTTCTTACTGTTTATGTTTGTGACTCTTCACATGTTTGGCATGTTAGACTTGGGCATGTTAATTTCAAATCTCTAGAAAGACTTGCTAATTTAGGTTGCATACCAAAAATAAACTTTGATAAAAAACAAAGATGTGAAATCTGTGTTGAATCTAAATATGCAAGAAAACCATTTAATAAAAGTGTTGAACGTAAAACAGTTCCTTTGGAATTAATACACTCGGATTTAGGAGACTTGAAATCAACACCAACAAGAGGTGGTAGAAAATGGTATATCACTTTCATAGATGATTACTCACGATCTTCACAGGTTCATCTTCTTAGAAGTAAAGATGAGGCCTTAGAGGCTTTCCAAGTTTTATAAACTTGACGTAGAAAACCAAAAAGGAGTTAAGATTAAAACTCTTAGGTCTGACCGTGGCGGTGAGTATGTGATACCCATAGGAGAGTTTTGTAAAAATAATGGAATCATTCATGAAACCACTGCACCATATTCACACGATCGAATGGTGTAGCCGAAAGAAAAATAGAACACTCATAGATATGGTAAATGCTATGTTGACAAGTTCGGGGTTATCTTCGAACTTGTGGGGGGAAGCTATCCTCTCGGCATGCTATATTTTGAACCGAGTTCCATTTAAAAAATCGAGATAAAACTCCCTACGAATTGTGGAATGGTAAACAACCTTCCTATGCATACTTTAAAGTGTGGGGTGTTTGGCCAAGGTGGCCATTCCTCATCCCAAGAAAACTAAAATAGGTCCTAAAACAATTGACTGTGTTTTCATAGGATATCCTGAGCATACAAATGCTCACATGTTTATGGTCATCGTTCGACCACAATAACATTGGTCTCAACACCATAATGGAATCAAGAATCTTGTGTTTTATGAACACATATTTCCTTTAAGGTCTGGACCTCGTAAAAGGGTCCATGATGATCTCCCCGGATGTTCCATCGACTAGTCAAACTCCAACTTTAGAGTATGAAGGACTGAACCAAGAAGAAGTAAGAGGGTTAGAACTGAAACAAGTTTTGGCCACGATTTTTTGACTCTTACGGTAGAGTCGAACCCCCAAACCTACAAGGAAGCTATGACTTCTCCGAATCCTTTACGGGAAGAAGCTTCATTAAATGAATGGGAGTCCATTCAAAAAAATGAAACTTGGGAGCTTGTAGACTTGCCTCCTAGAAGTAAATCCATGGGTTTGCAAATGGGTGTTCAAAAGGAAACTTAGAGAAGAGATGGAACAATAGATAAATATAAAGCTAGGTTGGTAGCTAAAGGCTATAGACAACAGAAAGGATTAGATTTCTTTGATACTTATTCACCGGTCTCTAGAATCACCTCGATTAGGATGTTGATTGCTATTGCTTCAATTTATGATTTGCATATACATCGGATGGATGTTAAAACTACATTTTATATGGTGAATTGAATGAAGAAATTTATATGGACCAACTTTGAAGGCTTTATTGTAAAAGGTTGTGAAAACAAAGTATGCAAGTTGAACAAATCTCTATACGGTTTAAAACAAGCACCTAAACAATGGCATGAAAAATTTGATCATGTTATGATAACTAATGGTTTCAAGGTTAATGAATCGATAAATGTGTTTACATTAAATCGTGTATGATTCTCATGTTGTTGTTTGCCTATATGTTGATGATATGCTCATATTAGGCGAAACCTTGATATTATTAATACCATTAAAAGCATGCTTAGAGATAATTTTGACATGAAAGACTTAGGCCCTACTGATGTAATCTTAGGGATGAAAATCGAGAAAGACGTCGATGGATATAGTCTTAGTCAATCTCATTATGCGAAACCGTATTAAAGAGATTTAATTATGAAAATGCTAAACCTGCGTCTACTCCATTTGATCCCACTTGTAAATTGAAAAAGAACAAGGGTGAGGGTATTGATCAACTTGAGTATTCTCGCATTATTGTTGCCTTATGTATCTTATGAACTGTACAAGACCTGATATTGCTTACTCGTGAGTAGATTAAGCAGGTATACTTGCAACCCGGGCGGGATCACTGGAATGCTCTCTTCAGAGTTTTACGTTACACGAGAGGACCTCAAACTATTGCTTAAGTTTTGGGAAGTATCCTGCTGTCTTTGGAAGGGTATTGTGATGCCAGCTGGATATCAGGACTCGGAAGAGTGCAAATCTACTAGTGGGTACATCTTCTTGCTTGGAGGTGCGTCATGGGAAGTCTACCAAACCAGAGACATGTATAGCTAAATCCACTATGGAGTCCGAGTTTATAGCCTTGGAAAAAGGCTGGAGAGGAAGTCAATGGATACGATGTTTCCTAGGAGGAATTCCACTACGGCCCAAGCCTGTCTTCAATTGCCATCCACTGTGACAGTAAAGCTGCTCTTGGTTGTGAAAAGAACAATGTATACAACGGAAGTCTATACATATACGAAGAAGACATAAGACGGTGAAACAACTACTCTCTCTGGTATTATCTCGATAGACTTTGTAAAATCCAAAGATAATCTTGCAGATCCTTTGACAAAGGCTTAACCGAAGAGAAAGTTAAATTTACATCGAGGGATGGGACTTAAGCTCATTGAATAAATCACCATGAAGGATACTCAACCTTGTGATTGGATTTCCAAGATCAAGGTTCAATGAGACAACTAATTTATGGTGATATTGAGAAAGCACTATCTTTGTCCCTCCCTATGGTGTAATCGTGCGATAGTCTTTCCTGCAGAAATTAAGGATGATCTTTTGCGATCTTAATGGGTACCATGGCTTTGATTAAAGCGGGGTGTGGCGGGACACTCTTTATGGACTCACCTTTGTGGATGTTGGAAGTGTGGCGCTTCTGTGAGAATATGAAGACTGATTCTCTAGAGACATTCATTAAGTCCCGGGATTTTAGCCCACGGCCAAAATGGGCACAACCGCAAGAGCTTGGCAGCTGTTTTCTTCGGTTGAGGCATCAAGTGTGGATGTTATTTCTGAATTGCATTCTTTGTTGGCGGTTCAAGACATTGCGTTCACCGTATCAACAAGCGAGTTCAGGTAACCTCTCACTAAGTTAAGGTTCAATCTTTGGGACACCTTAGCCTATTTTGTTGCCTTATGTTTTATCGTGTTTTATCGACATGTTTTATTATTCATGTGGGGGATTGTTAGAAAAAACAATGTTTTGTTTTAATCAAAAATGCATGGACCATGTTTTGATCCCAAGACCTATTGCTCCCTAGATGTTTTTTCATGTGAATGAATAAAACATTAGTCCCATATAGACTAAAACACTAAGAGTTTTAGACTTAAATAGCATTGGTTTAGCCTTAAGGGCATGGCCCTTTGGGTCTTTAGACCTTTGTGTATGGGGAAAGCCCTAGACTATGGCAAGGTTGCCTAAACCTTATTGCATTTCTTATTGCCTTTCCCGTTCGCGCGGTGCTTCGCACAGAAGCACGCACGCTCGCTCGGCTCGGCTCGGCTCGGCGTGGGCGGGGCGAGGGCGGGGGCGTGGGCGTGGGAGTGGGAGTGGGTGTGGGTGTGTGGTGTGGGTGTGGGTATGGCCATTCTTTTTACTGAAATCTTCCACACGTTTCTCCCACACATGTAAAGAATTTTATTCTTTGCCTTCTCGGTTTTGGGTGTCCAGACCCGTGTAACACATGTGCACCTCGAGAAGAATCTCGAAAATTTTGAATTCGACAAAAGCGTTTTACCGTATTTTTAATCTTACCTTAAACTTTTGTAACGTTCGAGACGCGTGTTTTACGGATCGTGTTTTACGATCGTGGATCTTGTCTTTGCTTTGGATTCTCTTTAAACGTTCGAACTAATTTTTTGCTATAAATACAAGATGAATTTCTTCATTTGAAACCATACCTCAGAACTTAAGTTCTCTTTTTTCTTCTCTTATGCTTGCTTTTAGAAACTTAAGTTCTCATTTACGTTTCATTTAAAACCCAGAATAAATTCGGTCTTGTCTGAAACAAGTTGTAGTTTACAAACATAATTTTTGTATAACTACTTTTTGTTTACAGAATATTTTGTTTTACAAAAACTTTATTTACGAAATTGTTTTATCATAAATTAGTTTTTACATTTCTCTCAAAACTATTTAAGTTTCGATTTGTAATTTTGTTTTATTTCTACAAGTGTTCTAAGGGTTCTTCTGTGTATGCTACACATAGAGGAGAACTAACGCAGTTGTATCCTGGAGGTAATTTGTTAATTGCTATAGCATCTCAAAGGAGTAGCGGGTGCAATATTACCTTTAGCTCAGCGTATCTCATACGTGCCTCTACTAAGTTTATTGAGTTATTTGTTACTACTATCAGTGTAATCTAAGTATTATTTCCCATTTGCATTCGATTATTGTAATTAATTCCAACAATCTAAAGGTAATATCGTGCCTTATTGTAATATTGTAATACAGTAATATTCTTTGTTGTAAGAACATGGGAAAGAATATCAGAGAAAAACCACCAAAGTTCAAGTGGTAAGGACTTTAAGAGATGGCAGTCTAAAATGCTATTCTTCCTAAACGACCAAAGGTTAGATGGATATGCTTTAGAAAAACCCTCGAGAAAACTTCATCGCCGTGGTAATGAAGATAAATTGGACAGATGGAATAGGAAGAATTATTTGTGCAAGAATCATATTCTTAACTGTCTTGATGACTCCTTGTATGACTTCTATAATGCAAAAGAAGATTTTAATGCTTTTGATTTATGGGAAGCTCTAGAAGAAAAATATCATCTTCAAGTCTTTGGAAGTAAGAAGTTCTTGATGGCTAAGTTCTTAGAATACAACATGACTGACGAAAAGCCTTTGGTAGAACAGTTCGTCGAACTTCAAATCCTCATCAGCGAGATTCTTGCTGAAGGCTTGAATTTTGATGAAGCTCTACAAGTATCGACTGTGATTGAAAAGCTTCCACCCTCATGGAGCGAATACAAGAGGAGGCTGCGACACAAGACTCGTGAAATCACCATGGTGGAGCTTGGAAAAAAGATCCAGGTTGAGGAGCTTATGTGCAGCAAGGACAAGAGCATGATGCTGAGCAAAAACATGTCCAATAAAGCTCATGTTTTGGATGATAAAGCTGCTTCAAAGAAAACTCCTGGAGAATCAAGCAAAATGGGTAATAGACGTAACAGACGTCGAAAACCCAGAGGTAACAATTTTAAGCCTAGAGGTGGTGTCACTAAGCACACCATCAAAGGCGACTGTTTTAATTGTGGTAATCCTGGACATATGGCTAAAGATTGTAAGGCCCCTAAAAGGATCAAATATGATCCAAAACAGAAAAATAAGGCAAACATAGTAGAGGAATCTGGATATTTCACTGGCATGGTGTCTGAAGTCGACCTTGTCTCTAGTATGACTAATGTGAGAGACTGGTGGCTTGATTCTGGAGCCACCAAGCATGTCTGTAAATTCAGAAATGCTTTCTCCTCCTATGCCATAGTAGGAGATGATGAGAAATTGTTCATGGGAAACTCTTCCACCGCGAAAGTGGTGGGGAAAGGCAAGGTCGAACTGAAGCTAACTTCAGGAAAAACTCTCGCATTGAATGACGTATTCTACGTCCCGGACATATGCAAAAATCTCATCTCAGAAACCATCCTGCTAGGAAAAGGTTTTAAAATTGTTGCTTGAGTCCAATACTTGTTGTGATTTCTAAGCATGGTGAATTCGTAGGAAAAGGTTATGTTACCGATAACATGATTAAGCTTAGTGTATCGATTTGAAATTGAATGTTAATGCATCTTCTTCTGTTTATGTTTGTGACTCATCACATGTTTGGCATGATAGACTTAGGTTGCATAAATCCTAAAAATAAATTTTTGATAAAAAAAACAAAGATGTGAAATCTGTGTTGAATCTAAATATGCAAGAAAACCATTTAATAAAAGTGTTGAACGTAAACAATGTTCCTTTGGAATTAATACACTTACCGGATTTAGGAGACTTGAAATCAACACCAACAAGAGGTGGTAGAAAATGGTATATCACTTTCATAGATGATTACTCACGATACTGTCAGGTTCATCTTCTTAGAAGTAAAGA
This sequence comes from Papaver bracteatum, assembly GCA_023529315.1. Taxonomy (NCBI): domain Eukaryota; kingdom Viridiplantae; phylum Streptophyta; class Magnoliopsida; order Ranunculales; family Papaveraceae; genus Papaver; species Papaver bracteatum. Next base: position 433,421 of record JAJJWX010000617.1, on the reverse strand, counting down.
TGAGGCCTTAGAGGCTTTCAAGTTTTATAAACTTGAAGTAGAAAACCAAAAAGGAGTTAAGATTAAAACTCTTAGGTCTGACCATGGCGGTGAGTATGTGATACCCATAGGAGAGTTTTGTAAAAATAATGGAATCATTCATGAAACCACTGCACCATATTCACCTGAATCGAATGGTGTAGCCGAAAGAAAAAATAGAACACTCATAGATATGGTAAATGCTATGTTAACAAGTTCAGGGTTATCTTCGAACTTGTGGGGGGAAGCTATCCTCTCGGCATGCTATATTTTGAACCGAGTTCCATTTAAATCAGATAAAACTCCCTACGAATTGTGGAATGGTAAACAACCTTCCTATGCATACTTTAAAGTGTGGGGGTGTTTGGCCAAGGTGGCCATTCCTCATCCCAAGAAAACTAAAATAGGTCCTAAAACAATTGACTGTGTTTTCATAGGATATCCTGAGCATACAAATGCTCACAGGTTTATGGTCATCGATTTCGACCACAATAACATTGGTCTGAACACCATAATGGAATCAAGAGATGCTGTGTTTTATGAACACATATTTCCTTTAAGGTCTGGACCTCGTAAAAGGGTCCATGATGATCTCCCGGATGTTCCATCGACTAGTCAAACTCCAACTTTAGAGTATGAGACTGAACCAAGAAGAAGTAAGAGGGTTAGAACTGAAACAAGTTTTGGCCCTGATTTTTTGACTCTTACGGTAGAGTCTGAACCCCAAACCTATAAGGAAGCTATGACTTCTCCGTGCTCCTTTCGGGAAGAAGCTTCATTAAATGAATGGGAGTCCATTCAGCAAAACGAAACTTGGGAGCTTGTAGACTTGCCTCCTAGAAGTAAATCCATAGGTTGCAAATGGGTGTTCAAAAGGAAACTTAGAACAGATGGAACAATAGATAAATATAAAGCTAGGTTGGTAGCTAAAGGCTATAGACAACATGAAGGATTAGATTTCTTTGATACTTATTCACCAGTCTCTAGAATCACCTCGATTAGGATGTTGATTGCTATTTCTTCAATTTATGATTTGCATATACATCAGATGGATGTTAAAACTGCATTTTTATATGGTGAATTGAATGAAGAAATTTATATGGACCAACCTGAAGGCTTTATTGTAAAAGGTTGTGAAAACAAAGTATGCAAGTTGAACAAATCTCTATACGGTTTAAAACAAGCACCTAAACAATGGCATGAAAAATTTGATCATGTTATGATAACTAATGGTTTCAAGGTTAATGAATCTGATAAATGTGTTTACATTAAATATGTGTATGATTCTCATGTTGTTGTTTGCCTATATGTTGATGATATGCTCATATTAGGCAGCAACCTTGATATTATTAATACCATTAAAAGCATGCTTAGAGATAATTTTGACATGAAAGACTTAGGCCCTACTGATGTAATCTTAGGGATGAAAATCAGAAAGACGTCTGATGGATATAGTCTTAGTCAATCTCATTATGCTGAAACCGTATTAAAGAGATTTAATTATGAAAATGCTAAACCTGCGTCTACTCCATTTGATCCCACTTGTAAATTGAAAAAGAACAAGGGTGAGGGTATTGATCAACTTGAGTATTCTCGCATTATTGGTAGTCTTATGTATCTTATGAACTGTACAAGACCTGATATTGCTTACTCTCGTGAGTAGATTAAGCAGGTATACTTGCAACCTGGGCAGGATCACTGAATGCTCTCTTCAGAGTTTTACGGTACCTGAGAGGGACCTCAAACTATTGCTTAAGTTTTGGGAAGTATCCTGCTGTACTGGAAGGGTATTGTGATGCCAACTGGATATCGACTCGAAGAGTGCAAATCTACTAGTGGGTACATCTTCTTGCTTGGAGGTGCGTCTGTCTCATGGAAGTCTACCAAACAGACATGTATAGCTAAATCCACTATGGAGTCTGAGTTTATAGCCTTGGAAAAAGCTGGAGAGGAAGCTGAATGGATGCGATGTTTCCTGGGAGGAATTCCACTCTGGCCCAAGCCTGTGTCTTCAATTGCCATCCACTATGACGGTGAGCTGCTCTTGGTTGCGCAAAGAACAATGTATACAACGGGAAGTCTATACATATACGAAGAAGACATAAGACGGTGAAACAACTACTCTCTACTGGTATTATCTCGATAGACTTTGTAAAATCCAAAGATAATCTTGCAGATCCTTTGACAAAAGGCTTAACCAGAGAGAAAGTTAAATTTACATCGAGGGGGATGGGACTTAAGCTCATTGAATAAATCACCATGAAGGATACTCAACCTTGTGATTGGATTTCCAAGATCAAGGTTCAATGAGACAACTAATTTATGGTGATATTGAGAAAGCACTATCTTTGTCCCTCCCTATGGTGTAATCGTGCGATAGTGCTTTGCCTCTGAAATTAAGGATGATCTTTTGCGATCTTAATGGGTACCATGGCTTTGATTAAAGCGGGGTGTGGCAGGACACTCTTTATGGACTCACCTTTGTGGATGTTGGAAGTGTGGCCGCTTCCTATGAGAATATGAGCTGATTCTCTAGAGACATTCATTAAGTCCAGGATTTTAGCCCACGGCCAAAATGGGCACAACCGCAAGAGCTTGGCAGCTGTTTTCTTTCTTCGGTTGAGGCATCAAGTGTGGCTGTTATTTCTGAATTGCATTCTTTGTTGGCGGTTCAAGACATTGCGTTCACCGTATCAACAAGCGAGTCTGGTAACCTCTCACTAAGTTAAGGTTCAATCTTTGGGACACCTTAGCCTATTTTGTTGCCTTATGTTTTATCGTGTTTTATCGACATGTTTTATTATTCATGTGGGGGATTGTTAGAAAAAACAATGTTTTGTTTTAATCAAAAAATGCATGGACCATGTTTTGATCCCAAGACCTATTGCTCCCTAGATGTTTTTTCATGTGAATGAATAAAACATTAGTCCCATATAGACTAAAACACTAAGAGTTTTAGACTTAAATAGCATTGATTTAGCCTTAAGGGTATGGCCCTTTGGGTCTTTAGACCTTTGTGTATGGGGAAAGCCCTAGACTATGGCAAGGTTGCCTAAACCTTATTGCATTTCTTATTGCCTTTCCTGTTCGCGCGGTGCTTCGCACAGAAGCACGCACGCTCGGCTCGGCTCGGCTCGGCTCGGCGTGGGCGAGGGCGAGGGCGTGGGCGTGGGAGTGGGAGTGGGTGTGGGTGTGGGTGTGGGTGTGGGTGTATCCGACCCATTCTTTTTACTGAAATCTTCCACACGTTTCTCCCACACATGTAAAGAATTTTATTCTTTGCCTTCTCGGTTTTGGGTGTCCGACCCGTGTAACACATGTGCACCTCGAGAAGAATCTCGAAAATTTTGAATTCCGACAAAAGCGTTTTACTGTATTTTTAACGCTGCTTTTACCTTAAACTTTTGTAACGTTCGAGACGCGTGTTTTACGGATCGTGTCTTTGCTTTGGATTCTCTTTAAACGTTCGAACTAATTTTTGCTATAAATACAAGATGAATTTCTTCATTTGAAACCATACCTCAGAACTTAAGTTTCTCTTATGCTTGCTTTCAGAAACTTGCTTTCAGAAACTTAAGTTCTCATTTACGTTTCATTTAAAACCCAGAATAAATTCAGTTCTTGTCTCGAAACAAGTTGTAGTTTACAGAAACATAATTTTGTATAACTACTTCTTTGTTTACAGAATATTTGTTTTACAGAAACTTTATTTACAGAAATTGTTTTACAGAAACATAAATTAGTTTTTACATTTCTCTGAAACTATTTAAGTTTCGATTTGTAATTTTGTTTTATTTCTGCTGCCAAGTTCTAAGGGTTCTCTCTGTGTATGCTACACATAGAGGAGAACTAACAGTAGTTGTATCCTGGAGGTAATTTGTTAATTGCTATAGCATCTCAGAGGAGTAGCAGGCAATATTACCTTTAGCTCAGCGTATCTCATACGTGCCTCTACTAAGTTTATTGAGTTATTTGTTACTACTATCAGTGTAATCTAAGTATTATTTCCCATTTGCATTCGATTATTGTAATTAATTCCAACAATCTAAAGGTAATATCGTGCCTTATTGTAATATTGTAATACTGAAATATTCGTTGTTGTAAGAACATGGGAAAGAATATCGTAGAAAAACCACCAAAGTTCAGTGGTAAGGACTTTAAGAGATGGCAGTCTAAAATGCTATTCTTCCTAAACGACCAAAGGTTAGATGGATATGCTTTAGAAAAACCTCGAGAAAACTTCATCGCCGTGGTAATGAAGATAAATTGGACAAGATGGAATAGGAAGAATTATTTGTGCAAGAATCATATTCTTAACTGTCTTGATGACTCCTTGTATGACTTCTATAATGCAAAAGAAGATTTTAATGCTTTTGATTTATGGGAAGCTCTAGAAGAAAAATATCATGCTGAAGCTGCTGGAAGTAAGAAGTTCTTGATGGCTAAGTTCTTAGAATACAACATGACTGACGAAAAGCCTTTGGTAGAACAGTTCGTCGAACTTCAAATCCTCATCAGCGAGATTCTTGATGAAGGCTTGAATTTTGATGAAGCTCTACAAGTATCGACTGTGATTGAAAAGCTTCCACCCTCATGGAGCGAATACAAGAGGAGGTCACGACACAAGACTCGTGAAATCACCATGGTGGAGCTTGGAAAAAAGATCCAGGTTGAGGAGCTTATGTGCAGCAAGGACAAGAGCATGATGCTGAGCAAAAACATGTCCAATAAAGCTCATGTTTTGGATGATAAAGCTGCTTCAAAGAAAACTCCTGGAGAATCAAGCAAAATGGGTAATAGACGTAACAGACGTCGAAAACACAGAGGTAACAATTTTAAGCCTAGAGGTGGTGTCACTAAGCACACCATCAAAGGCGACTGTTTTAATTGTGGTAAACCTGGACATATGGCTAAAGACTGTAAGGCCCCTAAAAGGATCAAATATGATCCAAAACAGAAAAATAAGGCAAACATAGTAGAGGAATCTGGATATTTCACTGGCATGGTGTCCGGGTCGACCTTGTCTCTAGTATGACTAATGTGAGAGACTGGTGGCTTGATTCTGAGCCACCAAGCATGTCTCAAATTCAGAATGCTTTCTCCTCCTATGCCATAGTAGGAGATGATGAGAAATTGTTCATGGGAAACTCTTCCACCGCGAAAGTGGTGGGGAAAGGCAAGTTCGAACTGAAGCTAACTTCAGGAAAACTCTCGCATTGAATGACGTATTCTACGTCCTTACATATGCAAAAATCTCATCTCGTAAACCATCCTCGCTAGGAAAAGGTTTTAAAATTGTTGCTGAGTCCAATACTGTTGTGATTTCTAAGCATGGTGAATTCATAGGAAAAGGTTATGTTACCGATAACATGATTAAGCTTAGTGTATCTGATTTGAAATTGAATGTTAATGCATCTTCTTCTGTTTATGTTTGTGACTTGCTAATTTAGGTTGCATACCAAAAATAAACTTTGATAAAAAACAAAGATGTGAAATCTGTGTTGAATCTAAATATGCAAGAAAACCATTTAATAAAAGTGTTGAACGTAGAACAGTTCCTTTGGAATTAATACACTCGGATTTAGGAGACTTGAAATCAACACCAACAAGAGGTGGTAGAAAATGGTATATCACTTTCATAGATGATTACTCACGATACTGTCAGGTTCATCTTCTTAGAAGTAAATATGAGGCCTTAGAGGCTTTCAAGTTTTATAAACTTGAAGTAGAAAACCAAAAAGGAGTTAAGATTAAAACTCTTAGGTCTGACCGAAAGTGAGTATGTGATACCCATAGGAGAGTTTTGTAAAAATAATGGAATCATTCATGAAACCACTGCACCATATTCACCTGAATCGAATGGTGTAGCCGAAAGAAAAAATAGAACACTCATAGATATGGTAAATGCTATGTTAACAAGTTCAGGGTTATCTTCGAACTTGTGGGGGAAGCTATCCTCTCGGCATGCTATATTTTGAACCGAGTTCCATTTAAATCGATAAAACTCCCTACGAATTGTGGAATGGTAAACAACCTTCCTATGCATACTTTAAAGTGTGGGGTGTTTGGCCAAGGTGGCCATTCCTCATCCCAAGAAAACTAAAATAGGTCCTAAAACAATTGACTGTGTTTTCATAGGATATCCTGAGCATACAAATGCTCACAAGTTTATGGTCATCAGTTCTGACCACAATAACATTGGTCTGAACACCATAATGGAATCAAGAGATGCTGTGTTTTATGAACACATATTTCCTTTAAGTCCGGACCTCGTAAAAGGGTCCATGATGATCTCCCTGGATGTTCCATCGACTAGTCAAACTCCAACTTTAGAGTATGAGACCAACCAAGAAGAAGTAAGAGGGTTAGAACTGAAACAAGTTTTGGCCCTGATTTTTTGACTCTTACGGTAGAGTCTGAACCCCAAACCTATAAGGAAGCTATGACTTCTCCAGAAGCTCCTTTCTGGGAAGAAGCTTCATTAAATGAATGGGAGTCCATTCAGCAAAAAGAAACTTGGGAGCTTGTAGACTTGCCTCCTAGAAGTAAATCCATAGGTTGCAAATGGGTGTTCAAAAGGAAACTTAGAACAGATGGAACAATAGATAAATATAAAGCTAGGTTGGTAGCTAAAGGCTATAGACAACAGGAAAGATTAGATTTCTTTGATACTTATTCACCAGTCTCTAGAATCACCTCGATTAGGATGTTGATTGCTATTTCTTCAATTTATGATTTGCATATACATCAGATGGATGTTAAAACTGCATTTTTATATGGTGAATTGAATGAAGAAATTTATATGGACCAACCTGAAGGCTTTATTGTAAAAGGTTGTGAAAACAAAGTATGCAAGTTGAACAAATATCTATACGGTTTAAAACAAGCACCTAAACAATGGCATGAAAAATTTGATCATGTTATGATAACTAATGGTTTCAAGGTTAATGAATCTGATAAATGTGTTTACATTAAATATGTGTATGATTCTCATGTTGTTGTTTGCCTATATGTTGATGATATGCTCATATTAGGCAAAAGAACCTTGATATTATTAATACCATTAAAAGCATGCTTAGAGATAATTTTGACATGAAAGACTTAGGCCCTACTGATGTAATCTTAGGGATGAAAATCAGAAAGACGTCTGATGGATATAGTCTTAGTCAATCTCATTATGCTGAAACCGTATTAAAGAGATTTAATTATGAAAATGCTAAACCTGCGTCTACTCCATTTGATCCCACTTGTAAATTGAAAAAGAACAAGGGTGAGGGTATTGATCAACTTGAGTATTCTCGCATTATTGGTAGTCTTATGTATCTTATGAACTGTACAAGACCTGATATTGCTTACTCTGTGAGTAGATTAAGCAGGTATACTTGCAACCCAGCAGGGCAGGATCACTGGAATGCTCTCTTCGCAGTTTTACGGTACCTCGAGAGGGACCTCAAACTATTGCTTAAGTTTTGGGAAGTATCCTGCATACTGGAAGGGTATTGTGATGCCAATCTGATATCGACTCAGAAGAGTGCAAATCTACTAGTGGGTACATCTTCTTGCTTGGAGGTGCGTCTGTCTCATGGAAGTCTACCAAACAGACATGTATAGCTAAATCCACTATGGAGTCTGAGTTTATAGCCTTGGAAAAAGCTGGAGAGGAAGCTGAATGGATGCGATGTTTCCCTGGGAGGAATTCCACTGGCCCAAGCCTGTGTCTTCAATTGCCATCCACTGTGACAGTGAAGCTTCTCTTGGTTGCGCAAAGAACAATGTATACAACGGGAAGTCTATACATATACGAAGAAGACATAAGACGGTGAAACAACTACTCTCTACTGGTATTATCTCGATAGACTTTGTAAAATCCAAAGATAATCTTGCAAATCCTTTGACAAAAGGCTTAACCAGAGAGAAAGTTAAATTTACATCGAGGGGGATGGGACTTAAGCTCATTGAATAAATCACCATGAAGGATACTCAACCTTGTGATTGGATTTCCAAGATCAAGGTTCAATGAGACAACTAATTTATGGTGATATTGAGAAAGCACTATCTTTGTCCCTCCCTATGGTGTAATCGTGCGATAGTGCTGCCTGCAGAAATTAAGGATGATCTTTTGCGATCTTAATGGGTACCATGGCTTTGATTAAAGCGGGGTGTGCAGACACTCTTTATGGACTCACCTTTGTGGATGTTGGAAGTGTGGCCGCTTCCTATGAGAATATGAGCTGATTCTCTAGAGACATTCATTAAGTCCAGGATTTTAGCCCACGGCCAAAATGGGCACAACCGCAAGAGCTTGGCAGCTGTTTTCTTCGGTTGAGGCATCAAGTGTGGCTGTTATTTCTGAATTGCATTCTTTGTTGGCGGTTCAAGACATTGCGTTCACCGTATCAACAAGCAGTTCAGGTAACCTCTCACTAAGTTAAGGTTCAATCTTTGGGACACCTTAGCCTATTTTGTTGCCTTATGTTTTATCGTGTTTTATCGACATGTTTTATTATTCATGTGGGGGATTGTTAGAAAAAACAATGTTTTGTTTTAATCAAAAAATGCATGGACCATGTTTTGATCCCAAGACCTATTGCTCCCTAGATGTTTTTTCATGTGAATGAATAAAACATTAGTCCCATATAGACTAAAACACTAAGAGTTTTAGACTTAAATAGCATTGGTTTAGCCTTAAGGGTATGGCCCTTTGGGTCTTTAGACCTTTGTGTATGGGGAAAGCCCTAGACTATGGCAAGGTTGCCTAAACCTTATTGCATTTCTTATTGCCTTTCCTGTTCGCGGTGCTTGCACAGAAGCACACGCTCGCTCGGGCTCGGGCGGGCGTGGGGCGTGGCGGGGCGTGGCGGGGCGTGGGTGTGGGTGTGGGTGTGGGTGTGGGTGTGGGTGTATCCGACCCATTCTTTTTACTGAAATCTTCCACACGTTTCTCCCACACATGTAAAGAATTTTATTCTTTGCCTTCTCGGTTTTGGGTGTCCGACCCGTGTAACACATGTGCACCTCGAGAAGAATCTCGAAAATTTTGAATTCCGACAAAAGCGTTTTACTGTATTTTTAACGCCGCTTTTACCTTAAACTTTTGTAACGTTCGAGACGCGTGTTTTACTGGATCGTGGATCGTGTTTTACGGATCTTGTCTTTGCTTTGGATTCTCTTTAAACGTTCGAACTAATTTTTGCTATAAATACAAGATGAATTTCTTCATTTGAAACCATACCTCGAACTTAAGTTTCTCTTTTCTTCTCTTATGCTTGCTTTCGAAACTTGCTTTAAACTTAAGTTCTCATTTACGTTTCATTTAAAACCCAGAATAAATTCAGTTCTTGTCTGAAACAAGTTGTAGTTTACAGAAACATAATTTTGTATAACTACTTCTTTGTTTACGAATATTTGTTTTACGAAAACTTTATTTACGTAAATTGTTTTACGTAAACATAAATTAGTTTTTACATTTCTCTGAAACTATTTAAGTTTCGATTTGTAATTTTGTTTTATTTCTGCTGCCAAGTTCTAAGGGTTCTCTCTGTGTATGCTACACATAGAGGAGAACTAACAATAGTTTGTATCCTGGAGGTAATTTGTTAATTGCTATAGCATCTCGGAGGAGTAGCAGAAATATTACCTTTAGCTCAGCGTATCTCATACGTGCCTCTACTAAGTTTATTGAGTTATTTGTTACTACTATCAGTGTAATCTAAGTATTATTTCCCATTTGCATTCGATTATTGTAATTAATTCCAACAAAATATACCATTTTCATTTAATGCTCACTTCTTCCTCTTTTCAAGTAATTTAATTACCTTGTGTTTGTCATTTGTTATTTAATTTCCTTCCCATGGAACACGCCTGGACTTATCTCGCGCGTGTTTATAATAAAATTCAACATAAAAAATCTGTTTCCCTTCTTATTAGTAGCCGAGATTACCATCACATTTGTGATTCTAAACAGTGATTTTGTACATAATAACCATTCATCACCAGTAGTGCTGATTTCATATTCAATTTCTTCATCTTCTTCTTCACGAAATGCAGTCCACCAAGAAGGGAGAATAAGTTGGGCCCGGAGTAGTAAGAACAAGCAGAAGTGCGATCTGTTTACGGGAAAATGGGTTGGGGTGAAGATAATGCTCCATATTATACTAACGCAACATGTTCAGCAGTACATGTGGACATGAATTGCATGAAATACGGAAAACCCAACATGGATTGTACCAAATGGAGATGGAAACCAAACGAATGTGCATGAGCTGCCCATTTTCGATCCAGTGGAATTCTTGGAGCTTCTAAGAGGAAAGTCTTTGGAATTTGTTGGTGATTCTGTTGCAAGAAACCAGTTTGCTTCCTTGGTGTGCCTCCTGGCCAAGGTATTAATATTCTGTAAAGTTTGATACATGATTTAACATTCCATTTTTGTCTTAGAATTAGTTGACACACCGTTTTTTTTTTTTTTTTTTATACAAAGCTGGGAAATTAAAAAGCTAACAATTGGCTACACAAGGGTAGCAATGTTAGTTGGCTACACCGTGTGTTATCTTTGCCTTGCATCCTTATTCCAATCACCTAGCATATTTTTGTGACCAATATCTAGCACATGAATAACTTAGAGGACCTCCAATGGAATATGGGTTTTAAAAAATATTGATGCCACCTAGGATTTTAGAAACTCTCAACAAAGAAAACCTTTCCAGTGGTGGTTGGATAATCAAAATTTAATATGACATTGAAGCATAAGAGGTTGAGCGGCCGCATATTAGTCATGGCACAACAGGTTCAGCGGATGAATATTAGTCGAAACATGAGAGGTTCAGTGACTACACTTAGGTCGTAGCACAAAAGGTGCAGCGATTCTATTTTTGTTGAAGCATAAGAGGTTGAGCGACTACATATTAGTCATCGCACAACAGATTCAGTGACTACACTAAGGTCGTCGCATAAATGAAGCATAAGAAGTTCATCGACTGAATTTATGTCGCGCCATGCTAGGGTCAGCGACTGCATTTTTGCTGAAGCTCAATAGGTTGAGCAGCTACATTTTAGGATGTTTAAATTTGGTCGCAGGAGGCAACGAGATACCGTTTATACTTCTGAATCCGACCACTGGATGTAAATTTAGAAGTTAAACTAACAATTATAATATAGAGAGATATAGTTGTTCAAAACATCAAACATAATAATATTGAAACAAAATATCTTACAAATTAGGGCTATATCCAAAATATACACATCCCACCAACTGATTAAGTTCTAACTAGAATGTTGTGCAAATATTCCATAGCTACTATTGGAAGTCTCCCATTTATTCTTCACCCTCTTCTGCTTCATTATGCTCCCCAATTCCTCATCATTCCGATACTAACCAGTCTCCACATTTTCTTCTTCGTACTACTTTGTTTCTTCCTCCTCACCATATTTTCTGCTTCATTATCCAAATTACCTACTAATCAGTTTTAGAAAAGATCGGAACACATCAGCAATAATAATATGTTACAACTTTGCAATTCAATATCTGATAAGAAAATCACTAGCATTAAGATAGAACTATTGAGATAGTCAATGTACTGGAAACAAGTAAATATGTTCTACATAGATTTCTGGCTTTTGGAGTTTAGGAAATTGAACTTACGGGAGATGTTGCTGGCAATGTAGCTTCACCATCTTTCTTCACAACTGGAACTGATTTATCATCATTTTTTGTATCAGGTGCAGTTGTCTCCGAGGTTAGAATATGTTTTGCATCCCTTACCTGAAGCATTGAGATAACATAGATCATTAATGATAATTTTCCTGATCTCTAAGATTGATTAAAAACGCAAAGATGTGAGGTGAAACTAACCTTGCTATCATCAGCATATGCTTCCATCTTCAGTGTATCTTTACCATCAAACTTTCCTTCTTGGATTATACTCAATCCATGTGATAGACTGCAAGGGAACATAGAAAAAGACTTAGATAAAACAAAATGGTAAATGCAACTGACACAATTTAATGTACTAGACTAACCTCTTAGAAGATATAACATAGATATTTTTTTGCAAGAAATTATCAGTGTTCAACTTATGACTTCGTCCATATAAAAATTATTGTGAATTGTTTTGAAGATTTGAAGCATAGAGACATTACATATTAGAGAAGTTCACTGTCTCATCACTGACAACTTGGAATTGCACAAGCTGCTCATTGAGGCAGTATCGACGAAGGATCTCAATCGTCTTTACTAGGGTTATTCTTAAAGTTTTATTCTCATGGAAAAGATCACCACCAAGAAGTAAGAAATCCACCTGCAGTCAAGAGAAAATTCAGCATACTTCTCTTAAGGATACCACATAACAGCATCACATGCATATCCAAAAACAACATAACTATATATGTTAATAGATGGAATAAAATAGTAAAATTGAACCCTCAATAGTTATACTGATTAAAAACAAAAAAAATATGTCATGTAACTAAATGGATCCAGGTTAACAAATTCTGCTTGGGCTTGAGAACTTTTGAATGTTTTATCAAACCCATTTAGCTTAAATGTTTTTATGGCTTTTGTTTAGTCTATTACCACCCATTGGGTGAGCTGATTAAATTGTAATCACCAATGGGTGTGCTGCTTCTTGTGTGGCTATTTAGTGGACAGATGAGTTTTGTAAGAACATTTAAGAAGTTAATCTGAAATTGATTGAGGCTCTTCCTTAAGTTAGGAGAGAAGGTTACTGAGTTAATCAGATATTCAACTCTGTACATGACAATTGGTATCAGCCAGTATTGATTCTGATTTCAGTCATGACCGGAGGTGGAGATAATATTACCATAGTAAAAGAAGCAGCTATTCAGTTGCAAGCTCATTCAGACAAGCTCTCGATATTGGAAGACGCGGTTAAGAACCTCACTACTGACCTCCGATCTTTGTCTACTGAGATGATGCCGGTTAAAGAATCAATTATTTCCATCGCCTTGTTCTGTCAACGATTTGGTATGGAAACAAATCATCAAGAGATACCAGATTCAAATTCCTCCCATGATGTCGTACCTCCTGATCCCAACGCAATGATCACTCAATCTGGTAAAATCTCTACTCATCCTAAGATTGATTTTCCGCGCTTTGATAGTAATAATCCCATGAGTTAGATTTGTAAGTGTAATAGATATTTTCAGTTAAATATGATCGATGATATCCATAAAGTAGACTTTGCATCTATTCATTTTTATGGTAGAGCCGATTCATGGTTTTTAGATTATCAAGAGGGTAAAACATCTATTGATTGGTCTCAGTTTTGCACTGATATGTGTTGTCATTTTGAGGATGTTGCTGCTGATAATTATGTTGGTATTTTTAGAAAATTAGCTCAACTCACTTCTGTGGAAGAGTATTATGAACAGTATGAAGCATTGAAATATTTAATGAAATCTCGTAACCCTGGGCTATCGGAGGATTATTATACGATGAGCTTCATCAGCGGCCTTAAAGATGAGATTCGTAATTCAGTACAAATGTTTAAGCCATCTTCAGACACTGATGCATTTTATTTAGCCAGAATGCAGCAGGCTAATGTTGATCTTCAAGCCAAGAAGACTAAATCGGTCTTCAGACCCTCTCCATCTTACTCTACCAGTTATTACTCACCTCATCTACATACCAAACCCACCTTAACTCCACTCACCACCCCACCAAAACCACCATTATCCACCCCTAAACCTTTTGTTACTCTTCCCACTACACCTACAAAAAATGAACCCACTATACCTCCAATTAAACATTTAACCCCAGCACAAATGAAGATCATAAGGGACAAATTCCTCTGTTACAATTGCGATGAACTTTATAAACAAGGTCATATTTGTAAGACTCAGCAGCTGTTCATGTTGGTTGCCACGGAAGATGCTGATTCTCCATCCCCTGTGGAAGAACTTATAGAAGAGGTTACTTCACCTTGTCCTCCAGACTCTCCAATGGAAATATCTTTGAATGCTCTGACTGGGTTAGTCACCCAAAACACCATTCGAGCACTTGGAAAAATACACTCTCAGGATATCTTTGTCTTGATTGATACAGGCAGCACACATAGCTTTGTGGATGCTAAATTGGCTTCCCAATTACAGTTACCTGTTTCTCCCACTAGCCACATCCTAGTGACGGTAGCTAATGGAGATTCCACTATCAGTAAGGGGGTTTGTCCTCAACTTTGTTGGCATATGCAGGGGCATGAATTTATTTATGATTTGCGCATCTTACCACTTGGGGGCTGTGACATGGTTTTGGGAGTGGATTGGCTCAAACAACTTGGTGACGTCATGTTCAACTTAGCAGATCTCCGAATCTCATTCTTTCATCAAGGTCAACAGATTACATTGCAGGGGAGTTCTGCTGCACCTTTTTGCAGTATGATCAGTGGTAATACCTTTCTGAAATTCCTCAAAGACAACACACCCACCTTTATCGGGAAGTTTTTCGCTATTTCCACCACTCCCCTGCCATCTATTGACCATAGTATTTCTAGCATACTTGAGTCTTTCTCTAATGTTTTTACTGCTCCAACTTCATTACCTCCTCAAAGAGCAATTGACCATCAAATACCTATTAAACCCAACTCAGGACCAGTTTCCCAAAGACCTTATCGATGTTCTCATATGCAAAAAGAGGTAGTGGAGCAATTAACTCAGGAATTATTGGATGCTGGCTTTATTCAAGAGAGTCATAGCCCATTTTCTTCTCCTATTTTGCTCATCAATAAGAAGGATGGATCGTGGCATTTTTGTGTTGATTATCGGAAACTAAATGACATCACAGTTAAAGATAAGTTTCATATACCTTTAATAGATGACTTGTTAGATGAATTAAGGGGTGCAGTTATCTTCTCTAAAATTGATTTGAAGTCAAGGTACTATCAAATCTTAATGCACTTATCTGATGTTCACAAGACTGCCTTTCGAACCCATCAGGGGAATTATGAATTTCGAGTCATGCCATTTGGCTTAACAAATGCCCCTGCTACATTTCAATCCCTTATGAATACTATTTTCAAACCCTTTTTAAGGAAATTTATCCTGGTGTTTTTTTATGACATTTTAGTTTTTAGAAAATCATTAGAGGAGCATGCTCTGTATTTTTCCCAGACACTTTCATTGCTCAGACAACATTTCCTATTTGCCAATAAAACAAAATGTTGTTTTGCACAACCTAGCCTTTCCTATTTGGGCCACTTAATCACCTCTGCAGGAGTGGATGCTGACCCTGACAAGATTTCAGACATGCAAAATTGGCCTCAACCAACTACTCTCGAGCAGATCAGGGGCTTTCTCGGCTTAATTGGTTATTATAGGAGGTTTATCCGGAATTATGGAAATATTAGTAAACCTCTCACCGATATGTTAAAGAAAAACTCCATTTTGTGGTCAGAAGCAGCATTACAGGCATTTGTTAATCTCAAGGCTGCTATGAATACTTCTCCAGTCCTGGCCTTGCCTGATTTTTCACAGCCATTTGTCCTTGAAACAGATGCATGCTCCACTGGTGTAGGTGTTTTCCTCATGCAACATGATCAACCCATTGCTTTTTACAGTAAGCCATTGTGTCCATAGGCCTTATCCCTTTCCACATATGAAAAGGAATTGTTAGCCATTGTTATAGCTGTGCAGAAATGGAAGCACTACCTTTATCAGCATCAATTCATCATACACACTGACCACCAGAGCTTGAAGTATTTCATGGAGCAGAGAATAACCACTGTGTTGCAACAAAAATGGCTCATGAAGTTGTTAGGTTTGGATTATGTTATTAAGTACAAGAAGGGCAAGGAGAACATAGCTGCTGATGCTATTTCCAGGCTCCATTATCCTACTTATGATTGCAATGCCTTATCCATGGCTCAACCACAGTGGACTCAGGACATCATATCCAGATATGCCGAGGACTCCCAAGCTCAACAACTGATAGCACAATTACTAATCTCTCCAACTGATGTTGTTTACTCTCTTAAGAATGGCATTCTGAAATACAAAACTAGAATCTATGTGGGTTCAGGGTTACAAACTAGGAATCATATTATTCATTTTGTGCACTCCTCAGCTGTTGGAGGCCACTCTGGTATGCTAGGCACCTACAAAAGGGCCAGAACTTACTTTTATTGGCCAAAGATGAAAGAAGAAATTTTTCAATTTGTGGCTAACTGTGATGTATGCCAATGCAACAAGAATTAGCTCTCTTCCCCAGCTGGTCTACTCCAACCTCTACCCATACCTGATACAACATGGCAACATATCTCTTTGGACTTCATTGAGGGTCTTCCAATGTCATTCAGGAAGACTGTCATTCTAGTAGTGGTGGACAGGTTGACCAAGTATAACCACTTCATTGCCTTGAGACATCCATTCACTTCCATCTCTGTAGCTAAGGAATTTCTGAATCACATTTTCAAGCTGCATGGACTCCCAACCACCATTTTCTGTGACAGGGATAAGGTATTCCTTAGCCACTTCTGGCAACATTTATTTTAGTCCCTTGGCACCACATTACACCTCAGTACTTCCTACCATCCCCAGAAAGATGGTCAAACTGAGAGAACTATTGCATGTTTAGAACAATACTTAAGATGCATGACCATCTCTACACCTAAGTTATGGCTCAACTGGTTGGCATTAGCTGAATGGTGGTTTAACACCAATTACCATACTAGCCTTAAGATGACACTATTCCAAGCCATGTATGGCTATACTCCACCACATTTGGCCTTCCCAGTCCAAGCCACAACTTCAGTCGCCACTGTGCAAGACTATCTTCAGAAAAGGGACCATATGCTCCAACTTCTCAAAGCAGATTTAACAAAAGCTCAGCACAGGATGAATCATTTTGCAGATGCACACAGGACTGACAGGTCATTCTCAGTGGGGGACTTAGTATTCTTAAATCTGCAACCCTACAGGAAATCTACAGTGGCACTCAGGGATAATATGAAACTCTCAGCTAAGTATTTTGGCCCCTTTGAGGTGTTGCAGAAAATAGGTGTCGTTGCTTACAAGATAAAGTTGCCAATTGGCTCCATGTCCACCCTGTATTCCATGTATCTCAATTAAAGCTGAAGATTGGTCAATAGGTTGCACCACTCCAACAATTACCTTTGGTGGATACTGATGGTACCTTCATAGTTGTTCCTGTGGTAGTCTTAAACTCTAGGCACATTACCAGAGATAATGCCTTGGTGTTGCAGGTGATGATTCAGTGGGCTGGTGCACCTCCAGAAGATGCTACTTGGGAAGATGCCAGCCACATTCATTCTCAGTTCCCTGACTTCATCCTTGAGGACAAGGATGTGCCAAATAAGGGGGTATTGTCATGTAACTAAATGGATCCAGGGTAAAAAATTCTGCTTGGGATTGAGAACTTTTGAATATTTTATCAAACTCATTTAGATTAAATGTTTTTAGGGCTTTTGTTTAGTCTATTACCACCCATTGGGTGAGCTGAGTAAATTGTAATCACCAATGGGTGTGCTGCTTCTTGTGTGGCTATTTAGTGGCCAGATGAGTTTTGTAAGAACATTTAAGAAGTTAATATGAAATTGATTGAGGCTCTTCCTTAAGTTAGGAGAGAAGGTTACTGAGTTAATCAGATATTCAACTATGTACATGACAAAATAATTCGGGATGCAAGCATAAATAGAGAAGTACGCAACCTTCATAGTGCTTTCCAGCATGTAAGAACGAGGAGAAAGCTAGCATTATTGTGAATGCAAGAGGAAAAATATTATCTCTAGCGTACTCATCGTTGAAAAAATTCCATGCAATGTGGGCAAGGGTATTATTTGCAATTTTGAACTACTTTATCGCCTCAACATGGGGGTTTCTACGGGTGGAAGAGACTGAAGTCAAAATCAAGAGTTGCAAGTACAACCCTCTCTCTAAGAAAAATCATCTCTTTTTGCTGTTCATATACTTCCTGTGGATGAAATCTAATAGGTTGACAGAAAGCTAAGAATATAGAAATAAGTTACAGGACAGATTAAGTGAACTGGTTGCTTCATGTCATATGATGTAGATGCACAAGAACTGGGCGGTGTTAGTGTTTGAAATGCAAGAGTGTGCTCTAAAATAAATATATGCAACCACTCGTATTTAAAAGGATCATCAAAATAAGTAGGCATTCATGAATAGGGGATATTTTAAGTTGACCCCATGTTTGTTTGTAGGAACACTAACACTCATACTGATTCTATTAAATTGGATTTGTTCTATGGAACATATATCTGATTAGTGATTCCAAATAATTTCCATGAGAGCTGGGGCTCATAAGTGCTATTAAAAGTGAAATTTTAAATTAATGTATGGTTAGAATTTACGTGGCCCCCAAGGAATAGTTTTGTGGAAAAGCTTTTTCCATAAAATTACTTCCTTCCTATCAAGCACAACCTTAAAATTGGCAATGATAATTCAAATTTTCTATAAAAAGGAGTAAGTTATGTGTACGTATTCAAAAGACAAATTGGGACCATTGAGAGCACAAAAGTTTAGAAGTTTAGTGCCAGCGTTCAAAAAAAGTGAAGGTAAATGAGTTGATATATGATAGAATGACCAGCCATCAAGTATAAATCTTCACCTGTAGAAAAAGTACCTTCTGCTTGATTTTCTGGGCAGCCGCAGGGTCCTTTTTGTTAACAATTTTGTAGGAAACGGCAATGACATCATCCTTCAGTGGCCTATGAGTTTCTTCAACCTTTCCTGCCAAGAACATACAAACCGTTGTGACGGTCTACAAAACCAATTTCACTGTTGTTAAGCACTGAATTTATCATCATATGCAGATTTCCTCACATCAACAATTGTGTAGCACTATGCAGGCACAATCGATATTAGTTATAAATCTACCATATTAGTTTTAAATCAATCAATTTTTCACTAAGAGATAACAAAGATAATTAACACTTCTCTGGTCATAAAACACGAGACTTCAAAATTCAGCCAAGAATAAACTAATTTAATTGGTTTGTAAACTCCAGATTTCCTTCCAAAAATAGCCAACATTTTCCCAGATTTTGTTATATTATTTTTTCTAACTAGACATACTCGGAAAGGAAACAAAAAGCAATTTGAACAACTAATCTCTGATTCCAATCCTACCAATTTGAACTAAAAACCAAATGTTTAAGAACCAAAACCTTAATCAATCTTAATATATTAGCAGTAAAATCAAACAAGTGAATTAATCAATTTCGCACTAACAAGTTACACAAACTCAATTTATTCAACATTATAAACACAGGAAATCAACCCATGAATTCATGTCCTTAATAACTTACACAATAAAAATCTCAAATTAAACCCTAAATCTCCATCCCAATAATCAAATTATTTCATTACATACATAACTCGTACATAATCAACACTGAAAACAAATTCAAACCCTAAAATCTAGGTTTATTACCACTTCTGAAAACAAATCTTCAATCATCAAAGTAACAAAATCACAAAATTCTCACCAAAATTGATTCAAATAAGTGATTGACAAAAACTAATCAACACACCAATCGATTCAAAAATTCCCAAAAAATCTAATTGATTCACAAATTTCCGATCTACTCAAAATCAATGAACAAAACCTCTATTATTACCAGAGATTGAACTTTGACTATGTGTAATATTGAATCGGAAAAAAAAAACTTAAACCTTCAGCAAAAAAATACTTACAGTGATGAGGATGTATTGTTTCCGATTTGCTTCAAAGTGAAAGTGATTCCTTTATCACCAGTTAATCAAATCCTGAGATTTCAAAAAGCAGTTCCATCTTAAGAAATCAGATTTAAGAATGAAAGAAGGGGTTCAAGTTGGTAAGTGAAGAATGAAAGTAATGATAAAGGTGAATCCATTTTTGTGTATCAGGGTTTGTTCTTAAAGGAGGCGGAAGTTCCGAAAGTTTTTTTCTTTTCTTTTTAGAGACGAAGATATGAGAGAAAGGGAAGTAAAACATGAGAAATTTCTTTTGATAATCTATATGTCAATCTTTGAACGGTGATAAAGGATGGTAACATAGTCATACGGATTAGGAATATCTTTGTACGGTAGATATTTTATTTAAGAGTGTCATATGGATCAAGGAAACTATGTTTTTTTTTGTGCTTTCTCTTTGTGTGTATGTGCTTTTTCTATGTGCTTTTGGTTTGAATTTCGACTAGTAACATAGTTCATTAAGTAATTTTGACTAGTCATACAGGTCATGAAGTAGATTTAGTTCACATTGGTAGACTCAGGTTAGAAGGATACATCATTGAAATCGATAAATATGAAGCTTTTTGTGTTTTTTTGTGCTTTCTATTTGTGTTTCTGTGCTTCCGCTTTGAATTTAAACAATTCGCATAGGTCATGAAGAAATTTCGACTAGTCATACGGGTCATGAAGTAGCTTTAGTTCACACTGGTAGACTCCGGATGGGTTCTGACTTCAACCTTAGCATGATACATCATCGAAATCGATAAATATGAAGCTTAGTATCGATTCGAACTTCAAATTAGGTATAACGGCATACAAACTATGAACCAAGAAGCTCCGGGAGGGTTCTGACTTCAAACTTAGCAGGATACATCATCAAAATCGATAAATATAAAACTTAGGTGTTGATTTGAACTTAAAATGTGGTATAACGGCATACAAACTATTAACCAAGAAACTCCGGGATGGTTCAGACTTCAAACTTAATTAACATAGGTAAGATTCCATCGAAATATTCTCCAAAACCTCAAACAAACCCTTTTCTGGCGACTTCGAGGAATAAAGTGGCTCCGAGCTCGAATCCTGACCACGAGTTAACTACTATAAGTCGGAAACTTCGTAAGAACGATGAATTCAACCATTCATAGGTCATGTGTCGCTTATAGCTTCAAATGTGGATCAACGGCATACTAACCATGAACCCTCAGTGTCCGAATTGTAGAGTTAGACGAATTTTCCATGAAATAGAGCAATAAAGAAAAAATCAGTCGCTAGACTTATTGTCGCTGAACGTGAATATCTTCCAACCTAAGTTGGTGCTAATATAGCTCCAACGACTAACAGATATTATCAGACGCAGGGAAATAGTAGATAGAGAATACTAGCGATCGAAGAAAAATCAGTCACTACAAAAATTGTTGCTGCACGTAAATAGTTTCCAAGGTGTTTATGTAGTTGCTCCAAATAAGTTGTAAGATAGCTCCAGCGATTAATAGATATTTTCAGTCGCAATATAGCTCCAGCGATTTGTAGATATTTTAAATCATAAGAAAGCTCCAGTGATTAGTACATATTCTCAGTCTCAAGGAATTTGTTGATAGATAACACTATCGACTAAAATAAAATTAGTCGCTACATTCGTTGTGGCTGAACATAAATAGCTTCAAGCTTATCTAAGTAGTTGCTCCAAATAAGTTGTACGACACGTCCAATGGCTAACATAGATTTTTTGTTGCAAGAAAATAGTGCCTAGTATTCTGTAAAGACTATTATTTTTTCAGACGCAAACATAAGTAGCTATAGGAAACCAACGACTAATTTTTTAGACAGTCGATAAAATTTAGTCGCAAGAGACACATTTTCTTGTAGTGTGTATACTTATTATTAGTAATAAACTAGCCACCCTTCATCAAACTATAAAGAAAGAACAACATTATAATCTTTATCAACTTAAGAAAAAAAAAATTATTTTTCACTTGGGAACCAGATAAATATAATAAGGTACCATCAAGAGAAAATTTGAACAATAATGTGCATGCATGTTCATTCTAATAAAGTCTAATCTTGCGTAAACTAACTATACTTCTGAAATAAAAGTGCACAATGATTACAGTTGAGTACCTTTTTTTGTTACGGTGTCGATTTTTATTTGGAAAACTCATGTATTCAATGTTTAGTGGAAACTTTTGAGGAACTTTTGGATGTCATAATTACCATGCAAACATTCTAGAGTAGATGGGTTTATATTAAACCCAAAGGGTTTTGTTAGTACTAAAATTTTAAACCTTTCCAAGTTCCAGAATTTTACCTGTTTTATAAAATCACAATTGATGAGAGTAAAAATTTATTTAAATTATATGCAGTAAATAAAATACAATTTATGTCCTTATCAAAGCTACAATTAGGGTCTTCAAACGAAGGAGGGTACATATGGTAGTTTTTTTCTTGAAAGTGCACCACCTATAATTTAGGAGACTTAAATAATGTAACAAACACTTATACATTTATCACAGATCAGATCAAGGAAGTACCGAATTTATAATTCTTTAACTGAAAAATATCTAAGATTCTCATTACTACGTACAAGTTCTTATGGGTCAAAATAAGTCATATCATATAGTATGTATTTAAATCATTATGACCAAAAATTATATCGTCTCATGTCGTGCCGTTACGACACGGGTTATTTCTAGTAACTAGACAAAGATAAAAGAAATTCGAGAACCAACTAAAATCTTTAAGAAACCAAACCTTTCGGCATTAATAAGAGGAAGTAGTATACAGTTAGATTGCTTCATCGAAAGTTTTGTCTTGTTGTTAAATAAAACATTTGATCAATAAATCTAATTCACCATATTCAATAAACAGAAACCAAGATAGAGTTATTCTATAAACACATGGATGGTCTATAACTGACTATATCCACATAACCAACACTACACCATATTCAGGTTTTTGCAACGTTTGATATTTCAGGTTTGAAACGGATATATATGTTGCAGATGATTATACGTTGCGTTAAATTCTAATTACCGAAAAATTAAAAAAACCTAGGACACGCTAGCCTTTATTGATATTATTGAGGGTTTAAATGTCTATTGCAACCTTATTATCCTCTATCTCTCTTCTATTTTTTTATTTTCTTTTTCTTTATCTATCTCAAAACTCGTATGTTAGCCTCTCATTTTTCCTTCTCTTCTCTTCTAATCCTAAAACCTTCTCCGAAATCAAACCAGAGTTTCCAAATATTCAAAATCCATTTCTCCGAAATCAAACCAAAGTTTCCAGATATTCATTTTCTCTCTTTCGTTTTCTTTTTCTTCTCCTATTTCATGTTCATCACCTGTATGTGATTAGGGAAGAACAACTTTGAGATTTTGAGATCGAGTGAGGTAGAGAAAAATCAAGGAATGGATGATGAAGGAGGTGTTGATTCAATTGATTGAATCAAATTCAAAAGAATCAGGTAACTCAGAGATTTTAGCATAGGGTTTTTGTAAATTAATGATTGATTTATTTTGAATCTATTAGGAAATTGAGTAATTAGAGATGATTTTGGAGAACATAGTATGAAGAAGAATAATTAGTAGTTTAATTACAGATTTTAATGAAGATTGGAAATAAATTAGGGTTTCTGTTTTGAAGTTGTAAATTAGGGTTCGAGGTAGTCTCTCAAGGAATTGGATAAGGTGGTGAATCTAGGATTGATTTCAATTGAAGGGATTTGCGGGATTTGATTTCTACAAATTACGGTTTTGGAAATTCAGAGATATTAGGGTTTGTTCTTGAGAGAGTTTGGTGAATGGAAGCAGGGGTGGGGTGATGAATCTGTGAATGGTGGTATAATTTGATAGATAGAATGATATCCAAAGAGTATCAGTTACAATCTAGTGGTGCTAGATGATTTCAGGGAGTTCATGGAGTTAAACTCAGTTTAAGGTGAAGAAGATGAATGAAATTGCATCATGTGGTAATATAACATTGTTGTTTGTGTTGCGGTGAATTGCAGAGGTGGAATTGGAGCTAAAATGTTGTAGTAGATAGAGTTGAGTCTTATAGAGGTGGTTCTGTAGATGTTGGTGGTTTAGATAGTTGTGCAGCTGAAGCTAAAAGTGTTTAAACTAGGATTCAATTGTGGATGAGTTGCAGTTGAGATTGCAACAATCAAAAGAAGTTGAGTTGTAGTTGCGTTTTCAGAAGCAGTAAGCTGAATTGTAGGTGTTGGTACTGAGTGGACATAATTAAAATGAGGGTTTGGGTTATGGCCAGTAGAAGAAGGGTGATGGTTATTTCTGTGACAGCTTAGTTGAGATATAATGAAGCATGGCGTAATGGTTGAATTGAACTGATAGGGTGGATGTATTGAGATGAATTAAATGGTAGAGATCCGAAGAAAAAAATGTAATTGTTACTGAACATTGAATTAACTGAGTTAGATGAATGCTAGGCTATTGCAGGGAAGAATCTATGAAGATGCATAGTTGGTGATGGTGGTCTTAACTAGAATTGTAATCGCAGAACTGAAATGGAAGTGATAATGACGTTACTTGGTGTTTGTGATGAATATCTGCATATGTTATGAGATTAGTTGGTGGTGGTAGGGATTAGGCAGTAGTTGGTGGAGAGTTTTCATTCCTAGAGGTTTATTTCAGTAGGTGGAGATTGTTGGTTCGCGGTTGGCTTCATGTAGTTGTTTTTTTTTTGCTTGTTTTAGTTGTTAATGGTTTTTTGGTGTTGAAGCTAGTGGTTCTATAGCTTTCGGCATGCGGGTGGATGGATACTGGTGTTGTTAATGGTAGCTTCTTGGTGGTGGATGACCGAGCTTGTCAGTGGTGCGGTTATTATTACTGTAATCACCTTTGATTTACTTCGGTTACCTTTTATACTGGTTTGATGTTGGCAGGGTTTTAAGAAAATGGTTGAATGCTTGTTATTATTACAGTACATAGTAGCTGCATCCAAAGAGTGATGTTGATATTTCAGTGATTTGTTTTATCTTCTTTGTTTTCAATGCTGAGATGGCTTTTGTTGAACTACTGGTAACTTCTCTAATGCTACAATGTACATACATTCATGTTATTAGTCTGATTAACTAAGTTTAGGTTTTTTTTAGTTGTTTATAATAAATGTTTTGAGCTTGGGTGCTATATTCTTAGGTGCCGAAGTTGAAAGTTTTACTTTGAACATACACCAAAATGCATGAAAGAACAAATATTTGAGAGTTATTTTGGGATGTTTGGTATCAGCTACTGGCACTTTCCTCAACTTCTTTTGTTTTTATGATTTGTAGGATCCTTCAGAAGCGGAGGTCGAATGTGCTGCACTTTGCAAAAATAGAAAAATATGCTTCTCGTGGAACCCTTAATTATGGGACTTATTTAGGCAAACTAAAGGCATCTTTACTTAATTCCAAACTTTTTTTGTTTATTCGTTGTGTTATTTGATTTTGATAGTTTCACAATAAGTCAACTTTTATTGTTTTATGGATTGCTGGATTCCAAATGAGCATCCTGGCAGAATATATGAGAGAGCTTATCTAATTGATGAGGATTCGAGTGCTGGGACTAAGGATTATGTTCACGTACGAATTGATATTTATTAAAGGCTTGAAAAGTACTCTAGTTACAACAAGGGTATCAGAGACCTCAAGAGGAAATCCTTATATACTAGGATTGTTGTCCAGGTCTCAAAGTTAGACTAGATCATTCACTTTCTTAGTTCAGGTAAAATCGACTCCCTACTTCATTCGAAAATTGATTTCCTTTATGTTATTTTATATGATCTTGTGATTCTTTGACTACTAGCCCCCACAAGGTTATTTGCATCTTATGTTTACCATTTTTTATTTGTTGGCTTGACTCTTAAGATGGCTTATTGTTGTTTCTATTTTATTTTATCGTCATGCAGACTTATTCCACCAATATATTTTTGGTATGGCTGAAGAATATGCTTAAAAGGATATGTTCTAGGCTATAATGAAGTTGTTCCATCAAGAATAAGAGAGAACGTTTAATAACTAAGATTATTAACCATGTACTTTTCAGTTGCTCTCCTGAATAATATCTACACCTGCTTAGTGAGAGTATTTTTTTTCCTTGTTTTTCTTCTATGCATCTTGGAGATAACTATTTTCACATTTCTATTCATTGGTGTTTGCAGGCTGGAACTAGTATAGCTAAACTCATTTCTCTTGAAATCTCTAAACATGTATATATATTACAACTTACCACTTAATGTGCCTCTCATCATTGGTTGCCTTGTTAAATTGCAACCTGCGTACGAACTTTTACTCTGGTGATATGTCTCATAATGTTTGGACTCTCGTTGCAGACACAATCCCCGATAGAGGATACACGCAAAAAAAATTGTCTTGTGGACTCAAAGGTAATATCTTAAAAACTTGCTAACTGGTTAGAAAATATAGATCGCATAACACCCCTTTCTTATTCTTCCCCCGCATGTTGATTTACCTTTCAGGGACTGATTGACTCTTGTAAGGAGTCTCTCTAGCACTTCAAGAAGCCTTGGGATCATGAGCATGAACCTTTTAAGGAAATCATAGATGCTGTAAAGGTGCAAATCCCTTACCTCACTCTTTCGCTCACGCAATTTTCACTATTTCAAATAACAAGAAATTTCTCACTTTTTTTATAGGTTCTCATTTTTTCTAGGCAATCAAACCAACGATATTGATTGGGTCTTCTGGAGTAGCAAAAACATCTACAAAAAGAAGTAGTGGAGACCATGGATTCCTTTAATGAGGTATATCTATCTCGCTCTCCTCTTGTTTCGTATTTGAGAAAAATGAAAATTCAATACCAATCGCCGACTTGATGATGAAACCATTGATAACTTTTTAACATGGTCTAAGGAGGGAGTTCACTGCAGTG
The DNA here is from genome assembly GCA_023529315.1 of Papaver bracteatum. Classification (NCBI taxonomy): domain Eukaryota; kingdom Viridiplantae; phylum Streptophyta; class Magnoliopsida; order Ranunculales; family Papaveraceae; genus Papaver; species Papaver bracteatum. Next base: position 406,812 of record JAJJWX010000617.1, on the reverse strand, counting down.
TATTGTTCAGGTTAAAAATCATGTCACATCCTTCATAGATCTCAGTTCAGATGCATCTTAAACATTTTTAGTTGAGTTATATTCATCTGTAGTTGATATAGACTTTTCATTGCGAAAATTGCGATATTTAGATTTAACGTGGTGGGGACTCTTCTTTTTTACAGGTATAGGATATATACTTCATCCAGACTTTTCATTTGTGAAATTGTGGCCCCTCATGTACAAGTATGTATTTCTTATTTTCGTACTTCTTTTATTCATTGGTCTCGTTCACATTCTATATGTATGAACTACTCTATGAAATTTGAATAAAATTTCCAGGAACTCCTATACATCATGTTAATTGACAAAGAAAATTGGATAAGGAAGGTCCTGTCACTGTAGGTGTAACTTCAGGTGCTTATACCCAAGATAAAGTAATTATCTTCAAAGCAACTTATTCCCTTTTCAAGAGTACCTTACACCATAAATATGTACTAAAATCTGTTTTAAAAGCATTACTCCATGGAAATAAGGTGACAATTTGTGTGATATGGTGATATATATGCTTGTATGGTTTCATTTGAATGAACATATCGATTTTATTGTCATTTTCTTTTGTTTTGGGATAAATATTTGATTGTTCTGTCTGCAGAAAAGATGATATGAAGCTGGTAATTTTATGGATGGATTGGTTCATTTTATATCATTGTGCTAGGTGCAGAAAAAGAATCAAGGTACCTTGTGCCATCTAAGTTTGTTGTTCAAGTTAAGAGTATGGTTAAGAGGCTAGTTGAAACTTGGTCAAGTCCTGTAGTGTGCCAACATCATACACGCTCCCACTATTTTCTTGTTGATCTAATCACTAAAGCTAGGACCAAGTGCTGTGAACATATTTGGAGCAACCTAGTAAAGTAGCTTTATAATTTTCTTATATTTCAGAATGAATGTCCATTGTATATATTTGAATCAAGTTCATGATGTTGTAAAATGTGGTACGAATGAGTCATTGTCTTATCAGGTCAGGGTTCTATATTATTTATAATATTGTAATTTTAAAAATACCAATACAGATTTTTTTTAATTCTGGGAAAATATTTTTCAACCTATATTTGTGTTGCTTAAATTATTTTAAACGTTGCAATAAGTTGATTTAAAGCAATGTAAAAAGCAACAAATGAAACGTTGCCTTAATTAATTTGAATAACGTTTACATATGTTTCCTAAAATTTGTGATGCCGTGTGGGCAACGTACATAAGCGTTGCTTAAATTATTAGCAACGTTTATAAACGTGGTAAATTCGTGTTTTTGGTGTAGTGCAAATGATAACATAAAAAAAAAAAAAAAAAAAACAGTACTCCTTGCGATTTTTACTTTGCTAACCAGATTATATTCAAGTGTGGATTTTAATATCCATCTTTCCAAAAATCAAGGGTTGATATCTGAACCTAATATTTCGTAATTTCATATATTCAAGTTATAGAAACAACTAGCATATCATTCTCTAATACTTTGATCATAGTGTGAAGATGTAGTGATCTACACTACAAATTAGCTCAGAAACATCTCTGAATCTCTAAGGATAGAGATCGGATTAGATGAGAAAAGAATTTTGCGAGAGAAACGAAACTTTTGATTATTATTTTTTCATGAGAAAGAAATTACAGAAGATTGAAGCTTATAAGGGAAAACAATCTCAAGTACCGACACACACCACTCACGCGCATACTATCACTATTTTTACTAAATAGCATACGGACAACCTTTAACAAGTGGACACCTCATAACAGGGACATGACAAACTCCCACCCCTTCAAATCATCCTTGTCTTCAAGGCTATGTAATGAGTTCAACCCCAGAACGCAGTTGTGGTAGCTCCTTCTCTAATGCAGTATAATATGAGAGTGTGATCTCGAATGCTTCGACAATAAGGCCCATGAAAAGCTAAAATCATTCATCTGAATTATAGGTATCCATCTTGGTTGTAGTTTTCCTTCGAAAATAGTCAATGGTTCCACTTCAAAAATGATCACTACACTTAAATCTACTGCTCTTAATACTCTAAGCAAAACAAAACTAGTGCAGGCGCACTTCGCGGCTTGGTGGGTACTAACATGAGTATCGCTGGCAGGGTCAATTTTGGTAATGACTCCACAACAACCAAGAATAACAACTTCAAGATTAGTACTCCAATTCACTATATAAGTATCCTTGAGTATACAACTGCCTTTGTAGTAAGACGAGAAAAATCAAATATATGACTCTTTCTTGAACTTATCAATTGGGCAAAAACCAGCCTTACTAACAGTTCCCAGGTGGCAGCCCATCTGTTGCAGAAGAGACTTTTTGTAGCTAGTTGTTGTTTGAAGGTGACGAGTTTTGAATGTATGTAGAGAAGCAGCTAATTTGATGAGCAACTCTTGCCAAAATAATCTAGGAAACATATATCCTTTACTATGCCATACATTTAGAGTGAGGACATCGTATCAGGTAAACATCATCGTTTCCACCATTTAAGTAGTTATTTCAGAGTGTCGAGTTGCACTGATTTGTATAGAAATAGCTATGTTGGTGAGTATTTCAATCCTAAACCTTCTAAGAAGTGTATGGTCCTTGTTGCACACTGAGTACATATGAAAATCATGTAATGAGGTGATAATACTTGTGCTTACCTCTTTAAGAATGCGTATATTATCACTGGTGATGTGATATCTAGCTGAATTAGCTGAACTTGCAAGAGGAATTGAGAATTGCTGCAATGCACTAGCTGAGATGAAGTTTACAGCCACTTCTTTCTCTCTTGATGTTGTACCATAACATGTGGAGGTCTGTAGTTGCTTAAAAAGATGTTGATAATAATGAATAAAAACTCCAGCTGTCACTATAAGGTACATGCTACAATTCATGCATCATATATCCTAGTATAACTGCTGCCACTCTTGACTTGAAGGGAATTCAAAATCACCAGCAAAATATGAGCTATGTAACTCCAGTCTGCACTTATCCAAGTAGTTGCTCTTGTACCTCCAGAAGTACAAGGCTAAGGAAGAATTTGGTACCAAACCTGAATCAACTCATGACATAATACATCCTTCCTCGACTCCACGTGACGCTAAAGTGTACCCTATTTTAATTGAATCCTTGACATGAGGTCATGTCCCTCCTTCTCAACATTAACAACAGATTTCCATGAATTCGCAATTAAGATCGTCATCTTACTAGACACAACATTATTTAGTTTCCATACCATCTTACCCACTACTGCCTTAACTTGCCTCTTGTGTCGAATTAACAATTCTAACAATCTGGGAACCTCCTAGAAGACCTCTGACTTGGTCATTTCCTGATTGTAATCCCAATCATAACACACTTTCGTCTCGGTAGTGACATCGGCATATTCAGTATTTGTGGAAAAAACATGTTCTATATTGATGCGGAAAATATGAATTAGGGAAGAATTTGGTTCCGGATCCCACTCTCCACATTCTTTCTTGCAAGGGACAAACATAATTTCAGCAAGGAAACTTCCCTCCAAGCCATTTTCTTTAACACATTCCGTAATAACCATGTTGATGTGGAATTCAGCTGCAATTGAAGTTAAATTCGCAATATATGCCGAAAATTCCTGTAAGGTCCAGAATACCACCAGCCACAACTGACTATAATGGAGTTCCCCACTACCAGCAACAATGAAACTATGTACTTTAGGTAGTAACTCAATGACAATCCAATCATAACTACTGCCATTTCCCATACTCCATATTCGAAAGAAAAACAATATATATTCCGACCTCAAGAGACAAACATATATTCTCTTATCGGTCATTTTCACAGTCTGTAATACTTACTTTACCTATTTTCGATAAGGCTATTCTGGTCATTTTCATACTCTGCATAGTATTTATTGTACTTATTTCCAATAAGGGTAATATGGTCATTTTCACAGTCTGTAATACTTACCTTACTTATTTCCAATAAGGGTAGTTTGGTCATTTTTAAAGTTTCAATAATATTTATTGCTATTATTTTCAGTAAGGGTAATATGGTCATTTTCACAGCCTATAATATATTTTTTACTTTTTTCCGATAAGGGTAATCTGGTCATTTTCACCGTCGCCATAATATTTATTGCACTTATATCCATTAAGGGTAATATGGTCATTTTCACAATCTGTAATATTTATTTTACCTATCTCCGATAACGGTAGTCTGGTCATTTTCACAGTCTTTATTAAGGGTAATATGGTCATTTTCACAGTCAGTAATATTTATTTTTACTTATTACTAATAAGGGTAGTCTGGTTATTTTTAAAGTGTCGATAATATTTATTGCACTTATTCTCAGTAAGGGTATATGATCATTTTCACAGTCTGTAATATTTTCTTTACTTATTTCCATCATTTTCACAATCTCCGTAATATTTATTGCACTTATTTCCATTAAGGGTAATATGGTCATTTTCATATTTTATAATATTTACTTTACCTATTTTCGATAAGGGTAGTCCGATCATTTTCATAGTCTCCATAATATTTATTGCACTTATTTTCGTTAAGGGTAATATAGTTATTTTCACATTCTGTAATATTTACTTTACCTATTTCTAATAATGGCAGTCTGGTCAATTTCACAGTCTCCATAATATTTATTGCACTTAGTTCCAATAAGGGTAATATGGTCATTTTCACAGTCTGTAATATTTCTTTACTTATTTTCGATAAGGGTAGTCTGGTCATTTTTACGGTCCCCATAATATTAATTGCATTTATTTTCAGTAAGGGTAATATTGTCATTTTAACAGTCTGTAATATTTACTTTACTAATTTTTCGATAAGGGTAGTCTGGTCATTTTCACAGTTTCCATAGTTTTTATTGCACTTATTTCCAGTAAAGATAATATGATCATTTTCACAGTCTGTAATATTTTCTTTACTTATTTTTGATAAGGGTAGTCTAGTCATTTTCACATTCTCCATAATATTTATTGCATAAATTTCTGTAGATGCATTTTACTACAAACTACATCCAAAGGATAGAAATGTACTACTCTTCTCAAACGAAAGTAAACGCTCAACCATGAACACAAGATATACGTGGTTCGGTATGATTACCTACGTCCACGGGGGTGAAAGGATGAATCTTATTACTTTTCGGTGTTACAATTGTGTTGCTCTTAGTGGGATTTCCTTACAAGATGCACTTACTTCTCATTCACTTCTCTCTAATGCTAACTCGGGTTTCTCTCTCTTTCTCTCCCCAAAGATTACCACCTCCCCTTCTTGAATTCGAGTCGCTCTATTTATAGAAGAGGTTACATACAACTAAGTTAGGGTGTTGGTCACATTACATCTAGTTGATGTTCTGTTGTTGGGCCGACTTCTGCTGTCTCGTGTGGCCGATGTGACTTCATCCCTCGCTCGTCTCTTATCCAAGCCGACCTCGTCTGGTGTTTCGATGGCCCGATGTCGCTTGTCTTGGTTGCCGCCCTTACGATTGGCCGATGCGTCTCCTACTTTCTTACCCTTTTGACCATATCACCTTGTTTGACCCGCCCCTGTCTTGTCTCGATCGTCGACTTTATCGAAGTCCAGATCAAGTCTTGTCCGATGTCCGCACGCCCGATCCACGTGGCTCCTTAAATCTCGCGCCCCATAATCTTCCTTCTATGCTTCGCGTTTCTTCGTATCTGAGTGTATCAGGCCTAGGATATCGCCACCTGGATCTGTGTATAATTTACACCTACATTTATGCCCCTTCTTCCGCTCGTGTGGGAGACACGAGTGGGAGAACCTCGTTCTAACCGCCCACGTCTTTGGTCATGCCGCGAATTCCGCCATGCAGCGCCCACTAACTCCACTTTATGACCGGTAACCGTCGACGTCGGTTATGGTTCCTCTCCTTTAAATAGCCCGCCTCTTTCTTCCTTCTTCTTCTCTCTCGTCATTTTCTTTTACCGTCCCGCAACTATAGCTTTTCTCCCCGATTCCTTCACCGCTTTGCGCTTCGAAAACCCTAACTTTCTTGACTTTTTTTCCTTCAATTCCCCCTCACTAATCGTCACCGTAGCCGTTAGTCGCCTTGTCTTTCTCTATCGAATACCAAGCTCGCACTATCTCTCGTTAATGGATTCTTCTCCTTCCATGGCTGAGAAAAGGTCCGTTGATGACGTTTTTCCGAGTTCGACGACCCTTCGCTTGTTTCTTTGTTTTTGCTTGAGAGCCCCTCTAGGAATGATGATCGCGCGATGAGATCTATTTTTGCTGATAGCTCTTCTTCTATTTCGTTCGGTCCGAGAAAAGGGTGGTGAAAGATCTCTCTGATGAGGAATTTATCGAGCAACTGAAGGAGAAGTATGATCTCCAAAATTACGAGGTGACCCTTCTCTCGGGCCGAAATGGTATATTGAAGAAGGCGGACATGAAGAAATACGAGCAATCGGCCGATTGTGTGGTTATCACCCTGGGTCAACTAGAGCTAGGTCTCCGTCTTCCCTTATAAAACCCTGATAGCCCATTTTATTACGAAGTTTTATCCCAGATTCGGCCTTCTCGTGCTTTAGATCAATGGACTGTCAATACTTTCCGAATTATGAACGAGTGGAGGGATCGCCGCGATGGTCATGGTTCTACTGCCGAGTGGTCGACCTACAAGCCCGAGGACGCTCTCGAGTATACCGCTGCCAATTTCCTTGTCAACTATCGAGCCGGTACTTCGACCCCGGCGATCTTGCTGGGTTTGCTTCAAGTCCTCATCGTGTTAAAACTATGCCCGAGGGTGTCGAAAGAATGATGCTTGGATGCCGATCCTGTCGGCCATGGTTCCAACAAAGAGCCCGACATTCTAATGATCCGACCTATCCCCGAGTTCCGCTTCTTGTCCGAGGTCCTATCCTTCATGGTGACTTCCCGTCGCCTACTTTTCCCGCTGAGCCCTATTCTTTCTGGGTGGTTAATGATGACAAGGCCGATAAGGTACGCGCTTTTCTTGATTTCTATCTTGTTAGCTTCGGGAGTCAGTTAGTCACTTGTTGTTGTTTGCAAATCTCAGGTCAGTTCCACAAAGACTCTCGGGTCTAGGAAAAGAGGTGCTAGCACAAGGGTTGAGGAAGACCAGGGGAAGGTAACAAACATAATGATTCCCTTATAAGTACATGTACTTTCCCCTGTTTTTTTCCTTCACATGTTTTGACGAGACACTTGTGCAGAAACACCCGAGGCGCGATGATGATGACGTTGACGATGTCGACCCAACTCCGCTTAGGCGTAATCCTGGCAGAGGTAAAGATATTTCTAAGCCACCGCCGAAAACGAGCCCCCTCATTGATCTTTCCGATGAGGATGAGTTGTTTGGAGAGACTGTGCCGGGTGAAAAAGCCGGTGAACAAGGTGTGGGCGACCAGCAGGAGCCCTCGGAGACGCCCGTCGTAGAGAAGGTTGTTACTAATGTTCCGGTAGAGCTTCCTTGTGTGCCCCGGTTTACTGAGGGATTGTCTTCTAGCGCCGAGACCTGCTTCACTGTTTCTGGCCCGATCATGAATTCCTTGGGTGCGCTTACTTCCTCCGACTTTGGGAAGTATACTGGTGAAGACATGTTGAATGATGTACCCTGTTATGGGGACATCGCCTTGACACTTGACACTGTGGTGAGCGACTCGATTCTGTATAGTAATGCCCCACTTCTGATTTCTATCCTTAGTGTCGCTTATGATGCAAATTCGTTTGTTTGTGTTATATCATGAACCGTGTACGCTTGGATGCCGCCAATCGCCTTCGAGATAAACAGTTGATAGAGTCTCTCCAACTTGAACTTCAGAATGAGAAGGGTCGCGCGAACGAGCTGGAGATCAAACTTGCCGATGCTCAAGGTATATGACTCTTCTTGACTTGTGTTGATTGAGTTTATCGTGCCAGTATCCTGAGTCGGGTATCCTTCTTCTTAGCCGAGGTATCTAGTATAAGTATAGACGCTACTTCGGAGTTTAGGATTCTGAAGAGAAAATGGGATATTGAGAAAGACCTTGTGGAAAATCTTCATCAACGAATGGCAAACAAAGACGACAAAATAGACCGTCAAACGGAGGAGATTGCAGGTCTTGAGGACGAGTTAGAACGACATCTCCGGTTTGATTATGATCCTTCCGAGATGGACAATTTACGGGCTCATTTGGGATCTTCTCAGCGTCTTGTTGCCGAAAAAACTGCTTTATCCACGAGTTTGGAGCAAAGGGTAAACGCTCTTCAATTGCAGAATCGAGATCTTCACGAGGATCGCCGGCGAATATTGAGAGATAAGGATGTGGTGGAGCGAGCTAACAGCGATTTACTGGGCCGAGTGCGTGAATTTGATAAAGTTATGGGCGATTTAGAGTGGAGTAGATCGCAGCTTGCGGTTCTCCAAGCGTCGCGTAATCGGTTAATGAACGATTGGGCCGAGCATAAGAAGTATTGCCCTAGTAACGAGTTCAACGAGCAACATTATAACGAATTAACCATGAAGTTGTCTAGGACCGAGGATGAGTTGTCCAAGTCGGTAGAGTCGCTTCATCGGTGTTACCCGCCTGTCAGGTCTCTTAGCCGATGTGTTGAGGCCATTTTTTAGATCCAGATCGCGCTTTATTCTTGCAAAAATGTTAAGTTATATCCGATGAATAACATCCTATATTTGTGGTTTTGTAGCCGCGCAAAAACGTTCGCAGGGGCTTGATCTGGAGGTTCGCCGATTGAAACAGGCCGAGGTCGATTTGGGCTTCAAGTTAGCTAAGGCTGAGGAAAACGCTTCCCAGATTACCCAACAACTTGAGGAAGAACGGGTCGCCCATGTGGAGGAATTAGATCAGAAGCGGCTCGAGGTCGCGCGGAGGAAGGCCGGCGCTGCTCCTCCCAAGGTTTAAACTTTCTTTTTGTGGTGCTGCGTCACTATGTTTCCCCTTCCATCGGGTTGTAAATCGCTCTAAACACTTCTCCCCTTTTTAATTTCTGCTACCTTGCTTGTTTGTTTTAATGGGGGTGCTGCGTCACCGATGTTGTTTGTTTCATTTCCGCTAAACTTTTCATTTTATACATCCGCGCGATGATTTTCGTACTTTGTTATCAGACGCTTGGTGTTATTGATTTAGCTTTTGTTTCTTATGTTATTCTGTCGATTGTTGCTTGATGTACCATGCGATCGATGTGGTTTTCGTTTTGAATGTTGCTCCTCTGGGTGTTGGTTATTGCACGACACTATCGATTTGTTTCTTGTTCCGCATGTTGCCACGACCGTTTGTTGATTAACGCCCGACGTTGTTTGTTTCGCTTTTGTTCCTGGTGTTATGCCCTGCAATTGTTGCTTTTATATGTTAGAACTCTAACCATTTCTGTCGAACACACCCAACAAGGAGGGTCATCGGTCCCTATGCCATGTCCTGATCGGGGTATCTCATCACTATCTCTTTGGATTCAGTGGAAGGGTACCAGTCATCCTAGTTCTAGGTCCGATGGTCCCGAGTGGTTATCGATCAACCGATCTCGGGAAAGTGGACACGCCCACTTGCGATGGTGGTGACCTTTCAAATGTAAGTAGGCCACCTAGCTGAGTATACCTCGCGTCTAAACAACCTTTGGAACTGGTTTCCAACCACCAGAACCCTTAGGCTACCTCGGCACTTGCACACTGCCACCGCCCCGAGTTCGAATATCCAGGCGATCGTAAGGCACCTCGGCACTTCCACACTGGCGTTGCCCCGAGTACGAATGCCCATTCGAGTGTAAGTCACCTCGGCACTTCCAAACTGGCTTTGCCCCGAGTACGAATGACCATTCGAGTGTAAGTCACCTCGGCACTTCCACACTGGCATTGCCCCGAGTACGAATGACCATTAGACGCTTGTGCCCTATCCCATACCCCTCACGGTTTCACAGAGATAGAAGACACGTTTGCTTACCGTGTTTTTTCGCATTGCCCGTCAAGGATGATAGAGTTTCAGGAATCGGATGTTCCATGGTTTGAGCTCTCTGGTTCCGTCGAGTCGCAGTAGTCGATACGATCCCTCGCCCGCCTTAGATTCAATTATATATGGCCCGCCCCATTTTGGTGCTAGTTTTCCGCCCTTTTTGTCGCGCTCCCATTCAGCTAGAAATTTCAATACCTGCTGCCCGGGATTAAACTCTCTTGGTCGAACGCGCTTGTTGTACTCCCGTTGTAACCTCCTCTGATAATTTTCCATTTTTTGTAGCGCCATCTCTCTTGTTTCTTCCAAATCGTCGAGTTTAGCCAAGATCAGATCGGATGACACGTTTCGCCTCCACGCTTCAGTTCTTGTGGTAGGTATCATTGCTTCTGTTGGTAGAATCGCCTCGGTCCCGTAGGTAAGCATAAAAGGAGAGAACCCCGTAGCTTCCCTCCGTGTGGTTATGTATGCCCATAGGACGTTATATTATTCCTCGCACCAGTTGCCATATTCCCCGTCCAGTTTCTTCTTCATATTATCGGCGATGGTCTTATTAGTGATTTCGGACTGCCCATTGCACTGGGGGGTAAATCGGGGTAGCTTTGCTCTTCCTGATGTTGTAAGTGTTAAATAGAAGATCAATGTTCTCTCCTTGTAGTTGTTTTCCATTATCAGAGATAATGGCAGCCGGGACCCCGAAGCGACAAATGATATGATCCCAAATGAACTTAAAAACATCTTTATCTCGAATATTCCTCAGTGGTGCCGCCTCGACCCACTTGGTAAAATAATCTGTAGCCACGATCAAATACTTCATTTGCCCTGTTCCTACATGTAATGGCCCGACAATATCCACTCCCCATTTAGCAAAAGGCCACGGACTTATGATCGAGTTTAACGGTACTCCGGGAGCATGGATTTTCTTCCCGAAACCCTGACATTCTTCACAAGATCTTGCCATTTGCTTCGCGTCCTCGTTCATATATATCCAAAAGTATCCCATTATTTTTGCCTTAGCCGACAAGCTTCTTCCCGAGATGTGATTTCCAGCCGCCCCATAGTGTAGGTCATGTAGGATTATATGGCCTTCTTCCCTGCTTAAGCATCGTAGGAGTGGCCCTAGGTAGGAATTTCGATATAAGATCCCCTCCCTTAACTCGTAGGCGCCCTATTTACTTTTGATCTTGTTCATCTCGGGCCGACTCTTAGGTAGCTCACCCGTCTCTAAGTATTGATGTATCGGCTTTCTCCAGTCGCCTTCTTTGTATCTCTTGGGCGTGTTAACGACCACTTCGATTCGTGATTCTGGTGTTTCGAGGATAGACGGGTTAAGCAGACCTCATAACGCGTATCCCTTCAATGCTCGGGTCTGCTAACTGAGGCGATGTATGATAGAGCATCCGAGTGTCCGTTATCCTTTCGGATGTGGCGTAATTTAATATCTGGGATTTGCTTAATGTAAAACCTGGAGCTCCCAATATTTTTGAAGCACCGGATCGTGTGTAGCGTATTGGCCCGTAATTTTCCGGATCACTAATTGAGAGTCACTAGTCGGTCGAACCTCATGCAACCCCATTTCCACAATTATCCGTAAGGCATGGATCACCGCCTCGTATTCGGTGACGTTGTTCATTGCCTTGAATTCTAACCTGAACGAATGCACAATCTTCCTCCCCTTTGGCGTGGTGAACACCAACCCGAGACCCGATCCATATTTGTTAGATTCCCCATCAACAAATACTTCCCATCGCGTTGGGCTACTAGCGGCTAGCAGTCCGTCGGCCCCTCCCCGTTTTCTTCTCATCATTCCCGGTATATCTTCTACCTCGTCCTCATCACTGAGGGGGAAGTCTGCCAATAAATCGGCCACTACTTGTCCCTTGATCGCGGTTCTTGTCACGTATATCACATCATATTGTTTGATTATGGCTCCCCACTTGGAGATTCTCCCCGATCGCCCAGCACTATCCAAGACCGCTTCGATAGGCGATTTGGTGAGCACCCGTATTCGATGAGCTTGAAAATACGTTCGTAGTTTAGAGGCGCAAAGGCTAGCGCGAGCACCATCTCGCTCCATTCTAGTGTAGTTTTTCTCTGCCGGACTTAAAGTTTTACTGGCGAAGTACACCGGCTTTTCCACTCCCATCTCTGTTTTAACCAATACCGCACTTATGGCATAGGGTGTCGCGCCTAAGTATAAAGTGAGAATTTCGACAGACTCGTGCCTTTGAAGTACCGGGAGGCTAGCTAGGTGTAGCTTGATATTTTAAAAAGCTTCTTCTCTTGCGTCCGTCCATCGGAAATTTTCTCCTTTCTTAAAGATGTCGTAAAAAGCCTTGCATTTGTCCGATGATCGTGACACAAATCGCCCCAATGCGGCTATGCACCCGTTTAGTTTCTGCACGTCTTTCACCGTCGCGGGAGATAGCATGTCAATGACGGCTCGTACCTTCTCGGGATCCGCTTCTATTCCCCTGGGAGTGATGATGTATCCCAAGAATTTCCCCGATGTGACCCAGAAGTCACACTTGGCAGGATTAATCTTCATCTTGTGTTTCCTCATTGTTTGAAAGATCTCTCGAAGGTCTCGGACGTGGTTTTTTTATTTCCGACTCTTAACTAACATGTCGTCCACGTAAAATTCTATGGTATCGTGAATCTGGTCTTCGAACATATCGCCTACCAATCGCTGGTATGTAGCCCCAGCATTCCTAAGTCCGAATAGCATCTTGGTGTAACAATACAATCCCCTTGACGTGAAGAAGGATGTGTGTTCCTGGTCCTCGGGCGCCAGTGGTATTTGGTTGTATCCCATGTATCCGTCCATTAAAGTCATCGCCTCGTATCCCACTATTGATTCTACTAATTGATCTATACTGGGAAGGGGGAAGCTGTCTTTCGGGAAGGCCTTGTTCAAGTCGCTGAAATCAATACATATTCGGACTCCCCCTTTCTTTTTTGGTACCACGACCATGGTAGATATCCACTGTGGGTAGTGGGACTTCCTTATTATTCCGGATTCTTGTAATTTCTTCAGCTCGACCTCGACCGCCGCTTGTAACTCTGGCGCGATACGCCTCATTTTTTGTCTAACCGGTTTGAACTTCGGATCAATTTTTAAGTGATGACATCATACCTTTGGGTCGATACCCTCCAAATCATGCACTTCCCAAGAGAATACCTCCAGGTTTTCTTTTAACAACGTCGTGAGTTTACTGGTTTCTTCGTCCGATAGTAATGCCCCGATCCTCACTACTTTAGGTTCCTCTATCGTTCCCAAGTTTACTTCTTTAGTCAGCTCAACTGTCGAGAAGTTTGACTTGGTCTCCCCGACTGGGGATGCTTCCTTTAATTGCTATAAAGGGTCATGTTCTCGCGTTTCGTGTGCCAGGACCGCTTGATAAATTGCCTCCTCCAATTCTTTTGCTGCCTTCACTTCCTTTTCTTTGTTCTTTTCTTGCCTTTGCCGAGCTCTCCGATGCTCATTTATTTCTATGTCAACTTTCATGCATTGTCGTGCCGCCTGAAAGTCGCCCATAACTTCCGCTATTCCCTTGCAAGTCGGGAACCTTAACCTTTGATGGTAGGCCGATGCCACGCCCTTTATCCCCGCAACCCATGGGAGCCCGATAATGGATTCATAAGGTGAAGCGACGTCGACTACGCAGAAAGTGGTTAGTGAGTCGAGGTAGCCACCACCATCTGAAACTCTTAAAGTTACTTCTCCCTTTGGGATGGTTACTGTGCCGTTGAAGCCGTAGATACGGTATGTGGATGGGATGAGCATCTCGTCTGAGAGTTTCATTCTTCTGAACGTGTCGTAGAACAGTACCTCGACTGAACTCCCACTATCTACAAGAATCCTTCTTACTCCCCACTTTTCAATCAACAAGCAGGATGACTAGTGGATCGCTGTGTGCCTGTCCGTTTGCTGGGACATCCTTAGCCGAGAACGATATGGGCACCGTCATCCAGGGTTCCATGGGAAGAGACTTGTCTACGCTAAATACCTCTTTACCATCACGATCCCTTTTATGGATCCTAGTGGTGATTACTGGGCCGAGAGCGTAGTTTTGCATAGCCGAATGTGAAATGGTGTTTACGATTTGGTTCGCCCTATCGATGCAGACTTGATGAACTGGCGCATCGGGTGATGCTTCCGGCCGAAGGGGGTGGAGGACATACTGCCTCAAATATCCATCGCGGATAAGGTGTTGAACAATATCTTTCACCTCTCGACAGTTATTGGTGGAATGGCCCCTATACTGATGGTAGTGACAGTATTCGGGGTGATCTCTGGTCTCTTGGAACTGTACCCCCCTCGATGTTGGGTAGTTGATGTCGCTCCTCTTCTCAACTTCCTTGAACATCTCTTCCAAAGAATCGTTTAGTGGGGTATACGATCGGGCTTCCTGATTCGGCTTCTTCCATTTGGCCATCCATTCCCTCTTCTCACTGCTCCTAGGGGGAGGGTCCGATCTTTTTTCTGATCGCCTGATATGGTTGTCCGTGACCGTTTTAGTTTCAGTACCGACTTTAGCACTGGCTTCTTGTACCCTCTATCTCTTGATTCGGCTGAATTTCTTCCAAGGCGATGTAGTGTTCTTGCATTCTTCTCATCTCCTTTAAGGTCTTAGGTTTTTCGTAAAACATGGCAATCCAGATGGGGTCCGATCTCCCCAACGCGTTTTCAAACCCAAAGATGGCTTGTCCACCGATACCTTCCCGATTTCGGTGCAAAGCTTTCCTCCATCTGCCGGTCAAGGTTCTCAATGGCTCTCTCAATCTTCGGGCGAGGGTAAACATCTTGTTCATTCTTGGCCGAGGTCGACTGTTATGCATATAGGTCTCAAGGAAGGCCTCGACTAGCGCATCATACCCGTTGATCGAACCAAAGCGAGCGAATAAAACCAATCTCGCGCCGCCCTCCAAACTAGATGGAAAGAATTTACACATGACTACCGGGTTACTTCTCCACTGGATCAGTGACATGGTATACATCTTAAGGTTTTCGATCGCATCTCCAGTTCCATCGAATCTAGAGGGGAATGAAGGTAAAGCACACTTAGGTGGGAACGGCATTTGTTCCAATTCTTGAGAGAAAGGCGTTTTCTTGGCTTCACTCATAATCTCGTCCAGCTTATCCTCTTCGCTTCCGCCCGAAAGTTGCTTGATTTTTGCTTCCAACTCCTTAAGCTTGGCTTGAGTTGTCTGATCTTGTCGCTCGTCCCTTCCTCGCCTTTCTTCATCGGTGGACGAGTCCTCGGGTGGTCCATATCTCTGCGTTGGGGGAACCGGAGGTAATGGCGGCTGACCTGACTGATTGGGCCGATTAATGTTACTCTGCCCTATCATGGGTGGCATGTGATCGGATCGGCCACGATAACCCGATGTTCCTCGGCTTGACGACCCTCTTGATCTGGTCCGTTGGTTCCTCAGTTGGTAGTTCTCATACTCCAAGGCTAAATTCCTAATGGAGTTCCCTCAGTGTCGCTTCTTGTCTCCTCTGACTCTCCAAAATGGCCAACAACGTCGGGTCCGTACTTTCATGACTGGAATGTCCATTGGGTTGGTATGGCCGAGGTTATAATGGTGCTGATGTGGGTGGTGGGGGCGGTATTGGATTGGTTATATGATTGGCAGTTTGAATGGTTGTCGGGCCGATGTCACTTGCTATTGCTCGCCCCAACTGAATCTGCCTAAGACGCTCTTGTTCCCTTCCCAAAGCTTCCTGGTGTTCAATTTGTCGCCTCGTTGATTGCCTCTGAGCTCGCGCCGCAAGTGCTTCCTCATCGTCATCGGTGTCCGGATCGTAAGTCCATCGACTTGATCGGCTCTTCTCTCGAGTTAATATAATCTGGGTGCAGAGGTAAGGTGTTATCGTCCCGTCCCACATCTACTTCCTCGTTTACAACAGGCATCCTCGCGCGCAGCTGCATGAGATTCCTCGGGCGGTGGTTGTCGATCGTTCCTTGCCTCGCCCCCGTTATCCCTCGCCGCATGATGCTGCTAGTGACCGTGCGATTCCTTAACATCCTTATCGTCCCTGATGTGCTAGCCATTAGTTACGTCGCGTGATAAGCCGAGTATCGCCCGTACCTACGTCAGCAAATACGAAAAAGAACCCCTCACTTCGACCTGAATTTTCTAACAAAATGCACGGACAAAAAAGGCGAAACGTTCGACCCTACGACTCATCGTCACTATGCAGTCAACTTTGGTTATCAGGTGGGTTCCGTTTATCTTCCCTATTTTGGTCTTATGCTGAATCTGCAGCTGTACTCACTTCCCCGTCACTATCACTCCATATGACGTCGCTCTCCGTAATCGACCTATGCATTTAAGTTAGTTTGTCCTTTGTTCTACATGCTCCAAATCATTGATCTTATGCACGTGATGCTTAGAAAGTACGGCAAGTATCCCCTAGAATTAATTTCAACTTGTACTAACTCCACTTTCTCGAGATTTAATTACGACCTTTCCGACGACCTACGCTTCACCGTCGGCTAAAAATTATACTTGATCGACAGTTCACTATACGATGAAACATCTAAAACGCTAACTTTTGGTAACTCCGAGCACCCAACTTCTTACCACAGCTAAAAACAACTCGCTTAACGCTAACAAACACACAATTATCAAGAACAAACAGTCGTCCCTTCAACAGATTATTCACGTAGCTTCTAACCCGAACTGTTAGTCGCTGGTGAGCTCGTGAAGTTTCTCTGTCGATCAAACTGTTGAAGACGCTAAGATGACGCTGCTACTACTATGACTTTAGATGCTCAGTAAATGACTCAAAATATCCATTACTTCGGCCAACAGAGTTCATCGTAGCTTCTACTCCAACACATTAACGTGTATTGAGGAGCTGTTGATCGTCTCTGAAGACTTTAATGGCAAGGTATCCGGAGATCTTAGTCGTGTCCCCTTAGTCGGCGCCAGAATGTAGATGCATTTTACTATAAACTACATCCAAAGGATAGAAATGTACTACTCTTCTCAAACGAAAGTAAACGCTCAACCATGAACACAAGATATACGTGGTTCGGTATGATTACCTACGTCCACGGGGGTGAAAGGATGAATCTTATTACTTTTCGGTGTTACAATGGTGTTGCTCTTAGTGGGATTTCCTTACAAGATGCACTTACTTCTCATTCACTTCTCTCTAATGCTAACTCGGGTTTCTCTCTCTTTCTCCCCAAAGATTACCACCTCCCCTTCTTGAATTCGAGTCGCTCTATCTATAGAAGAGGTTACATACAACTAAGTTAGGGTGTTGGTCACATTACATCTAGTTGCTGTTCTGTTGTTGGGCCGACTTCTGCTGTCTCGTGTGGCCGATGTGACTTCATCCCTCGCCTGTCTCTTATCCAAGCCGACCTCGTCTGGTGTTCCGATGGCCCGATGTCGCTTGTCTTGGTTGCCGCCCTTACGATTGGCCGATGCGTCTCCTACTTTCTTACCCTTTTGAACATATCACCTTGTTTGACCCGCCCTGTCTTGTCTGTATCAGCTTTATCAGAAGTCCAGATCAAGTCTTGTCCTATGTCTGCACGCCGGATCCACGTGGCTCCTTAAATCTCGCGCCCCCTAATCTTCCTTCTATGCTTCGCGTTTCTTCGTATCTGAGTGTATCAGGCCTAGGATATCGCCACCTGGATCTGTGTATAATTTACACCTACAATTTCCATTAAGGGTAATATGGTCATTTTCAATCTGTAATATTTACTTTACTTAATTCTGATAAGGGTAGTCTGGTCATTTTTATAGTCTCCATAATATTTATTGCATTTATTTCTAGTAAGGGTAATATGGTCATTTTCACAATGTGTAATATTTACTTTAATTATTTCTGATAAAGGTAGTCTGGTCGTTTCCATAGTCTCCATAATATATATTGCACTTATTTTCGATATGGGTACTCTAGTCATTTTCACAGTCTCCATCATATTTATTGCAGTTATTTCCAGTAAGGGTAATATTGTCATTTTCACAGTTTGTAATATTATACTTTACTTATTTTTGATCATCACAGTCTCAATAATATTTATTGTACTTATTTCCATTAAGGGTAATATGGTCATTTTCACGGTCTTCAGAATTTTTATTGCACTTATTCATGATACCGTATGGTCATTTTCACAGCATTCGGAAGAAGCAGAAATTTTTGTTGTGGTTTTGTCGAGAAAATCGAGAGAAAAGGTTGGTATTTGTCCAAGTCAAATGTTCTACAAAGTCATGGCTTGGTGACTTGGTCTTGATCATTTTTTCTAATATTAAGAAAAAAATAATATATATATATATAGAAAGAAAAAAAGAATTGTATTATTTCCGTTTTAGAACTAAAAAAAAAAGTAATTACAACTCACAAAGACTATCATCTGGCAAGAAATTCGTTGGAAGCCTAGCAACAAGCTGAGCTCCCACCCCCTTCTGAATGACCACACCTAACCTACGAAAAAGAATTTCACCAACACGCGCATTAGCATCATAACTAGCAATGTAGTTACGCAAACGCTTCAGAAAGTCTACGGTTTCATCCCCAAGTTCCCCCAAGGTGGTGAAGGCTAGTGTCCCAAAACCATATCCCTGTGTTGTGCATTTCTCCAAATATTTGGCATTTTTCCGAGTAACGACATTCTTGATGGCAAGGCCTGGGCTGAAAGTACGTATGCCGCCACCAGTAAAGGGCGAAACACCTGTTACATCAAAACACATGTCCCGTCCATTATCCCAATTGTAAACAAACACATCAGCTGGTCTAAGGGCAGTACCGTTGCTGGCAAGAAGCCCCGAGTCAACTTCTTTCCTAGCCGGCACACCCGCACGGTAACACATGTCAGCAATAATATCACGCACTAAGTCATGCCTAAACTTAAGACCAACCTCATTAGCACAATGGAGGGCATGATCACCAAAAACATTCATATCCCTCTTACAGAAGGGGCAAGAACCATCCACCTCGAAAAGGGGTATCCCTAGCCTAAACTGGAGAATTGCACTGAATTTCCTAGCACCAATATGTTGACTAAGTCCCACGATAGGAATTTCCATCAGAAAATCCCAAGCATGTTTTGTTTGGTTGCATTTCCAAAGAACAGAATCACGCTCCGATAAAACATAACTAGTGGGTATGTTCTTCTTAATCACATCAAAATAGATAATTTCCAAGGAATTCATGGAAGGAGTGGCAACACTATCAGTGCAAAGAGAAGGGACAACACCCGGTAGAGTGTTGAAGGAGTCGATGACTTGTTGAAGGGCAGGACCGTACCCAATGATACCAGTGTTCCTCAAAATGATGGACTGCAAATCCTGGGTCTGCAAATTAGAGGCAAGAAAACAATAATGTTTGGTATCTTGCATAGTGTACACACCCAACCCACCGTGCTTAAAAGGCAAGGTGGAGAGTCTCTGTTGAAGAAGCCCATAACCAGGCCCATCTCCAGTAATGATGTGCCTGAGGAAAAGATGCATCCGCGTATAAAAAAAGTCTTGAGCTTCTTGCAAGAACTCTGGCCTGGTAGTTCGAAGTGCAAAATAAAGCCGAGACACCCCTGTGCAATTCCGAAATTAAATATTGATATTTAGAAATTAAATAAAATTATTATTTTGTATAACTGTTGCGAAAGTAGTGACAAGAAAAATCCTAAGAGTTATTAATTTGGGGTTGTTTTAGATGTGGTGAAATATTTGGGTGGAAATATCATTTTAGATTATAATTGTGATTGTCTGGATAATTGTCAACAAATATTATTGTTACTAATAAAAAAATTAATATTCCTAATCATTATCACAAATACAAAATTTATTAACAGTTATAGTTGTTACAGGACTTATTACGGGTGTATCAGTGACTGAAAAATAAACTGTGATAGGTTGCACTGTGAGAAAATCCTGGTTTTGGTGTAGTGTTATCCATAGCCCTAGAACTACCTTCCTTCTGCGAAATAATAGAACCCAAAGTTTTCTGAATATCGGCATTAAGATGATCAAGTCTTGAAATCTTCAATCTCGCAGCTTCAAGTTGGACGCAGAGTTCATGATAAGAATTGTCCCGCCCTTTACCATGATCGGATTTAGACTTATCATCATCAACATATTTTATAATAAGTTTCCCACTTCTCAAGGGTTTGGTAATATCCTTTTTCGCAAGTGAAGTTATGTCTTTCTTTTTGCCTCGAAGCCTTTATAAACGAGCTAAAAGAGGGGTCACCTCATTCGTCAACTTATCATTCTTGGACTTTAAATCGAAAATTTTATTTTGAACCACGCGGAGATCGGCCTCAGACTTATCTTTTCTCTTAATTATACGAGTTTTATCTTCTTCCAACCGTTTGATTTGAGCCTTTGACGAAGAATGTAGATTACGCGGAGTAGTGAGAAGATTGTTAATTCGCTGCAACTCAACCTTCAAATTCTCGTTTTCTTTATGAAGATGAGAGTTTAAATACTCATTATTGGCGGAATCAGTAGCTAAGCAATCAGACAAAGAATATGATATCTCTACCTTTTCACTTAAAATCTCATTCTCAATCACATAACAGTGAATTTGAGATGCAAGATTTGAATGTTTGGCTCGGAGGACATCGGCTAACTCCTTGGCTTCGACAAAGTCCATGTAATATTTTGAAGAACGGGCTTGACAAAAAATAAAATAAGAAGGATAGTAAAGGCCAAACTAAGGCAAAACCAGAAACAGAGAGAAAGTAAGACTTACTGCGAAGTTCGCTAGCCTTTCGTTCATGTTTGGCTGAATATTATTTCTCCTCAGCAAGACTCTTTTCAAGATCACGAATACGAATGCTAGCTTTCCCCAACTGTTCGCGAGATACCTTTGTCTCTACGAGTTGAGCCATGTGGCGGTTGAACTCCTACGAAAAGAGGCAAGTCAGGAAGGGATCTTGACAGACAATAAAACAGAAATATGTGAGCTTACCAAGCCCATTATAGCAGCATGTTTTTACAGAGAGAGATTCAACGAAGCATTCATTATGAAAGATTGACTCTCAGCCAAGAAAGTTTCAGAACTGAAGGAAGCTAGAGATTCGCCGGCCGGGGATCGGAGAGAAGGATCTTTCCGAGTTGAAATAAATAGATTCTTTAATAAATCCATGTCAGGAACATAATCCGGGTCTTCAACTTCGTAGACCATCTTCTTCTTATCCTTATTCTTGGACAACTTATCTGGAGAATCTTCTACGGTAATAGTGGGAATTGGGATACAAGATTTCATACCCAATGATGCTTGAGAAGGAGTAGCTTTGTGGAGAGCTTTTGCAGGTTGTTATTTTGGAGGAGGAGCAGATTGACATGGAGGCACCTTTGAGCCTAGGATTTGAGTTAAAGCAGATAAGTCCAAAGTCCTGCGCTGGCGCTTTGGAGGGCCTTTGGTAATAGGAGAACTACGGGTAACATCATGAGAAATGCGTTGTCAAAATGACGAAACAATTAAGACACGAAGTACGAAAAACTAGAAGATAATATACCTTGGTAATAGGAGGTAGCGTTGAAGCATGGTCACGTTTCATATGACCTTTGTTAGTCACAGCAGCAATCGATGGAACTACAGGCTCTTCCTCCTGCGAAGTATAAGATTAGAGGAGGATGGAACGAGGAGAGAAATGAAGAAAATCGATCAAAAAATACATGTTCAGAAGAAGGATACTCAACAGTAGGCTTCTTCTTGTTGTTGTGATCCTTGATCAAACCAGGAGGAGGAATTTCATACTAATAAAAGTAAAAGGGGTTAGAAAGGTTATAAGGACAAAGGGGAAGGAAATGACAAAATTACCTCAGTCGGCATCTCAAACCAACGAAATCTTCTGGGCTCATAAGTCGCGAGATGAGTATGTTCCGGAAGGGGACTAGTACGATCCTTGTCATTCTCGTTATACCCCCATATCACAGGGCCCTCAGCAATCAGGGGAAACATCATCCAATCCTCATCATTAGAGAAGCGAAGACGATTATTTCGTGCATTGCCAAATGGTTCAACATCTTGGAGAAGGGCTTTAGAAGGATCATCCATAGGTTTGAGAGATAGCTTAATACCCCATTCCTGATACCTTCTCGTAGTCAGAGTTTTATCAACGTAGTTCTCTGGAAAAGAATCTATATTGTAATCCTCAGCCTTAAATTCTTTCACGATCAGTGGGATTTGTGAAGGGCCTCCAGTTGAACGCCTCACGAATTCGTTGGCAATACGAATTGCATTCCCAGAGAGTTGATAAACACCTCGTTGAAGCTTAACGAGAATCTCATAAAACAAAGGGTTGGCTGGATCATATAAAGAAATGAAATACCATCCCTCAACTGGCCAATTGTGATGATGATTCTAGTAGAAGACCATGCCTCTGACTGAATCCATAGATAATTCAATTCCATATCCTTAGACGCAGTGATGGGAGGAGAAACCGAGGAGTCGATTGCTGGAGTAAGGGTTAAACCCTTTCTTTTGAACTCCTCTTGAAAATCTTCAAGAGATTAAGATAGCGTTGGAGATGGAACCTTTTTAGGAGCCATGTATCAGAGAAGATGAAAAGTAAAAGAAATCTGGTAAAGAGAATAAGTTTTGTGATAAAAGAAGAAAACGAAGAACAATGACCGAGAAGAAGATGAAGAACAAAAAAAAATAAAGAAGAAAGATGGAATCGGAGAATTTATACTAAGGCAGGCGACGACCGGTTATATCGGGTCAGCTAGGAGGTAGGGATAGTGGAACCGGTTACAGCCATTTACGAAGAGACATGGATGATGTGGATGTGAGATTTAAGGAGACATGATGGATATGAATCGACAGAAGATTTTCTTCTTATCCTTGGTTCCCATGAATGGGAAGAGAAAATGCAAAATGTAGGTACGAAAAACCTACTCGCCGCGTGGTTGAAAGAAATCACGAAGTAAATCCCATATAAGAGATCGTCTACTGATCTCGAGAAGAAATGTCAGTGACAAGTCAAATTATGTGTCAGAGTTACTTTAGTGAATATTGGATCTGCGAAGTTACATTCCATCTAAGATCTGCGAAGATGTCAATCGGCGAGGTTTTGATTACTTGGACCAGAAGATACTCACGGAGAAAGATAATGGACACGAAGTTTGAATTGTTGTACAAGAAATAAGGCGGCTGTATCGACTAGTTAACGAATATATTGGCGAAAGAAATGGAATAACTTTATTGAAAACAGTTTGGGCGAAGTATAAAGTAAAATCACGTGAATTGTGTGACCAGATGCGAAGTAGAAATGAGCTGCAATCCACTATCTTGTTTTCCCTATAAATAGAGATCTTGATTCATTGTAAAGGGGTTGGATTTTTTGTATTGGAAAAGGTCATGTTGAGAGAATACCAGTTAGGGTTCTAGTGAGTCTCTATACTTGTAATATCATCCTCATTATAATTGTCATCCCGATCAGATAAATAAAGTAACATTTCTATTTCGTTCACTTGATAATGTCTTAGAGTTGTTGTGTTTATCATCAGGTGTTCTACTGGATTTTCAGTAGTTACATGATGACTTCCCACATTAAAACTTATGATTACATAATCATCTCTGCTAGACACTGGTTCTTTCGTAACGTGATGTTCTATGAAAGTGGTCAAATTATTGGATGCTTATATTGTGATGATGATAACGTCAAACATTTTGATCCCACATATGGTTATAGAAGAGCTTTTGCAACCTCATTTAGAGCTATTGATGTTAGAAAAAACAATGTTTTGTTTTAATCAAAAAATGCATGGACCATGTTTTGATCCCAAGACCTATTGCTCCCTAGATGTTTTTTCATGTGAATGAATAAAACATTAGTCCCATATAGACTAAAACACTAAGAGTTTTAGACTTAAATAGCATTGGTTTAGCCTTAAGGGCATGGCCCTTTGGGTCTTTAGACCTTTGTGTATGGGGAAAGCCCTAGACTATGGCAAGGTTTCCTAAACCTTATTGCATTTCTTATTGCCTTTCCCGTTCGCGCGGTGCTTCGCATGCTCGGCTCGGCTCGGCGTGGGCGTGGGAGTGGGAGTGGGAGTGGGAGTGGGTGTGGGTGTGGGTGTATCTTCCACACGTTTCTCCCACACATGTAAAGAATTTTATTCTTTGCCTTCTCGGTTTTGGGTGTCCGACCCGTGTAACACATGTGCACCTCGAGAAGAATCTCGAAAATTTTGAATTCGACAAAAGCGTTTTACTTGTATTTTTAACGCCGCTTTTACCTTAAACTTTTGTAACGTTCGAGACGCGTGTTTTACGGATCGTGTTTTACGGATCTTGTCTTTGCTTTGGATTCTCTTTAAACGTTCGAACTAATTTTTGCTATAAATACAAGATGAATTTCTTCATTTGAAACCATACCTCAGAACTTAAGTTCTCTTTCTTTTCTTCTCTTATGCTTGCTGAAGAAAAGAAATTGTATAACTTAAATACAAGATGAATTTCTTCGTCTGAAACAAGTTGTAGTTTACAGAAACATAATTTTGTATAACTACTTCTTTGTTTACAGAATATTAGTTTACAGAAACTTTATTTACAGAAATTGTTTTACAGAAACATAAATTAGTTTTTTACATTTCTCTGAAACTATTTGAGTTTCGATTTGTATTTTTGTTTTATTTCTGCTGCCAAGTTCTAAGGGTTCTCTCTGTGTATGCTACACATAGAGGAGAACTAACAGTAGTTGTATCCTGGAGGTAATTTGTTAATTGCTATAGCATCTCAGAGGAGTAGCAGGAAATATTACCTTTAGCTCAGCGTATCTCATACGTGCCTCTACTAAGTTTATTGAGTTATTTGTTACTACTATCAGTGTAATCTAAGTATTATTTCCCATTTGCATTCGATTATTGTAATTAATTCCAACAATCTGAAGGTAATATCGTGCCTTATTGTAATATTGTAATACTGTAATATTATTTGTTGTAAGAACATGGGAAAGAATACTGTAGAAAAACCACCAAAGTTCAGTGGTAAGGACTTTAAGAGATGGCAGTCTAAAATGCTATTCTTCCTAAACGACCAAAGGTTAGATGGATATGCTTTATAAAAACCCTCGAGAAAACTTCATCGCCGTGGTAATGAAGATAAATTGGACAGGTGGAATAGGAAGAATTATTTGTGCAAGAATCATATTCTTAACTGTCTTGATGACTCCTTGTATGACTTCTATAATGCAAAAGAAGATTTTAATGCTTTTGATTTATGGGAAGCTCTAGAAGAAAAATATCATGCTGAAGCTGCTGGAAGTAAGAAGTTCTTGATGGCTAAGTTCTTAGAATACAACATGACTGACGAAAAGCCTGTGGTAGAACAGTTCATCGAACTTCAACTCCTCATCAGCGAGATTCTTGTCAAGGCATGACTTTTGATGAAGCTCTACAAGTATCGGCTGTGATTGAAAAGCTTCCACCCTCATGGAGCGAATACAAGAGGAGGCTGCGACACAAGACTCGTGAAATCACCATGGTGGATCTTGGCAAAAAGATCCAGGTTGAGGATCTGATGTGCAGCAAGGACAAGAGCATGATGCTGAGCAAAAACATGTCCAACAAAGCTCATGTTTTGGACGATAAAGCTGCTTCAAAGAAAACTCCTGGAGAATCCAAAGAAAATGGGTAATAGACGTAACAGACGTCGAAAACCCAGAGGTAACAATTTTAAGCCTAGAGGTGGTGTCACTAAGCACACCATCAAAGGCGACTGTTTTAATTGTGGTAAACCCGGACATATGGCTAAAGACCGTAAGGCCCCTAAAAGGATCAAATATGATCCAAAACAGAAAAAATAAGGCAAACATAGTAGAGGACTCGGATATTTCACTGGCATGGTGTCCGAAGTCGACCTTGTCTCTAGTATGACTAATGTGAGAGACTGGTGGCTTGATTCTGGAGCCACCAAGCATGTCTCAGAATTCAGAAATGCTTTCTCCTCCTATGCCATAGTAGGAGATGATGAGAAATTGTTCATGGGAAATTCTTCCACCGCGAAAGTGGTGGGAAAAGGCAAGGTCGAACTGAAGCTAACTTCAGAAAAACTCTCGCATTGAATGACGTATTCTACGTCCTGGACATATGCAAAAATCTCATCTCAGAAACCATCCCGCTAGGAAAAGGTTTTAAAATTGTTGCTGAGTCCAATACTGTTGTGATTTCTAAGCATGGTGAATTCGTAGGAAAAGGTTATGTTACCGAAAACATGATTAAGCTTAGTGTATATGATTTTAAATTGAATGTTAATGCATCTTCTTCTGTTTATGTTTGTGACTCCTCACATGTTTGGCATGATAGACTTGGGCATGTTAATTTCAAATCGCTAGAAAGACTTGCTAATTTAGGTTGCATACCAAAAATAAACTTTGATAAAAACAAAGATGTGAAATCTGTGTTGAATCTAAATATGCAAGAAAACCATTTAATAAAAGTGTTGAACGTAGAACAGTTCCTTTGGAATTAATACACTCGGATTTAGGAGACTTGAAATCAACACCAACAAGAGGTGGTAGAAAATGGTATATCACTTTCATAGATGATTACTCACGATACTGTCAGGTTCATCTTCTTAGAAGTAAAGATGAGGCCTTAGAGGCTTTCAAGTTTTATAAACTTGAAGTAGAAAACCAAAAAGGAGTTAAGATTAAAACTCTTAGGTCTGACCGTGGCGGTGAGTATGTGATACCCATAGGAGAGTTTTGTAAAAATAATGGAATCATTCATGAAACCACTGCACCATATTCACCTGAATCGAATGGTGTAGCCGAAAGAAAAAATAGAACACTCATAGATATGGTAAATGCTATGTTAACAAGTTCAGGGTTATCTTCGAACTTGTGGGGGGAAGCTATCCTCTCGGCATGCTATATTTTGAACCGAGTTCCATTTAAATCAGATAAAACTCCCTACGAATTGTGGAATGGTAAACAACCTTCCTATGCATACTTTAAAGTGTGGGGGTGTTTGGCCAAGGTGGCCATTCCTCATCCCAAGAAAACTAAAATAGGTCCTAAAACAAGTGTTTTCATAGGATATCCTGAGCATACAAATGCTCACAGGTTTATGGTCATCAGTTCTGACCACAATAACATTGGTCTGAACACCATAATGGAATCAAGAGATGCTGTGTTTTATGAACACATATTTCCTTTAAGGTCTGGACCTCGTAAAAGGGTCCATGATGATCTCCCGGATGTTCCATCGACTAGTCAAACTCCAACTTTGGAGTATGAGACTGAACCAAGAAGAAGTAAGAGGGTTAGAACTGAAACAAGTTTTGGCCCTGATTTTTTGACTCTTACGGTAGAGTCTGAACCCCAAACCTATAAGGAAGCTATGACTTCTCCAGAAGCTCCTTTCTGGGAAGAAGCTTCATTAAATGAATGGGAGTCCATTCAACAAAATGAAACTTGGGAGCTTGTAGACTTGCCTCCTGGAAGTAAATCCATAGGTTGCAAATGGGTGTTCAAAAGGAAATTTAGAACAGATGGAACTATAGATAAATATAAAGCTAGGTTGGTAGCTAAAGGCTATAGACAACAGGAAGGAGTAGATTTCTTTGATACCTATTCACCAGTCTCTAGAATCACCTCGATTAGAATGTTGATTGCTATTGCTTCAATTTATGATTTGCATATACATCGATGGATGTTAAAACTGCTTTTATATGGTGAATTGAATGAAGAAATTTATATGGATCAACCTGAAGGCTTTATAGTAAAAGGTTATGAAAACAAAGTATGCAAGTTAAACAAATCTCTTTACGGTTTAAAACAAGCACCTAAACAGTGGCATGAAAAATTTGATCATGTTATGATAACTAATGGTTTCAAGGTTAATGAATCGATAAATGTGTTTACATTAAATCTGTGTATGATTCTCATGTTATTGTTTGCCTATATGTTGATGATATGCTCATATTAGGCAGCAACCTTGATATTATTAATACCATTAAAAGCATGCTTAGAGATAATTTTGACATGAAAGACTTAGGCCCTACCGATGTAATCTTAGGGATGAAAATCGAAAAGACGTCGATGGATATAGTCTTAGTCAATCTCATTATCTTTGAAACCGTATTAAAGAGATTTAATTATGAAAATGCTAAACCTGCGTCTACTCCATTTGATCCCACTTGTAAATTGAAAAAGAACAAGGGTGAGGGTATTGATCAACTTGAGTATTCTCGCATTATTGGTAGTCTTATGCATCTTATGAACTGTACAAGACCTGATATTGCTTACTACTCTGTGAGTAGATTAAGCGGGTATACTTGCAACCCAGGCAGGATCACTGAATGCTCTCTTCAGAGTTTTACGGTGACTGAGAGGGACCTCAAACTATTGCTTAAGTTTTGGGAAGTATCCTGCATTGTCTTTGGAAGGATATTGTGATGCCAACTGGATATCAGACTCAGAAGAGTGCAAATCTACTAGTGGGTACATCTTCTTGCTTGGAGGTGCGTCTGTCTCATGGAAGTCTACCAAACAGACATGTATAGCTAAATCCACTATGGAGTCTGATTTTATAGCCTTGGAAAAAGCTGGAGAGGAAGCTGAATGGATGCGATGTTTCCTGGGAGGAATTCCACTCTAGCCCAAGCCTGTGTCTTCAATTGCCATCCACTGTGACAGTGAAGCTGCTCTTGGTTGCGCAAAGAACAATGTATACAATGGGAAGTCTATACATATACGAAGAAGACATAAGACGGTGAAACAACTACTCTCTTCTTGTATTATCTCGATAGACTTTGTAAAATCCAAAGATAATCTTGCAGATCCTTTGACAAAAGGCTTAACCAGAGAGAAAGTTAAATTTACATCGAGGGGGATGGGACTTAAGCTCATTGAATAAATCATCATGAAGGATACTCAACCTTGTGATTGGATTTCCAAGATCAAGGTTCAATGAGACAACTAATTTATGGTGATATTGAGAAAGCACTATCTTTGTCCCTCCCTATGGTGTAATCGTGCGATAGTGCTTCCTGCAAAATTAAGGATGATCTTTTGCGATCTTAATGGGTACCATGGCTTTGATTAAAGCGGGGTGTGGCAGGACACTCTTTATGGACTCACCTTTGTGGATGTTGGAAGTGTGGCCGCTTCCTATGAGAATATGAGCTGATTCTCTAGAGACATTCATTAAGTCCGGGATTTTAGCCCACGGCCAAAATGGGCACAACCGCAAGAGCTTGGCAGCTTTTTTTCTTCGGTTGAGGCATCTAGTGTGGTCTGTTATTTCTGAATTGCATTCTTTGTTGGCGGTTCAAGAC
Source organism: Papaver bracteatum (assembly GCA_023529315.1). Taxonomy (NCBI): domain Eukaryota; kingdom Viridiplantae; phylum Streptophyta; class Magnoliopsida; order Ranunculales; family Papaveraceae; genus Papaver; species Papaver bracteatum. Next base: position 377,636 of record JAJJWX010000617.1, on the reverse strand, counting down.
ATTGCGTTCACCGTATCAACAAGCAGTTCAGGTAACCTCTCACTAAGTTAAGGTTCAATCTTTGGGACACCTTAGCCTATTTTGTTTCCTTATGTTTTATCGTGTTTTATCGACATGTTTTATTATTCATGTGGGGGATTGTTAGAAAAAACAATGTTTTGTTTTAATCAAAAAATGCATGGACCATGTTTTGATCCCAAGACCTATTGCTCCCTAGATGTTTTTTCATGTGAATGAATAAAACATTAGTCCCATATAGACTAAAACACTAAGAGTTTTAGACTTAAATAGCATTGGTTTAGCCTTAAGGGCATGGCCCTTTGGGTCTTTAGACCTTTGTGTATGGGGAAAGCCCTAGACTATGGCAAGGTTGCCTAAACCTTATTGCATTTCTTATTGCCTTTCCCCTCGCCCTCGCCCACGCCCACGCACGCTCGCTCGGCTCGGCTCGGCGTGGGCGTGGGCGTGGGCGTGGGCGTGGGCGTGGGCGAGGGCGAGGGCGAGGGCGTGGGAGTGGGTGTGGGCGTGGGTGTGGGTGTGGGTGTATCCGACCCACCCATTCTTTTTACTGAAATCTTCCACACGTTTCTCCCACACATGTAAAGAATTTTATTCTTTGCCTTCTCGGTTTTGGGTGTCCGACCCGTGTAACACATGTGCACCTCGAGAAGAATCTCGAAAATTTTGAATTCCGACAAAAGCGTTTTTCTGTATTTTTAACGCTGCTTTTACCTTAAACTTTTGTAACGTTCGAGACGCGTGTTTTACGGATCGTGTTTTACGGATCTTGTCTTTGCTTTGGATTCTCTTTAAACGTTCGAACTAATTTTTGCTATAAATACAAGATGAATTTCTTCATTTGAAACCATACCTCAGAACTTAAGTTCTCTTTCTTTTCTTCTCTTATGCTTGCTGAAGAAAAGAAATTGTATAACTTAAATACAAGATGAATTTTTTCGTCTGAAACAAGTTGTAGTTTACAGAAACATAATTTTGTATAACTACTTCTTTGTTTACAGAATATTAGTTTACAGAAACTTTATTTACAGAAATTGTTTTACAGAAACATAAATTAGTTTTTTACATTTCTCTGAAACTATTTGAGTTTCGATTTGTATTTTTGTTTTATTTCTGCCGCTAAGTTCTAAGGGTTCTCTCTGTGTATGCTACACATAGAGGAGAACTAACAGTAGTTGTATCCTGGAGGTAATTTGTTAATTGCTATAGCATCTCAGAGGAGTAGCAGGCAATATTAACTTTAGCTCAGCGTATCTCATACGTGCCTCTACTAAGTTTATTGAGTTATTTGTTACTACTATCAGTGTAATCTAAGTATTATTTCCCATTTGCATTCGATTATTGTAATTAATTCCAACAATTGACAGCTTAGAAAATTTCAAGGGTATAACAATCTTAAGAACATTCTCACCTTCGCATTTTGAAGGTGGACCATGGAATGAAGGTGGGAATTGCATAAAGACCAAGCCATATATGAGCAATGAGACGCAATTATACGGTCAAGATCTCATGATGTATACGACTCAATTGGAGGAGTTTAAGGTTGCAGCGAGAGAGGAACGTCCGAAGAAGAATTCAGGTCTCTCCAACAATTTAAGATTGCTCGATATAAGTCGACTATTGTGGTTGAGACCAGATGGACATCCAAGTAGTTATTGACACAAGAAAGAAGAGGTTGACAAGTTCAATGATTGTGTTCATTGGTGTTTTCCTGGCCCTACGGATACTGTGAATGATCTCCTTTTTGAGATGTTGAAGATCGAAACTAATGGAAAACTCATCCGATTAAGATGACTAAAAGTCATAGCCTTTCTTAAAATAGCAAAATCAGGTGTAGAGTGGAAAAGTGCATGAATATGATCACCAAAAGTGAAGAAATTCACACAAACGAACGAATGAAAAAGGTCACTGAGGAGACGAACGACAAGTTCTAGCTATCAAACAATACATATGAGGCAGTTCAGTCAAGTAACCCTGATCAATCAAGCAAGGGAAATATGTGGCACTAGTGCAATAAAAAACGATAAGAAATAACTAGCTTAGCTAAAACCTTTTTTATTTTATTTTTCCTGTACTTATCTATTTTGCTGTGTACTCTTTATTTTTTTATTCATAACTAGATTTTGTGCCCGTGCTACGCCCGGCAGCTTCGCCAACTTGGTTCACCAATTCAATATACAACTACAAATACACTGCATCACTGCCTCTTTCTTTGGACCATATTTTTTATTTGGTAAAGCTCTGCTTCGTCTTTGCCTCGCCCCATCCCGATTGGTAAAGCTCGGCTTCGCCTCGCCCCGTACCGATTTGATTTGGTAAATCTCGGCTTCGCCTCTCCCAGTCCCGATTTGATTTGGTAAAGCTCGGCTTCGCCTCGCCCAAGTCCCCATTTGATTTGGTAAAGCTCGGCTTCGCCTCGCCCCATTTTATTTTTGTTTCCTGAAGACTGTTTTTTTTTTAATGTTTCGTGAGAGAGATTTCATGAACCCTGTTCGGTCACAACACATAAAGGCTTAAAGTGATATGCATGAGCCCACTTTGTATATAAGCAAAGTACATCAAAGAATGAAAACTTAACAAAGAGAAAGTACACAAAAGATGACTGCAACAAAATAATTACTATTTTTTTGGTAACTACTGCATAAGGAAATTTTGGCTACGTTGTTCGATTTGGCATTCACTTTGAGGACCATAAAAATAACTTCTTTGAGAATATCAACTCATCATACATGATAAAAATAGTACACAGTAGTCGCCTAGTAGGTCATAAAATGGGATAAGAAAGCCAAAATTACACACTCTCATCATCCAATCAAAACCTCACTGGTTTTACCAAGTATGTCCGTAACTGGAATTGGGGTCGTGAAACTATTAGCTGAACTAAACAAACTTCTAAATATTTGATCAGGTTGTCATGTTTCTTAGTAGAACTAAGCAAAACAGATTTGACATTCAAGATTAACACACAGCATCAACATATACTTACGTGTATCTTCCCAGTCATCACCAACAGTTGCAATCCCAAATTATGTCCCTGCCAGTCTCAGAGCAGACAAACCAGAACCCATTGCCCGATCGTTGTAGCTTCTCTGGTAGCAACACCAACAGCAGCTCTGCAACCACCACTGATTCCAACTCAACCTAACTGCAATCTACCCATTCACCAAAGCAAGCTCCATTCTCCTCTTCTCAGTTCTTCAAACACCAAAGACCAAGCTCTCAGCTGACAGCTGACAACTGCACCTGCAATTAAACAGTGTTTCCATATGTTCACATTGATTTACTTACATGTTAGTTATCTGAATTTTTATACACCAAATTAAATAGGGTCTCCAGATGTTTACCTTGTCTGTCTCTGAAATCAGACCTTGAACCCTAAATCAATGTTATAAGCTCTGTACCCTAAATCTACACATCATACACAAAGCAAACACGAATTAGAATACACCAATCAAGTAGAGAATTTTTTTAAAAAAAACACAGATTTAAAATTCCCAGGGTTATCTTCCTCTTCTCCCCTCAGCATTGTCTTTTTTGACAAAACCAAACATAAATTGCATGAACAGATCAGTAAACCGATACTACGTCGAAAAATATTCCATGTACCAACTAAATAACTAAATACAGATTTACAAATTCTAGATCCACAAATTACAAATTTTGAATTTTAGGTTTTTGACATGTTTACCTTGCAATATGTACCATCAAGTGTTGGTTCTACTTTGAAAAATCCTCAAAGTTAGGTAAGAGAAATATCTCGTCTTTGTACCGGATGAATTGTGGATTCTGTCGAATTACAGTGATCGATTATTGTTGATGGTGGCAAAAAGATTAGGGCAAGGTTTCTCAGTAAGGATTCAACAAAACAATCACAAATATAGTATGACAACAACATACCCGGTTGTATAGAATGCGGTGTCCCCTTAGGCAGTTAACCAAAAACCTGCAAAAGACCATATTTAACAATCATTCGAAGTAAAACTTTGTAGCAAACAAAACTGAGAAACTCTTTATTTAGAAAAGAAGATCAACAGGAAACAGGGGAAATTATGATCAATTTTATGAACACCTAGCATCATTCAAAAACAAAATAGATATGCCGCCAAAATCAGAAGAGGATAGTTTCAATGACATCCAGGCTCTCGCAATCTGCATTACTTCCTCCAAGCAATTCCTTTTGCCATATATTCACGAATTCTATATTAGTTTTCTGTCGACTGATCCTATATTAGCTTTACTTCCTAACTAAACTGGGTTAGTGTTGATACACCTAATTACACTTGCTTTTGAAGGTGAATTAGATTTATAAACAGTTAGGACCAAATATCAAAAATATACGTAGACTAATTCCACAGAGAAAGAACCAAGGAAACTGATCAATTCAGGAAAAGTCAATATAAATCATGCGATTCTTATAAAAGAAATTGTGGAATATGTAGAAGGGATGAATACCTAGTTGGAAATTTCTATGAAAGGTGCACTGGTGCAGGTAGAGGCTTATTGGCCATTGTAGATTCGACTTCAATGATAAATACCTGGAAAGCTATGAATTTAGCTCCGGATTAAGCTAAATCACTTAAGAAATAAACCGTAGCAAAACTTGGCAGCAGTTATGAGACTTCATATACACCATCACGGTTATGTTACGCAACTTCCAATCTAAGTCATATCCAAGAAAGTAGTTTAGAGAAAGCTTACTTTCAGAAGAATGAACCCTGAATAGTAATGAAGAGAGTAAAAGCTGAATGAATTAAAACCCATCTTTAATTGTCCCCATAACATAGTCACTCACCATCCTAATAATAAACAAAATAGATTATACACCAGTACGGTTATGTTACTTAACTGCCAACATGGAAAAGTGAATCAAATAATCTAACTATTTAGCAAGTAAATCACAACCCAAATATAATTCTTCTGTGTTTCAATAAAATCAGTTTCTCTCAATTATCCCAAACGCATAAGTTTCATGAAAGTCAGAAAGTACATGGAAACCCAAATCGCAAAACATTATTTCGTTCCTACTTGATATCGGTGAAGAAACTTTGTGCGTTTGGATGTATCACACTTAAGAACAATAGCATAGATTACTAAGAATTCCTACTGTTATAATAAGGAGAGGAAAAGGACAATGTTACAAATCAAATAACAATACCTCATAAAATTTATTTGATGCATAGAGATTGGTTCAAACAACATTAGTGGCTGCAATGATCCAAACAGATTGATTTGAACAGGAGGAGGAGCCATACTGATCTTCAGTCCACGCCACATGTGTTAACAAATAAGATTGGTTACCATCAAAGCAATGGTCGTAATTTCAGTGCAGTCAAATATATATCCTACAAATCAAACCTACAAAACCCAAAATTCAAAAATTAGAGGTAATTAACGCCTAATCAATTGAATCCCAAATAACTAATAAAGAAGGATTCCTCCAATCAGAGATAACAAACACCAATTCAGAAGAAGATTACAAAAAATAAAAAAATTACACTAAAATAATAATAGAATCGGGAAATTAGAAAAACCAAGAATTTTGATTTTGTTTGAGGATCAACAGAACCCTTGATTTGAGACCCATTTGGCAAACTAATTCAGAGATAAATGAAAAGGAAAAAAATTACCTTCAACATTACTTGCTTCTGTAATATCACCACCAACATTACTCCTTACCAATTGAAGCCGAAGTAACACATACTGAGATTAAATTAAATGGAAGAATTAAGAACAGGAGATAAAGCTAAAAAAATTAACCCTAGAATTTGTGTTTACAAACCAAATACCGCTAATCTTCATAGAGAAAATCATACATTTTTTTTTCTTCTAATCAAGAATTGATCATAAACACATGGTTGTTGTTTACTGGTCCCTCACACCCCATCAAAATTGTGCCCCCATCAAAAATTTACTCTCCTATGATTCTAAGAGCTTAAATGATTGATTGAGCGCACTGTACTGGCTCATCCATTTGAGAGAAAAATTTGTTATCAAATGAAGGACGGTAACCAAACAAATCATAGTAACAACAATTGATCATAGTATCAGCAATTGATATGATATGCCATTGTAAAACTGTCATTTTAGACAGTAACATACTGTTGGAACCTACCAGTACCAGTAATGACTTTAGATAGTAACTGTAATAAATTCAAACGTTCCCATTTCATTCTCTAGTTCATAATCAAATATGTGGCCGATGACAATTTTTATTATGCTTCAATCATATTTAGGACATTAGGTTTTAAAACCACAATAACTTAAATTACACCCACACCAAATTGTGAATAAAAACATAAAATGAATCAAAAGTTAAAATTAGGCACTAATATTACCAACCCGCCGGTAACTTAAATGTTTATGTCATCCAACACCTACTCTTTAATTCAATTGTATATTTCAATCAAATAATATACTATAATACCTTTAGATGTCGACCACAACCACATAATATTTCGAACAACCGTTACAAAATAAAAATTTAGTAATCAAATTCAGTTGTTAAGAAATTTAGATAGCTAAAGACCGAAATGATAAACATGTTTTGGAGAGGAGTACTTACTGTCCCCATAAGAGGGTGCAATTCAAATTAGCTGGTTTTCTGTCCATTTTCCGCATCTGGTTCATTCCTAATGAATAACATACGTACCGGGCATTTTTTAGTAAAGAACGGAGACGTTGACTTAATCATATATCAATTATGGAAAAAAAAAGATATCCCCACAGTAAACCATGTGGCTCATACATAACAGAATCTCAAAAGATTAGAATACTAATTTTATGATCATTTACTTTCCCATGACTTGGATAGATGGATAGAGACTAAGACACCATACCTGCAATCTTCCTAATTTACTTTCCTAAATATTTGACATCATGTTCATCTTGATGCCTAAAAGTCCATGATATATCAATACACACATTCAGCAGTTTACCTTGTAATTCTCTGGTGGAGCGTGTTTGTAACAAATTTTAGGTACAATCTTCTTCTCCTTCCAATATTAAGGTACTAATATAATTAGAAAATCAAACAAATTACCAATTTATGGTTAGACCTGCACATAAATTAAAAAGAAAAGGTCAAAAGGAGTAACCACTTCAACTCAAATATGTGGATACTAAGGAGCACATCCAACTTTACCCAGTGTTCAATATTTTGCAGCACATGAGATCTCTAATTTTATAATAACAGTTTTAACAAAACCTGACTTGCTTACCCTCACTAAATCAGGACATCCCATTTGTGTCTCCATCCATCCCATGCAAACTTCTTAGGCAACCAAGCACAACATCCACGGGAGGCCCATATCTAGATATTGATAATTTACATGTCTTGGGGGAGCTTGAAGAAAATATTTGCTTCGCCGACGTGAAACTCGAGCCATCTTTCAAATGATCAAAAATAACATAGTCTAGAAACAGGAAAAATCTTTCAACATGATGTACCTATATGTTGGCCAAATAGTACGTATGAGTTACTCATCATAGCACAATCAACCGATGTTGCATATAGACTAAAAAAAGAATACTAAGATACAGACCTTTTGTAAAAATAAATAAATATATTCCCAGTTCTATGACAAAGCAACTTCGATTGGTTCTTATTTAGTATCGTAACCTCAAACGTTATTGCATGTCTCTTCTCACCCGAACATTAAAAATCAAAATCACAATCAAAATAAATTACCACAAAAACGAAGAGAACAGAGGTTACCTTGTTATAGATCGAAGCTGGGATACCAATGATTTTTCATGTTAATTTGTTCTTCTCAGCAAAACATAGACCTAAATACCAATGAAACAATAACAAATGGATCAAAAAATTTGAGAAAACAAAAAGAATTTTAGGGATAAAATACTCATATATAATCTCTTGATAAAGTTCATCAATCATCTGTATAGTTCAACTCTGCAAACGGCGTCTCGTATGTACATGGTTACTGAAGAAGCTAGGTCAAGAAAACCATCTCTCGATCTGTCTCCCCTATCCCAGAACGAAAAAGGAAAAATTGGTTATCCCTTGGTGGAATCAGTTGGTTTTCGGTTTATCACCCCTATCACAGAACGAAAAAGGAAAAATTGGTTCTCCCTTTCTGGAATCATTAGTTGATTTTCTAGGGTTTATCTATTTCAGAGGACGGAACAAAGATTTCGTTTTTGCATGTGTTTTTTTTGGTTTTATGTTTTTTTTTTGGTATGTGTTTTTTTCGGTTTTATGTTTTGCGTGTGAAATTTGTGTGTGAAATTCCTCTTTTTTCTCCCTCTTTTTTCTCTTCTTTGAGGAAAAGTGAAACGGAGCAATTCTGTGCGAGGGTGAGCGTCACCGTGCAACGTGGATCCTAAGGACCTTAGGCTTTTAAAGGAGTTAGATTAAATTTAAGTTATTGGATCGTATATGTGTCAGTCAAATAACAACTCAACAAATATTATATATATCACTGATACAATGGTAAAATAACAACTTAACAAATATTATATATTCACTGTGATACAATGGTAAAATCATTTGACGATGATAACGGTGTCTTTAGCTTGAAACTACCATTAGGTTTTTTTTTTCTTCCTTTTCCTAACTACCCATTATAGATGAACCCTATTTTGGGGCAGACCCAATAATTTTGGGGCATACATATAGGACAAATACGTGGGTGCATATAGTATTTCTAGGGTGGCCCTTATCCTAATGGTTGTTAAGTTACTATAATACCCCTTCCCAATTTAAATTACATTACTACCCTTCCACTTAATTAAATTCTAATCCTAAAACAATCCCACTAATTAACCATCCACCCACTAATTAACTCACTAACCATTACTAATTAACCCTTCTCTCTCACTCTTCTTCTCCAAAAACACATACAAAATTCTGAAAATTTCTTTGTTCGATTAAGTACTCGATTAAACACATTAATGGCACCTCGTGTTAAGCAATGCCCTAGAAATATGGCGCTGAATCCTGGTATTGCTTCTGTAGCATCTCAATCTAGGGTTTTTGGAAAAGATTGTGATGAAGAGGATAGTGGTTTGATTGGTGTTAGAGAGCGAGAAATAGAGCCTGATTCTTTAAAATTGCACATAGAAAGGTATTTCCCACAAACCCATTGCTTGGTTTTTCGTATTTCGTTGATTTGTAACATGTAATCGATGATTCCTTTGGGTTTTAGAATTTCCAGAGTAGTGTTCGGCTGAAATTTAGCAGCCGAACTTCATTTGTTTTTACAGACGAAGAACAGTTCGGCTTATGTTATGAAAATCGATTGCGCCGAACCTTCGTGTTCGGCTAATACCTTGCCAACCTTTCCCGGCCGAACCTGGCAAATGAAATTTACCCCTGGTGGTTGTCAGGTTCGGCTGACTCGATTAGATTACTTTTAAGCCGAACTTATCTCTGTAAACACTTCGAAATTTTTGCTTTGTATGCTCCAGGTTCGCCTAACTCGTGATGATGAGTTATCAGCCGAACTTATCTCTGTATTCTCAAGTTTTTAGATTTTATTTTGGCCATAACTTCTTCGTCCGATGTCGTAATGGCCTCATTCTTTTTGAGTTGTTTTGACCTTTTCATTCTATTGAAGATGACGATAATATAGCATTGATTTGAATGAGTTTACATATCCACAAGTACAAAACTTTAGTTTTATTAATGATTTTGCATACAACATACTTGAAAATTAATAAAAACATAAACTACGTTAGTTACCTACCAAGTCAGTTTGGAAGTGATCTCTAGTATCTTCATGAATGACATCAACAGGAGGTGGTTGATCCTCCATAGTTTCCATTTCAGCAACAATCTACAACAATATCGCACAGGTTTTGGGTCAGGTTCGGCTCACACGCACTACTTTATGAAAGCCGAACTACAGGTTCGGCTAATTCGTGCTTGACTTATAAAGCCGAACTGTTCTTGTTTATTATGGTTCGGCATACATATTATTTTCCGAACCTTACTCTGTTGCGCCGAACTATTTGCAAAAATCATAACTTTTGGTGAAATCAAGCTACAAAACGGACATTAAACAACTTATACATCCATACATGTCTATTATTAGCATTGGGTTCCTCATGAATGTACTCATCTGCGAGATTTGGCTCCATAAAGGAATCATCTTGAGCTTGAGAAAAATGTTGAGTTTGGGTAAAATCGTTTTCATAATCCAACAAATCAGCCATTTTCGGATCTCCAACGTAATTGATATGTATTTTCTTAGCTTTACGTGATGAAGATTCACCTTCCTCACTCGAATTTGTATCACACATCTCTTAATAATCACAAAGATCACCAAAAAAAAAAAAAAATCCCCTCCTCTCCTTCTTCTTTCCTCCTTTTTCTAAAATTATTCACTAACAAACTATCTTTAAACATAAAATTATTATCATAAATTAACACTAAACTAATTTTAATCATTACCAATTAATTAATTTTAATTATCACTAATTAAACACTAATCAAATGAGGGGTATTTTAATATTTTTGAAAATTTGAGGATAAGGGCCACCTTGAAATACTATTGGCACCCGGGGTTTTGTCCTATATGTATGCCCCAAAATTATTGGGTCTGCCCCAAAATAGGGTTCTTATAGATGGTAGACCTTTTAGATTCAAAATTTCTATATAACAATTGGGCCTCAACCAATTTCGGCATAAATTGGGCCTGCCGAAATTGGTCCAAAACAAAACTCCATTCTCTCCAGGGATTTCAAGTTACAAGAAAGCACAACTTTTCATTCGAGTGAATTGCCCTAGAGCAGAACCCCACAGAAATTAACAGACTCTTTTAAGTCTCGACCCTTGACTGAAGCATATACCTTCCCTGGCCATCCGTGCAGCATAATACGACCTGAACATGGAAACCAGGCCAAACAACGTAGTGAGCGACGCACTCATGGTGGACGATCCGACTCGGATTAAGATTGGCCGCCCAATGCTTTTTATAAATGGCCGTTATCCGGGGCCGTTCCGGGATATGTTATGTCCAAGTTGAGGGAAAGGTATACCCCGGGCATTGAATGCATAACGGAGCATATGCAAAACCGAAAAGATCTTATGCAAAAGGATTTATGCTTTGAAATAATTGCCCGCAATCCGTATCGTAACCCATGAGTGGGGGGAGTGTTTTCCGGGGAACTCGTGGGTTAGACTCAACAATTGCAACTGGTCTCATAAAATCGAGAAGGAATTATGCTGGGACTCTCTAGGGAGTCTCTTGGGGCACTGATGTGTCAGGATCGTAACTTAGCTTAAGGGGCCCCTCTTCGATTTCGGTCGGGGAGCGTCGTTAGGAGTCGGGACATCCGCGACGGGATACCGATCTGGAGCACCCACGTCGTAATCATTAGGATCGGAGATAAGCAACCGGTCCGGGGCGATCTTCTAGCCTTCCGAGGCTCTCTAGTCCACCGCCGACCAGCCACCCTAAACCCAACGGCATTAAGGGATAGGAAGGGTCAACTTAGTTTACGGGTGGTAGCCAGATGGTTGACTCCAAATTCAGACCAAACCGTTCAATTTCCAAACAATAAATTCCTCGGTAACGATGAAGGATCATACTAGCTTACTAAACAGATTACATTGAGCTGCCCACTAGTATTGAACTTAGCTATCATGAGACTGAAGTTGGATTTTTGGATAGTAAGATTATGGTGCATTTTAACAAAGACCAATGTTGACATACAGACAATCACCGCCAATTATTTCAAGTTGGAGACTTTGCCTAGTGAGCACATCAGTTTTATCTCCCAATTTTCTGGTGGGGACTAATGCAAGGTTGTTGTGCTGAAGCTGTGAACACTGAACTCCTTGAGAGTTTAAATCACTTCAACAAATCAACATGTCTCGACAAAACTTCATCGAAAGCCAAAGCAGCGGAAAAATTCCTCCATTATACTGCAAAATTAAAAAAATACCGATGTAAGCATGACAGACGTACATGTACACACACAAACAAAGCACATAGATATAAATTGCAACAACCATTTTTGGAAAATGAAATTAAACATGGAAACAAAAATAAATGTAAATCTCTGGCTCAACTAAAAGTAACATAAATGCGGTTGACCCCATAACATAGTTCAAATACTACAGACTGCAGAACAGTGTTGCATGAAAGGACTGACATGGCAAGCAACATACTGACCAAACACGTAGATATGACTAACAATAAGAAACTGAGAAGGGAGAATCACATTGAATGAAACATATGCCTGGCTTAGAGCAGTTCCTATGGCAATGGCCAAACACAAATATTTATTCAGCCACGTGGATGGTTAAATGGGTTTCTCCACTATGGTAAAGCAGGGTAAAATGAACAATCACATTGAATGAAACATATGCCTGGCTTAGAGCAGTTCCTATGGCAATGGCCAAACACAAATATTTATTCAGCCACGTGGATGATCAAATGGGTTTCTCCACTATGGTAAAGCAGAGTAAAATGAACAGATTTGGTTTTCTAGGACCCCACAAGTATATCTTTTTAATATAAAATGCTTTATAGGATAAAGTAGAAATATAAAATATAATATTTTGGTGAGATAAAATAGGATGGAGTGAGATAAAATAGGATAAAAGTGAGATGAAATAGGATAAAGTGAGAAAATTATTAGTAAAAAATCTGGATTTGTAGTGGGCATCAATAGGGAAGTAGCACGCGCTCGGGCTAGTGTCGCCCGCGTTTTTTCTGGGCTCGCGCATCAGTAGGGATGTCGCACACCATTTCACCAGACACGCGTCTGGTAGAGTGTCTCGATGTTCAAATGAACAGATCTGTTCATTTGAACATCCATTTTCTTGGTTTGTTCATCCCATAGTGGGATCAAAATGAACAAACTCTAAGTTTGTTCATCCCATAGGAACTGCTCTTAGCAGTTGTACAGAAAACTACCACATTTCTCGGTTGATGAGTTCCCAAGAAGACTTTCAAATGATTACAATACAACAACCAAGCCTTTAGTCTCAAACAAGTTACGGTAGGCTAGAAATGAAACCCATGTACAAGTTACCAAAAACCAGAAGCAGAAAAATAAAAGAAACAGTAAAAAGAACAGCTAAATAATCCAGATCCTAACTATACTAATAAATCATAGGGGTCAAAGTCTTGATCCCCGGTAGCACAAGGACTTAGACTACAATAGTTGTGATTAAAAAAGTTTTTAATACTTTACTTTACTACAGGTTTACATTGCCAAAATAGGGATCAAATATAAAAGTATAGCTGATTAAACTCAGTCGGTGCTTGGCCTGGATTATCACTTTTACTACCCATATAAGTGCAGAACATGAAAGCCAGCATAAATTAAAAAAAGACTATGAAACTCTGAAAGTTAACTAACTGTATTAATTAAAAATATGAAGGTGACAGATAGAAACAACTATGATGTTCTTAAAGTCCAGCATTACTAAAACTGAAGGACTTTCATCATTTTGTGCTTTTTAAGTTTCTCATTGTTCTTCTTTTCACTGAAAATTGGAGACCTACATCAACACGATAAACGTAATGAAGTGCATAAGATATTTTACCTCTTCAAGTTTTCTTCTCAGGCTTTTGCTCATATTCTCATTGGTTTCCTCTTATTGGTTCTTCATTCTGTAGTTTGATGAAACTAGGCTAACCCCATAACAATCTCCTGGTTATACAAGATTAAACTCCCATTAACCTGCAATAAATCAACTTTTCTTATTTATGATAGAAGATGGACAACAAATATTATAAGAGTATAATTTACTTCATTCAACAGAAGAAAACAACATATTCTTTTACATTTCAACTGATATTGCCTCACTTTCTCTCTTGTCCTCTAGTATATAGAAAGTTCAACTTATTGAGCTAAACATGACATGGTAACAAGTTGTACAGCAGTGTTGGAACAAATCTAAACATGATTCTGCTCTCAGCTCTGCAATCACACACAAAAGCAATCCAGCAAAGAGAACTAAATGAGCGTGATTCACGTATCAACAGTTAAGAAATCTTTTCCTGTTAATAAGGTTCCATTCTGATGATTCAAAGAGACACCGTGTTGTAAAATTTTAGAGGCTGTCCAGTCATATGCTATCATGAGCAGAAATGAATTAACCTGACATACATAATTAGAGAAAGAGATTACACTAGGAACATGGACAAACCTGTAATTGCTCAAGTATCAGCACTTCAAAATGACCAAGTTAAATTACGAGACCAACGAGACCGGGGAACTAGATGGAACCACCACATGCTACAGAACAACAGACAAATGATCTTCTTCCTTCACTGCTTCTTCTTCAATGGAATAGTCGACCAACTCCAAATCTAACAGTATAATATTAAAACTCAATTATTTTTTCGAATTTAGTAATAAATTAGATATGAATCTATTTAAGAGAAGAGGACCGTGACTAAGACTAATTGTACAGATTTAAGCAGTCTCCCTAATAATGATTAAAAAACAGCTGTTTAGGGACCAATATATAACTAACAGATATGGCACAAGTTACTTGGATCGAGTATGCAACAAGGCAAGATATCTTCTTATGCAACTACAGGAGGTCCAAAACTACATACAGATACATGAAGATATAGAATAGCATCTAACAAACAAACCACTTAAGGTGAAAAGAGTGAAGAAAGTTAGTGTTTCTGATTGAATCTTAGACTCTCCTTATTGCTAGTCAACAACTATAGCAGAGTGTACAGAAATATTGCAACATGAAAAGACTATAAAAGCATTTCATAACATGATTTTTACTAAATGGACAAGGAGTACATAATGCTCAGATGCTTTAGAGTCAATACTGGATATAAAAATAAAAACTTTCACTCCCATTTCGTGTTTACAATAAGGTTTTGTAAAAATTGAACAAAACATTAAGGACATGAAAAGTAAATTTGCGAGTTGGTAACTATTTACTATCAAGATTGAACCAAAATAGAGAGATTCATTGATTGAGTGTTTAGATAACAAGAATACAATGTTTTTGATATTTTTGGATGATTACAAATGATACTACAAATGCCTATTTATAGTCTTACAAAGAGAAGAAGAGAACTATGCCTATGGAGGCTAACAACTATGCCTTTGGAGGCTAACAACTATGCCTTTGGAGGCTAACAACTATGCCTATGGAGGCTTACCTTATATTCTTTGTTTCTAGAATAATCTACATGTTTAGAACATGTTTAGAGGTAATTCTAACACTCCCCCTCAAGTTCAGACTTCGAGTAATACATCACGTGTTCGTGAAACTTAACATCCAATGTGATGTACATTCGTTTAGTTGGAGGATGGTAGCACCTATACCCTTTCTGACTTGCAGCATATCCCACGAAGACACATTTTAAAGCTCGGGGAGATAACTTGCTCCGTTGGTTCTTGTGTAAGTGCACAAATGCTACACAACCAAATATGCGTGGTGGCAAGTTTGGAACAGTTGGTGAAACTGTTGCCTCAGTGAGAGCTTGAAATGGTGTCTGAAAAATGATAGTGCTGGAAGGTGTGCGGTTGATCACATATGCTGCAGAGGTAAGAGCTTCACCCCAATAAGTTAACGGCATATGAGCTGATATTAATGAAGCACGCACAACTTCAAGCAAGTGACGGTTTTTTCTTTCCAATTACCCCATTCGTTGAGGAGTATTAGGACAAGTTGTCTGATGAACAATACCACATTCTCTTAAATAATGTTGAAAATCAGTACTTAAATATTCGCCTCCGTTATCACTTAGAAGAACTTGAATCTTTTTATTGTATTGTGTGTTGACTAATTTGTGAAACCTCTGAAATAAATTATTCACTTCATCTTTTGATTTCATCAAGCAAACCCATGTCATCCTAGTGCAATCATCAATAAAGGTGACGAACCATCGTGCGCTTCCAAGAGTGTTAACTTTAGACGGCCCCAAAACATCGAATGAATAATCATGAATGGAATAGGACTTTTATTTAAAATTGATGGAAACAAAGTACGATGGCTTTTAGCTAGTTCACATTCTTCACATTGAAAACTAGAAACATCAACCTTTGAAAATAGACTAGGAAATAGCCTTTTTAAGTAGCCAAAAGAAGCATGCCCTAACCGTCTATGCCATAACCAAATTTGCGATTTCTCCTTCTCCCCCCACGAGTACCATTCACAATAAAGCATTAGATAATCTTTCTGAAATTTTTGACGCCAAATCTAGATAGTAGAGCTTTCCTCTTCTAACCCCAGATCCAATCGTTCGCCGTGTTCGGATGTCCTTAAACACACAAGAATTAGGCCAAAAAATAACAACACAATGTAAGACTTTAGTAATTTGGGAAACTGATAATAGATTATAACTTAAAGAGGGAACGACTAAAACCGAATCTAGACTCAATGTATCAAGAAGATTTAATGATTGTTCTCCAATTATCGGAGCCAAAGATCCATCTGCTGTGCAAACGGAGTTGTGTATGGATGTTTTAAGAGGAGAAACCTGTCTGGAATCAAAAGTCATATGGTCTCAGGCAACCCGAATCAATTATCCATGAGTTATTAGGAACAACTTGTGAAACATTAAAAACCTTACCATTGGTTGTTTCCATAGCGGATGTTAGATTGCTAACCACATGTGCTTCTTTGCAACGGAGTTCTTTTTCTTGGGATCGCGCTTATCCCACCAACTGATACCCGACAATCTCAAAGCAGTTGTCTTTGGTATGACCACGTTTATAACAATGAGTGCAGGTGGCGGACTTATCTTTAATGTTGTATTGACGACGGGTTGCCATTGCGAAGTATCAACTTCAGTTCCTTTGTTCATTGTAGTATGCCTACAGATTCACGTCGTACCAAAGCATAACAAGGTTCTAATTCAAGTATGGGATCCTTCCTTAGAATTTACCCACGTATTTGTTCAAATTCACCGTCTAAACCAAAGAAGAAAAATATGCACCCTCATACGTTGAACTGATTTTCGATATAGTTCAACATCTTTTTCATTTTCCATAATCACCTTATCACGGTGATCTAGCTCACTGAAGATTTCTACTAATTCCCCATAATAGACCAGGAGTGGTCTACCATTTTGCCTGGCAGAGAAAGCCCTTTGATTTAAGATATAAATTTGTAGTTCATCTGCTCCATCATAGAAAGCCTTAGAAACAGCATCCCATATCTCACGAGCAGTAGGTAAACGAATATATCGTTTCATTATTTCAGTGACATAGATATTAATAGCCATCTCTTGACCTTTTGATTTTCTACGTACCATTTATCATACTTGTCATCATTTTTAGATGGAACTGGAGACGTATCGCGAATAAAGGAGATCTTCTCCTTCTCAAAGAATATGCATCTCAATGATTTGAGACCACATATCATAATTTGATTCATCCAAAGTAATTCCCGCCTTGAACGATGACCCATCGGATTGAAAAATAATTGTGTCGGAAGGTTTTGTGGTTTTGAATTTTTCAGATCCTGAATCTCCCATGGTTCAATACTAGATACAAGGATCCTTAACCTTGCTCTGATACCATATCAAGATTGAACCAAAATAGAGAGATTCATTGATTGAGTGTTTAGATAACAAGAATACAATGTTTTTGATATTTTTGGATGATTACAAATGATACTACAAATGCCTATTTATAGGCTTACAAAGAGAAGAAGAGAACTATGCCTATGGAGGCTAACAACTATGCCTTTGGAGGCTAACAACTATGCCTATGGAGGCTTACCTTATATTCTTTGTTTCTAGAATAATCTACATGTTTAGAACATGTTTAGAGGTAATTCTAACATTTACCTCATTCAATTATTCTTGCAAGGACTAATAAGCAGTGTATACAACAAGGACTAATAAGCTTTCTCATGTTTTTCTTCTCAGGACACTTGTTCTTCGGCAGCCTGCAATTCCTTGAATATCTCACTGATGACTGATGTCATCCAAAGAGATTATAAATTCAGAGGAACTGTCAATCCTTCGGCACTCTTCCGGAATATACATCTCATGAGGTATGACTAGCATTTTTCATAGAATCAACTAAAGTACCATCGTCATATTATAATTGTAATTGTAACCGAAAGCATATGAAGAAATATTTTTTATCCACGAGTTTATTTGGCGATTTGTTTAACTCCTTATGGATTTGTCCAGATCAACACAACCATTGCTGATATCCAAAGAGATTATAACATCAGAAAAACTGTCAATCCTTCAGCACTCTTCCTGCATACAGTAGACTTTTCGTAAGGGATGCCTCGAGTGTTTTTCCATGAATTTGGTACCATCATATAGTATCAACTAAAGAACCATCTTCATTGTATTACAAGCATATCACGTAATAAGAAGAATCGTAATTGTAACCAAAAGCAATCACCAGAATTGTAATTGTAAGTTGTAACCAAAAGCATGTGAGACATATTTTAATCCAAGAGTTCATTTGGCGGATTCGGGCAACTCATGGTTGGGTTTCCAAAGACCAAAGAATTCTTTCTGTTGACTCCAAATACAAATCAAACCATTACAAGAACCCATGAACCGAATACCATCATTCAAATGAAATTCATAACAACGACAGAGGACTTCAAATGAAACTCATGACAACCATAGAGGACTGTAAGTACTTTAAGGATATCATGAAGCTAAAATACCAGGGTCAGAAAACCCCTTACCAGATTGAAGGCTAGCCGCTCTTACTTTTCGTTTTCCAAATTTCTTGATTCAGACACACCGGAAAAACAATTCCTGAAGTAGAGAAAAAACAATGGATTTTTTCTCTGTAAAGAGTCAATCAGAAGAAATTCTCGGTATCCATTTCCGATTCCGCCAATACCGAATATCCAAATCAGTACAAAACCCATCTTTTTTTCATTTTCGAAAAATTAAAAGAATTCTTGAAAACCTAAAACGAAAAACTACTTTCACCGCCATCAAAAGCATAACTTTTCATAATTCTGATATATTTGCAGAAACTACGATAAAACTACTCGTGATTGATCAATCGATCTCAAATCTCAGCAGATGAGAAAGCTAATGAAATGAACAGTGACGTTGGCAACAAGATCTTGAAGAAAATTAGGGAGTACCAATTCTTCTGGATCTCTTCCGTAATGTTTGACACCGGTGATGCTTTTCCACATCTCGGAATGTTAGATTCAGGCACTAGTTGAGTGAGATAGAGAAATGTATGTTAGGGTTTCGCACAGTTGGGGTTTGCCCCTTTGGTCTGTGTGGTAGTGCCATGAGATTTGGGGTGTAGAAATAGTCTCGGGAGTCATGATAGTGTGGACGCGTGGACGCGTTTTATGGTGTTTCACTTGCGCCTCGACATGTGTAAGCCATAACCATTTTTGGGAAGCTGCTACACTTCCACCATAGAAATCCCCCAAAGTTGTCCACCATTAGGTGGCATCAATCTTGTCCGTGCATGTGACATTTCAAAATGGGGATGGGGAAATGCAGGGGGGCCCATTTAGTGTGGTGTGTGAGGTGGTGGAAAAATTTGGGGGAAAAAGTTGGTGGAAATCTAGCATTTTCGCCATTTTTGGCTAAAGACTGACACCAGCATCAGCCGGGCTGGAACCAGTGGCATAGATCAGTTGTACTTTTTTTTTTTTGTCTTGTATGAAATGTACCGGTCCTGTTCCTAGTTAGTAAGTTCGCGAATAATACTCGTATAATTCGCGAATCCGTCCGTATTGACCGAATCCGTACGTATCGACCGTATAATTAGAACTCCGACTTAGATTCGCGAATTTTCAGCTTAAAACGAATTATACGCGTATTTACGAATTACCGAATCATACTCCTCGTATAATACTTTGCCACATCATCACTAAATAATCATTATTTATTATATTTTTGACTTTTAAAATTTTACATACACTAATCTGATTCCAATACCATCAACGTTCATGTTATTTGCTGATTGTGATGCACATATCATATGTATAGTTCATGTCAAGAATTAAACTATAGTGTTTTAGGAGAGATTATATTAAAAATAATTTTTTAACAGGTTAATATATGCCGAATTTTGTACGCCGAATGCATGTCTCTAAAACGAATTATACATGTGCGTATGCCGTTCCGTATTACTGTCGAATCACGAATCGTTGACCGGATTTTTGATCGAATTTAACTTTTACGAATCTGTATAATACTCGTACGTATCTAGTTTCGAACGTATCCCGTACCACGAATTGCTAACTAGGGTCCTGTTAACGAATGGAAACATGAGACGAAAATCAAGCGAAGACATGAGTTCAGCTAAGCCGAGTAAAGACATGAAGTCCCAACTCGAGTTCAAGACAACCTAGACGAGGAAGCTGAGGTCTTAAGAAGAATACCAAGGACATAAATGTAATTAATTATTATTTGGTAACCGACTTAAGGTAGCCCACCTTGTCGAGAATATAAAGTAGCACAATTTGGCTAACTTTGCCTATATAAATGGCGGTTCAGATTTGTCCTCACAAAAGATAAATTTAGGGATGTAATCGTTTGTTATAAGTGATGGCTGTGATTGGGATTAGAAATGCATCTAACAGACAAAATTTATCATGTCATTAAGGTTCCATAATTCTTCATAATAAATACTCTATTAATTTTCCATGATAATATTTTATCAAATGTCAAATTAAAATTAATAATATATAATTTTTTCTACTAATGATGATAATAAATATATTTTTATTAGCTAATACTTAGGATTAGTTTGGTATTGTTGCGAGCTTTAAAAAAGTGCTTTTCCAATGTACGGTACTATGCCGAACTATGTAAATAAAGCAATTGAATGGTTGCCGATGTACGTTACTGTGCTGAGCTCTGTAAAAAAAGAAATTGAATGGGTTGCAAATTATAAACTAAAGATAAAACTATTAAAAAAGCGATCAGATTGTGTCTAGGAAAATATCAGGTTCAGCTATAGTTAGTGAGAAAATGACAAAAGCGGGCATATCTCTGGAAAAAAATTATTCTATTTTATTGTGTTTAAAATGAGTACATTTTTCTACTATCAGAGTACATTTATATGTAATATAAAATTAACTAATTAGTATTATTACTAAAAAAGTATTATTTTTCTTAACCATTTTTTAAAAATCATTGCTTAATATTTATTATTGATAAATTAAAGTATATTTTAGTGATTCGGTATAACATAAAATGTAGTTTGAAAATAAAAAATAATTACCTTTAAAGAGTAAAATATAACGAATAAAAATTGGTGATATATAGATTCAAGGATAAAAAAATTCAATTATAAAATAAGATGGGATAAAATTGGAAAATAAAACATAAAATTATGGTGAAGTATAACATTTGCTTTTGAAGCTTTTAAAAGGTCATTCTCCCCCGCTTTAAAATCGATAGATTTTGGAAGGAGAAAAGAAAAAGGAGGACGAAGTAAAAAACCAACTGCATGGTCGAGAACCACGCAGTCATAGACCCCAAGCGAGGAGAGACTTCAAAGTCAACTCGCTCTAATATAGTGACGTGCGCCGAGCAATCGGACGAGGATTCAGGGCGATCAAGATATCGCCTCCCAAAAACTTCCTTCTCGCCCGAAAGAGCGAAAGGACGAAGGAAGAAGGCCGAAACGAGGCACAATGACGACCAATTATTAGCCCGACTCTGTCAAATCGAAGCGTTGTGCAGAGAGGCTACAGGAAAATAAGAAGGCAAAAGGTTGAAGGAAGTACTGCAAGAGGCTGGACAGTCTCCCTTATCGAAGAGTCTACTAGCCCAACCATTTCCAAGGAAATGCTTGCTCCCAACGTTTGCAACTCCCTTCAATGGGACCGGCGATGTAATCGAACATCTCAGATCCTACTGCATGGCACTAACACAGTGGAGTCACTACGAGGTAGTGATGTGTAGGTTCTTTCCATCCAGTCTAAAAAACGAAGCCCTAATGTGGTTCAATAACCTTCCAAAGGCATCGGTTAAATCATTTGACCAACTATCTAAGTTGTTCTTAGAAACATACATAAATAACAGCCGAGTCAAACCAAAAAATGACATGTTGTTCCGGTTAGCCAGGGGACCGAACGAGTCACTCCGGTCTTTGATAACTCGTTGGATAAAATTATGTGCCGAGATTGGAAGAGTCCCTGAGGCCTACGCGATCTTGGGCTTCCAAAATAGAATAAGGAAGACGGACCCTATATTTTTATGCATGTACGAGACCATGCCACCTAATCTAGGGAAACTGAGAGAGATTCCAGAGGGCTGCATGATAGGTGTAGAATACACCGTATTTAACATCCATAGAGTTTATGCTCTCTTTGCTATTTTCTTGTAAATTATGTATTTTACGCGTGTTTTTGAGTTATTAGGTACTCTGGAGTCACACGGAGAAAAGAAGAAGAAATCGCTCAATTTGAGCTGGAAGGGCAAAATTGTCATTGCATAGACAAGCATTATCTGGAACCCAGACAAGACTAAGGGGAAACTCTATTTTGGAGAAGTATTAAAGACAACCATCTCACGGTTAAGGGATAGTCTGTGTTGTGCTTGCTAAAAGCACCATACTCACGGCAACTAAGCTTGCTTGGGATGTTATTAGGCGGTCCATATTAGTGCCCAGGTCCGGACCCAGTTTTTATAACCCTAAATTTGAGAAATTTTTCTCATTCATATTATTCACCTGAAACTAAAAGCAGTGGCTGCTATTGAAATTGAGAGATAGAAAGGGGATTTAAGAGCGTCTGATGTCCAAATCGAGAACACATAGAGGATGAAATTCAGAGATTAATCTGAGATGGGGACGATGATGCTAGGGAAATTGAATTTGATGAGGTTTTACTATAGAAATCAAGAGAAGAAATTGATGATGATTTCGGAGATAAAGAGATGGGGTTTCTGAAGAATGCAGAGAGGGGTTTTGAGAGAGATGAGAGATGTGATGGTTGCAGTCGGAGTTCGAAGTTCACATATTAAGGAAGATGAAAAGGTGATCTGCGTCTAAAGTTCGTATGGGTTTTTGATGAAATTGATGAGACGAAAAAGAGGAATCATAAAATGGGTACTTGAGTTCATATCTTAAAGCTATAAAAGAATCAGCTGCAATGAAGTAATTAGGGCTTGTTGGTTAAACAGACGCTGGTAATGGTTAAGGGTTTCTGAGCTGAGTTGAGATTTTTCAGCAAGATGGGTTCGTAGAAGAAGAAAAATTGGACTCAGGGAGGCGGTTGAGCACTGCTGTGTTTGCCCTTATAGGTCTGTGGTTGAGTGATTGTCTGGTGATGATTGGAAGATTTGGTTTTCTGTGGTCATGGAGTTTTACGACAGTTGAGAAGAAGAGCTGGTAGTGCTGTGAGGTGTTCTTGAGTTGCAGATGAGAAAGGAATTGATTTACAGGGGAGCTTGTATGGGTTGTGCTAATAAACTGCACTAGATGTATGTTTAGGATGTTGAATGAATTGTGCAGGGGAAGGAGTTAAAAATGGCCTGAAATTGGCCGGAACTTCACCAAAATACAAACGAAACTCGGCCGATGTCCCGATGCTGATGTCCTGACTCACGATACAGGTGAACTCCGATTAAAGAGTCAACTCAGTGATCAGACCACTCAGCTGAGTCACTAGATGACAGAGAATCTGACTAAGTAGCTAACTCACTCCTCCCTTGACCACATTTACTGACGATTTGACTGATTTAACCGTTAACCATAACGGTGACCTGGACGGAATATTCCCTTACCGGGGGAGAATCTCAGGTAACTGGCGGTGATGGATTCCAGCCTATTTCCGGCCAAAAACTCAGTTTTCCGGCGAGCCAAAGTTGCATAATTTTGTGTGGATTTCTCTCATGGGATGTCAATAATAGGACTTCGAATGGATGGAGAATTTGGTTGGAATATGGAAAGAGAAGATGGAATATTTGAGAAAGGCTTGGATTTGAAAGTTCAACTACAAAGGGAAAGGGATTATATTCCTTGGAAGATTTGGAGAGCATTGAAGCCTATAAATAAAGGAGTTCTCTACACTTCTTCACATATCTTTTATATACCTTTTGCACACCTCTACACACACAACACTTCTCTTTTCTTTATTGTTATTGTGTGAACTCTTTAAGCATGAGTAGCTAATTTTATTATTGATTGAGGATGAATTCCTAGTTCTTAACATATGATTTAAGTTTTTGTTTCAAATCTACTTTGAATTTTCACATGATTATCGTTTGTTTTTACTAATAGGAATGTTTATACATTCATGGTTGATTGATAGATTGTTTAGGTGGCCAACTAAATTGATTTGTTAATTAATCTAAATCTAGTGAAAGTTAGGGGATACGTAATAGTTTCTTGACTCTTTACACAAGTAGAAAACACAAGACCTTGCGGAGGGATTCCGTGGAGAAATTGTGTGTGAAAACAACACTAGAAAGTGGACCAAGCGAACCGAGTCTAACTACTAGTACTAAACCTAAGTTCATAAATCTTAACGCATTTGGGGAATTACATCTTGTAAGCGAACCTCAAGGTGGTTCTTTTGAATAGAATCTGATAACTAAGCGAACCTGTTACTCAGTGAAATAAGGAATTTTGGGATTAGCTAAGCGAACCTGCTATCCTACGGTTGGTGATAATCTGTGACTAATAAAAAGTGGAAAAGAACATAACTTGAATCATTGTTTTGCTACGAAGAAGGATTCCTTGATCTACTTTCTCTTTATTGATTTCCTTTATATTTTTAATTGATTTGTTTATTTATTTTTACTTTCTTTTGCTCTTAATATCTAAAACCAAAACCCCCCTTTTTGTGACATTATAAGACAACTAAAACCTCTTGCTCCTCGTGGGAACGATCTTGACTACCCTATATTACTTGTTAATTAGGTGTTAAATATTAATTAATTTGTTGTGGTTACGACACACATCACTGCATAGCCCTTGAAGAACTCCAAGATGGTACTTATGACAAATTATTAAAAGGAACCAATAGAGGAGCAAATGTGGTAGAACCACAGAACCAGCACAAGGAGCGGGGCGATCCAACAAAGGATCTACCCAGTTCGATAAACACAAAAGTGGAGGATGAAAAGGGCGAGACCAAGCCCAAAAAAAGAAGGGAAAGTTCTTAGACCCGGTCTACATGAAACTAAACACATCTATATCCGAGATCTTTAAGAATATCGATGGAAAATGTAAGATCACTTACCTATGGAATAGAGGACAACAGCCAGAGCACGCTAAAAATAGAACATATTTGTGTGAGTTCCACCAGTTCTATAACCACACGACGGATTCGTGCATAGATCTAAAGAAAATGGTCCAATACATGATTGATGACGGTAAACTCCAGGAGTACATCCCACAATTAGCGATCCAACCAACGGTGGGAACACCCATACATCACGTAGAAATACCATGCGAGGTACAATACTTCGGATGCAATACGATATCACACTCAGCTATCACTACTCCCACACCCGAAGGAAGTATTACAAGACGAATCCACAAGCTAAACTTCGAAGGTGACGAAGTCTTCAGTGTGGCAAAAGAACCCCCTATGTGGGAATTGAAGAAAATACCTATCATTTTTTCAGCCTTTGAGGCACCTGATGAAGGACGAAACCACAACGATCTATTGGTGGTTACGATGGTTATCGTACTCCTTGAATATGAAAGCGAGAAAGAAAATCCTAAGGTATTACCATGGGCCATGCCTAAAATACTAATAGATGGAGGAAGTTCTGTCGAAATCTTGTTTTGTGAAACATTCAAGCAAATGGGTCTTAGAGATGAATGCCTAATCCCTTCTACCTATAACATATTTTGCTTCAATGGCTCATCGACCCGCCCATGGGTGAGGTCACCTTTAAAATTCGAGTAGGAAAAATCCTCACTCTAACCACCTTCTGTGTAGTAGATGTACTTTCACCCTACAAAGCCATTGACGGGCGATCCTGGGTCCATGGGATGAAAGGAGTTTTCTTGACCTACCATCAGAAACTAAGGTTTCCAACACCCGATGGGATCGCAGAGATCATTGGAGACTTAGGAGAAGCAAAGTACTGTTACAACATGAACGTTCAGAATGACTAGAATAGGGTAAAATCCCCAAAAGCAAAGGAGAAAAGGGCCAAGAATGCTAAAAGCCATGCTGATATCAATGCTTACGTAGAAGTGACAAGCAAAGCAAGGCACTCGAACAATGTCCCAATCTCGGACTTATCCAAGGAGCTCTTATAGAAACTACGTGACCTCTCCAATGATAGAGAGCTCAAGATAAACCTCTCGGCCTTAGATCCCACGAAGGAAATAAACATCAGAATAACCGAAAACCTAGGAATGGTTAAGATTGAAATTCTCCTCGATAGGGAGGAAGAAGAAAATCTCGTACGAGCATCAAAAGAATGCTTCGATGTCTCTGCAGGACATATCTGATAAATACCTGGAATAAAGCCAGAAGTCTATCACCATCACTTGAAAAATCACCCAAACCACAAGCCTATGAGGCAAAAGATACAAAAGGTGACACTGGAGTATCACGAGGCGATTCAAAAGGAACCAAAGAAAATGAAGGTGTCAAAAGTTGTAGGATTGAATAGTAGACAATCTTCATACTGATAGTCATTTTTATTTTTAGATTCTTTAATTAACTTACACTTTGTGGGGTTAAACAAATTATGGCATGTTGAAATCAAGCAACTAACTAGTCACTTTCTTCTCACACAGGCTTGTGCTTTTTTGGAGACAAACTATTAGCCACTTGTTACCTTTTTTGTGGTTGAAAAACGTCATTACACAAGGTTGTTTGCGAATAACAATAATGATCCTCAAAAAATTGACAAAAGTGGAAATATTTTACTAGGTAAATTAATATGGATCGACTTTTGATATGCAGGACTAATTATGATAGTCTTAAATCCTTGAAAGCATTTAACAATACCATTGTTTAACAGGAACTGTGGTAGATTCCAAGATTTGTCATCCTGCCGAGTTTGACTTCTACCTCCGCAGTCATGCTGGTATTCAAGTATCCATATATGTAAGTTCTTAAAGTTCTTTGCATTGTAAACTACATTAGTTTCTGAAATTTTCACTTAAGGATTATTTGTTCTAATTGCTATGGAATTCTTGCATTATTTATTCTAATAGCTATGAAATTGTCACTTAAGCTTTGTTTTTTTTTTTGTCGTTGTCATTTAAGTTATAAATGTTGATGTTGAATCAATACTTTTGGGGATCTAAAGGTTCAAAAGCCTGAAAACACAGCTTTTGCTCAACTATTTCAGAAGAATAATGATGGGAATATTTTGGAATGCCACTTGAACTTGTTGAATGTGATTCATGTTGGTGATTATCTACCAGATAGAGTTATCAATCTCATTCTCCAATACTTGAGTAACAGGTCTGTTATTGCAAATCATATTATGTTCCCTGTCATGATTACTTTGTATCAGAGTTTGTGCGGAAATGCCAATCATGATACTCGAGATGCATAGGAACTTGGATCTGTGAACGGTACACATCTAGATATCGAAGCATTTTTTGCAGCGGTACCTATCTTTTTTTTTGGAACAAGATTTGCATGTCACCAGCATCTTTTTATTAGTATAAGAACAAAGGCCCACAAGATTCATGTCCTCTCCATTTAGTTCCCAGTTGTTGTCTTAATATTGCGATTTACTTTTTAGTAACCATGGATGTTCATTTTCTCTAAAAGCTTCTTGTTTGATGATGCGGATGTGAAGAACCCTGGTTTGGCTCTAAGTTATCATCTGGTTACAACTTTTGATGCATTAAGCATGGGATAGACCTTCTATAAGGTCTTCAAGACGAAACCAAGCGTACTAAGAAATCACCGAAGGTGAAGTTAATATGTTTTTAATAATTTTATGTCACTGTGTTATATTTTCCAGTAACAATGATGTTTGAGCCTTTGTTTTGATATACATTGGTTTATTTTCATATTTACAACTAGTGGTGATGGAAAGATGAAACTCCAGGCAATGCTTCCTCCAACTTGTTTCTCATATCCTCGAAAGTGAAATATGATCAGTTGAAGTTGTTGCTAATTGTTGTCTTGATCTTCTTTATGCATGTGTATCTATCATTTTTATGTAAGCTCTAGCCCTGGCCTTCATCTTGAATAAAACAACATGACATATTTATAGTTTAACCATGCTGGATAATAACAATTTGGACTAATACCATGATATTGTCCAACCATATATACTGGTATAAAAATTTTGGTTTTATTATTATTCAAACTCCATCATACTATCCAATTTTATTGATTTTGGAAACTTATTTGTTTTTGCTGCAGGTACATATAGATATAGTAGTGTTGTTCTAGTGTTGGGAAGGACACAAATAGGTGTTACCGTCCGGCATTCTATCTTTCATTCAAAATTCCTTTGAAGCTTCAACTGGCTGTCTTACATTAGGATTCCATGTATAACCCATTTCGTATCTTGTGCTCGAGATATGTCAAGGTCGTGAATTAATAAACTAGTAATGTTTGTGCCGTTGTGTCGATGTTGGACAGGGGCAGGTAAAGAAATTGACATCATATTGGTTAGGATACCCATATTTATAGATCACTGTCCTCTCATGTGCATGGCATGGTTATTGTTTTTATAATCATTTTCTTGAGTATTGTGACTTCCCCACATTAATCAGCTGATGGCTTTTGCTATGTAGGTACACCATTATGAAATAGGAATAAATTCTTCATCATCATTAGAGTTTATAATTTTGTTGTTTAATCAATAGTTTTTTAGTTCATCGTTTTGTAACCGAATCCAAGAACTTAGTTACTTTTCTTGTAAGATTACACTGGTCAGAACTCCAGATTTTAATCCTTTTTGTGTAATTTGAAACCAATGAATCAATGAATGTTAAATTGAATGATTATTTGTGTGCAAGTTTAATTTGATTCTCATTTTTATTTAATTTGAATTTGGTTTTCATTTGAATTCTAATTTGAGTTTCATTTGATTCTCATTTGAATTTGGTTTTTCATTTGAGTTTCATTTATGTTTGATTTCAGATTTAGTCAGATTCAGTCAGGCCAGACAACCAGTCTGAATCTAAATTTTTTTTATTAAGATTTATATCTATGACCATTTGAAGTCAGTCATAAAATATTGACTGTTAAAATCGGTCGTTGATGTAAGATTTTCAACGACTCGCAGGGACACGTCATAGTTGAAAAAGACGCTCAAACAACGACCCTTTCTTTGATCGCTAAAGCAAGTCATTTAACTCGTATCTATGACTTGTTTTGTCGGTCGCGAAACTGCTATTTTCCACTAGTATATACACTGTTCATAAGAGTTCTTTAATTTTTTTTCTCTATTTTGAATCCAGAATCAAAATCTCACTTGATTTGTTTTGATATTCCTTTTGAATTTTATTTTTATACAGTAATCAGTAATGGCTAACTGAGAGGACTGGGTTATTAAGCAGGTTGCATGGGATATATAAAGACAAGGAGAATGAATGCGCTGATTCAGCAAAAGTATGCAATGTTGAGTTTCACTAAAACAGTTAAACCGTATATTTCAGTTTTTCATTTGTTATCCTTACACTATGATTTGTATTTCTTATGATTATGTTTTCTGCTCTAACCATATGTATACCACATAATTTTTCCTATGATTCTCATATTGATCTAGATATTTTATTATACGGTGGGTTATGGATTACAAGGTAAACTTTGAAATTGAGTAGAGAAATAGATTTTGGGGGCACAAAGTAAACTTTGGGTCGCATAAAATTCGTTTCCAGAACGAGCAATTATTTATGAGTCACTAGAGAAATTTTAGATAACAGCAAAATATTTTGTGCTAATGCATTGATTTTTTGGGTCGTTAGATATATTTTGGGTTAATTAAGATACATATATTTTAGGCCACGTAATAGATTTATGTTACAGTGGCTGACTTTGGTTTATACTGCTCACTTATGGAGGTATTAAGGTCATGCGGGTTCAAGCGTTTGCTCAAGGGAGTCATGGAATGAATTTCACGGCACAGTGAAGAATTTTAGGCGCATGTAATTTCCAGTGTGGTGGTGCATATTTTATGTCGCGACACACAAGTAATTCTGTAGTTATACTATGATTTATATTTCTTATGCTTTTGTAGTTAGATCTCACCTTTCATATACCACATAATTTTTCCTATGATTCTCATATTGGTCTAGATCCCTTTTAGTAATTCTGTGATTGTACGTATTTATGAACTTTGCTGGATTACCATGATTGCAGTAATATACCTCTTTCATAGTCCCATTCCTCCTTTTACGGTGGTTGACTTTGGTTTATACTGCTTACTTCTGGTGGTATTAAGGTCATGCAGGTTCAAGTGTTTGCTCAAGGGAGTCATGGAATGAATTTCACGGCACAATGAAGAATTTTAGGCGCAGGTAATTTCCAGTGTGGTGGTGCATATTTTTTGTCGCGACACACAAGTAATTATGTAGTTACAATATCATTTATATTTCTTATGCTTCTATAGTTAGATCTCACATTTCATATACCACATAATTTTTCCTATGATTCTCATATTGGTCTAGATCCTTTTTAGTAATTCTGTGATTGTACGTATTTATGAACTTTGCTGGATTACCATGATTGTAGTAATATCCCTCTTTCATGTGCATGATTGCAATTTGCTGAATTGTCCTCTAATGTGAGTAGAACCATGTTCTGCGATTTCTGTTTACTGTATTTTCCTTAAATAAATTTTGTTAGAGATAGTCTCTTTTGGTTAAATAAGTTTTGTTGCTTATCGATTGATATGCACATTCGTGGAAACGTAAAGTGTGGCCAAGTAATCTTTTTGGCAGACCAATCGATAATTTAATTTACAAATTCATTTCACATTAAGTACTGAGATTTTATTTTATTTTATTTTGTTACCGATATCCTTTTTTTCCGGATTTCTCGAGGACATCACCATGCTTTTAGTTGTTATGGAAGTACTATGTAATTAATGCTTGCATAGTTTTGATGTGATTTTTATTTAAACATCTACTCATAATTTAGGATATCCAAGTTCTTTGACGTTGCATTCGAATTCGATATTGTAGGAAAGATAATGCTTGCTTATGCTTCAAGAGAAACAGGACAGGATACATCCTACTGCAATTGTTGGTGCAAATGCGCCTGCGTTATTTTCTTTTTCAGTTCTCTTACCCATAGACAAGATCTTGGAGATATCAGGTGTTAATCGAAAGAGAATGAAGCCGAATCATTTCAGACCCCTATAGGTATGTAGGATGAGTTATAACCATAATGTTGAAAACACCACATGGATGCTGACTGTAAGTTTCATTTCCTTTCTATCTTTTTTTTTTTTTTTTTAAATGGGTTTTACATTTTTTTTAGGTGTCTTGAGAGGAACTGCAGTGGTGCGATCATAACCAAAGACCAAAGACCAAAGAAAAGACCAAAGTTTGGGTTTAGTCTGTGTTGCAACGCTACGGTAGAAGACTAAATGTGAGGGTAAAATACCTGATGGCCACGTGTCAACATCTCAAGGGATGACTTCATGATGAGATGATAAGGTAGGAGCACTGAATCATTCTCCATAAATCTAATCTCGCCTAAATCGAGACGTCGGCCACCAACGTTACATGAACGACGCGTGTGAAGGAGTGGTCTAATCGATTCAGTCGGTCAAATCTAAAAAGCAATACTGCATTTAATGAAGGATCAGAAGAAGTGAGAGCGAGTCTATGTCACAGCAAAGAACTCGGACGACCTATACTATAACTCGTAGATGAAGCAGCACGAGGACCTTCGGATAAGAGCTTCACGATGACAAACAAGTCGAGATGACTCGGAGGGGAACCTGGCATACCATTAAGAGGAATATTATAGAACCAGTCTGAAACAGGAAAGATGATACATGATGACTCCGAGAGCTCGACGAGGCCTGACCTTCACGAGTTTTATTTGTCTATAAATACCAACCCATGTAGCAGGAGATGGGCAAGTTAGATAATGTATTATTAGATAGTCTTTCTACAGAGAATACCTGAGAGATATTTAGACAGAGAAAGAGTGAGAGATCTAAATGAGATTTTTAGCTCTTTTAAGGGTAAGACCTTATAATCAATAAAGAAGCTATCTTCTTTCCCGTGGATGTAGGTCTTCATGGCCGAACCACGTTATATGCTTGTGTCAATCTTTACTTTCATGCTCTTTACATCTTGTTTATCTTCGAATCTTATATGTTAGAGTAAGTATTAGTCTTTATTTTCATTTGTATGTAATCATCAGTGAAGATGCCTACATTTTAGCGCTAGAAACTGGGAGGTATGAAGATATAATCTACCTCCCTATCAACAGATCTATATTGTTTCATTATCTTTCTAAAAGGTGTGGTTTTCAAACCACTGTGTAGCTTTCTGTCAAATATTCAAGAGTTGATCTCGGACTCAACACGATCTCAACGATCTGTGTAGTCTAGAAGAACCTCAAAAATCAACAGATATACATGTTTTTCGTTATTTCTCTTAATATTTTTTGGTTTTTTAGAAATATCTCTTATCTTCCTCAAGATGCTCAGGAGAGTAGAATATCGTGGTGAATATGGGTTTCTTGAACTTCGGCACTTAAGCGATCTCCTCCATGAGCGAGCATGGAAGATCTTTATCAGTAAACTTCTTAAGAGAGTCAAATTCTTATGAAGGTTCAAAAGGTGAACTGTTAAGTGTTGATTTTTTCGTCTTTTACAAAAACTCCATACAACTCATGATCTTCTTCTTATAAATCCAACTCTAAGTCAAGAGGAGGGATTAACGAGTATATAATCACTTTTCAAACTCAAAGTTTGTTCGAAATCAAAAGATCAAAGGTTGGTGAAATACTTCCTAAAATGGAAAGATATGTTTCATCATCATGATTAGATTTTTTCTAGCATAAGCATGACGTATGGAGATAGGTACTTTATCTTGAGAAGATAAACCAACGAAACACCTTTTTCCATCACTAAAGTCTTATGCACGAAGAGAATGTTTTGACATCTTCACATGTCTCCAAAATTTGCTTTAAAGTCTTCTTGTACTTATTTGTCTAGCCTAAATTATGACTTAGCAGATACACATGACCTGCAGAACTAGGGCCCAACTTTTCTGAAAGAAAAGACAAATTAATTATTATTACGTATATCATAGGTAAGGCGATGGTGACAAGACGATCCGCTCACGCGAGCCAAGGTGAAAATGGTGGAGCCCCACCAGACGGCCTAGACGATATGGAACTCGGTGAAACCATGCACAACGGTGCACTCCCAGGAGAGGGACAACCCGATGACCAATACTGGGAAGGGTTAACAGATAACTCTAGCTCGGAGGGAGGTGAAAACCCCTTCGAGGGCCAAAATTATATTCATCTAACTCAACCAGGAGGGTTGAATCTTTTGCCAAGGAAGATAGTAAACAATGAGCTCAAGAAGACTGGTAATTCTAGCTCGGACGATACCAATGCCGTACTTGCAGCCATCCTAAAAGCTCAAGAAGCGTAGGATGAGAGAATAAGAAAGTTGGAAAATCGTAACATAAGGCTAGAACGGAGAAACCGGAGGTTGAAACGAAAAACCAAGAAGAAGGAGCCGAGTACCGCGGAAGAAGGAGTCCCCGAGGAGGAAAGTCCTTTTGAAAAGTTGCAGGATGACGAGAGAATCAATATCCCCGATACCTCAAATGAGGAGACGACCGATCGCTTTCCCAAGGGAAGCATAAGAGTATTGGAGATGAAGGAAATCCCATCAGAAGGATCGTTCGATGTCGATCCCAAGAATCGGCGAGAGAAGAATAAAGGAAATTGAGGAAAAATCGATTATGAGTCCGAGAAACTCGTAATCACTAACCCTAGGTGAACAGAGGCTTCAAAGTATATTCCCTCCAAAATAGTCTCCCAAGTAGAACTATCGGACGAGGACTCAGGGCGATCACGATATCGTCAGTCAGAAATCTCCTTCTCACCCGATAGAGCACAAGGGAGAAAGAAGAAGGCCGAAGGAAGGCTCCTAGACGACAAATTGCAGGCCTGAATCTGCCAACTCGAAGCAATGTGCAGAGAAGTAACCGGAAGGCAAGACAACAACAAGCTCACAGAGGTAATGCAAGAGGCAAGGAAATCCCCCCTGGTGATGCACTTATTAGCTCAGCCCTTTCCAAAGAAATGCTCGCTTCCAACATTCATAACTCCCTTTAACGGGACAGGCGATGCTATAGAACATCTCAGATCGTATCGAATGACGTTAGCCCAATGGAGCCATTATGACGTAGTGATGTGTAGATTCTTTCCCGCTAGTCTAAAAGACGAAGCCTTATTCCCGAAGGAGTCGGTCAGGTCCTTTTCCCACCTATCTGAGTTATTCTTGGAAGCATACATACATAATAGTAGGGTCAAACCAGAGATCGATACATTGTTCCAATTAGCTCGAGGACCAAATGAGTCACTCTGATCTCTAGTAACACGATGGAGGAAAATATGTGCTGAAGAGGCCTACGTGATCTTAGGCTTCAAAAACAGCCTGAGAAAGACGAACCCAATGTTTGGTCGCATGTACGAAACCCCGCCAACTAATTTAGGCAAATTAAGGGAAATCTAGGAGGATTACATATCTCTATAGGAGCTACAGGACGGTACTTATGACAAATTAGTCAAAGAAGCCACCATAGGCGCAAATGTGGTAGAACCACAAAACTCTCAGGTACCTACCCGAGATGAAGGACGATCCAACAATAGTGTTTCCCAGTTCGATAGACATCGGAGTGGAGGATGGAAAGGGAGAGTCCAAGCCCGAAGTAAGAAGGAAAAGTTCGTGGACCCTGTCTACACAAAGCTAAATATCCTCGAGGTCTTAAAAAAATCGAAGGGAAATATAAAATAACCTCTCCATGGAACAGGGGCCAACGACCATAGCTGGCCAAAAATCGCACTGACTTTTGCGAATTCCATCAATTTCATATCCATACCACAGATTCTTGTATAGATCTGAAGAAGATGATACAAGAAATGATAAATGGAGGTAAACTTCAGGAGTACATCTCTCAACCAGCGATCCAACCCACGGTAGGGGCACTTGTCCATCGTGTGGAAATACCGTGCGAGGCGCAGTTGGTAGGCTTAGAAAATTAACCTACATCTTATGCTGCAAGTGCACAGTGACAGATTGTGTAAAGTGCAAGTACAGGTCGATCCACAGAGACTTGGAGAGTGCAAGCTGATTCTATGTTTTCATTAAAACTGATTTAGAACAAGAGAGTGACCATTTATGTTTTGCTTTGTGTTGTCGATACGACTAGATGGTTGATAAAAGCAGTGAAATAAATCTTAACTGCAAACAATGAGAGTAAAGACATAAGGATTGTCAAATCCACCACTAATTCTTGTTATGCATTCAACTAGTTTGTATAATCTTTTCTTTGTAAAAGATAAGAGAGATGTGTCAATTCTATGACTTACCTAAGGATTTTCACCGGTAGATAGTCCAATTATCAGCTAAAGTATCAACTCAGAGTAATAATTGTCTAGTTAAGCACAACTAGTCAAGGAATGGACAATAATCTCTAAAGCATGAGCTGAAGTATACTCAACACAGTGTTATCCTAACTACAATAGATACTTGGAATTCATTATGAGAGCAAAGCATTGACATACTGAAATTAAAACTATCTTAACATATTAAACATTCAATAATAACACAAACCAAGTATGAATACCACAACAGAGAATTAAGGCTTCATTTAAATCCTAGTAGAATAATTTAGAACATACTGAAAACATAACTGAATTTATCTAACAAAATGAACCCTAAAAATTCCCAGGGTTTCTTACACAGAGAACAAAACTATTTATACATCAAAATTCTCTTCTCACACTCCAATTTTGAAATTAAATGCAACCCATTCACCCAAAACGAATCTGAATTGTTGTCTTCTCTGCAATTCTTCTCTGCAACTTCATTAATTTGGTGTTTGGGAAACCATAACTTAATCTATCTCAAACCTAACTTCTAGGGTTTGTGAGAAGAAGCTATGATGGAGATAGATGGAGCTTGAGATGTTGAGGGTGGATGTGCTGCTGCTGGTGCTGTCGGGAGAAGAAAGAAACTGCTGGTTTCTCTGCAACTGGTCGGGGGAGGAGAAGAACTGAGGCTCTGGTTTTTGTCGGGGAGAAGAAAGAAGAAATATGGAGAGGAGTGTTTGGTTGCTTCTTGGTTAGGTGAAGGGGATATATGGCTAGTGTGTGTGCCGGGATCAGCAATTGTTGATGCACGGAGTAAAGAAGTCGTTGGATGCAGCTGCTTGATCCAATATAATGGCTCAGGATGGAGACGGGCTTGAGTATGGGTTCTTGGTTCTTGGGTTCTTTACAAAGCCCATGATTTGCACACGGTTTGCAACTGATGCGCACGCGGATTGCAGCTTCTCTTCCATAGTCGTTAGTCTCCAATTTTCTGCTCTTTTGGCTCCTCAATTCATCCAAGCTTTATTTACTACCTAAAAACACAAAATTAATCAGTACAAGTATTTACTCTTGAAAACAAAGAAAATATAGAATTTGGGATAATATATGATTTTAAAGCGCAAAAGATGAGTTAATTGCAAATAAAAAGGTGTTGAAATATGCAATATTTGGTACTCATCAAATACCCCCAAACCTGAATTTTACTTGTCCTCAAGTGAAACAAAAATTAAGAAATCCTAACTATACCGTTGTCGCTGGTCTCTCAAATGCATTTAGCGTATGCACGAAGCCTTTAAACCCCTAGGTGTCCCTAGTGGACGAGTTATAGTCTCGTGAGGGCCTACCAGAGATGTATCCACAAAACCTTCTCCAAATTCATAGCATAATAGAGTCCCAAGCATCTAAGGAGCTATGAGTACATAGATTTTCTGCATGCTAGTAACACGAAGTTAGAACTACCAAAGAATTCATTCTCATCCTTAAGAGTTGAGCGATAAATAACCATACCATATGAAATAATTCGGGTTCGAGAGTGATCGCAAGCCTCGACTTCTGCCTCACCAATAGGGTTTTATGATAATTGCACTCAAAAAGACCGCTTTTTTAGTCTCTCATGTGTGCAGACAGGAATAAAGAGAGAAATCCTGCACACGTTGATGGTGGGAAGGAGAACCTTCCGAAATAATTTCTGGAGTACAAAAAGAATCTTTTTATGATGATCTCTAAGAAAGGAAATCAACCATTAGCAAGGATGGGAGCACTCACTTACCTTCACATCCGATCGGCAATCAACACCACTCTCACAGCATCCATAGAAATGTCTTCAATCTTCGGTCTTCGGTCTTCAAATGTTGATGATGAACTTCTGAACTTCGCAAAAACTTGACAATTTATAACTTTTCTCTTCAATTTCCTTGTTGCTTGGAATTTTCTTCTTGAATTCTTCTTCTTTACCAGGGTGGTATCAAAACTAAACTAAGAAGATAAACTACAATTTTTTTCTGAAAATTTTGATTTTTTCTGATTTTGTTTTTGATTTTTTGATTTTTATTTTTTGTAATTAAAACATGAATTAAAAATAACAACAAAAAAAATGAAACTACTAACTCCATGGATGAAGGACTTTATCACTCAATTCTTCACAACTTGTATTGTCTTTATTTCATAAACTTCACTAATTCTCATCTTATTTTCTTTTCTTTGAATTGTTGCATGTAAACCTTGAACTATTTCGACTTTTCTTCAAATATTTTGATGTTGCTCTGCTCGTTGATGATGATGTTTTTCTATGGATCTGTTGACGTTGTTGAGAGAGAGAGAGAGAGAGAGTGTTGCTAACTACAAATCGAACTACAAGAAGGAGTTTTCATCTTTAAACGTCACCCTCATGATTGACAAAATTAGCACTCAATAGATCAAAAATAGTGCTGAAAGTGGTGCGAAGTTGGGTAGCTCACCATTCCTACCCGTAATTGACGTACGATGACACATACTCTAAAATATTTTTTAGAAAGTCACAAAAATTGAAGGTCGGTGCATCACTTGATGTAAAAATGGGTAGTCTCCACTAAGGGTGATCACAATTCTACTACCAAATATCTTTGCAGCACCTAATTCGCCCTCCGGCATGGTTAAATCCAACTTTAACGCTCTAATCAACTAAGAAACCCCATTGTGTTCTCCAGTACTTCCAAGTTCAGTTATTTCGGTCAGACTCTCTATGTAAACATAGATTGAAGCATGCTAGTGACTCTAAGATTTCTAAAAGTTGGAGGTTTTTATGTACATATTTACAAAGAGTTTTGAAAAATTTTGATTTTTTTTGATTTTTAATAAAAATGATGATTTTTTTTCTTTTTAAAACAAAGACTAAAAACTCTATATGCAAAACACACCTCCAAACCTAAGTCGAACATTGTCCTCAATGTTTCAAAGGATGATAAGAATTTAAATAGAAACATACCATGAGAACCAAGATGATTAGAGAAAAGGGAAGAGATTACTGGTATGTCGACGAAAGAAAGATTAGATCTTCATTAGGCAAGGCTAGAATCCAACATTCTCAGCTGAGATCATATTGGATTAGCACAATATATACAAAAGAAGACTCAACCGATTCAAGATAGAAGATGTAACATTACTTACTGGATTATATACAAGAAAAATTCACCATACACCAACAATCTAAAGAGTTGAGGATCAACCCAAAAGAAGATATGCAGAAACATCAACAGCCTCACAAAATTATAATAGGACAGAAATGCAAGTGAGATTGCAGAACAAAATGAGCTACCCCCAACCCTAGATTTTTCAACACGTATACTTTTGGGCACAAAATCTAACAATTTTAGGGGTGCATCATGCACAAGATCTAGTTCAAAGTGAACTGTGTTAGGAACGGGCAGTGACATCTCAATGCATTCCAAATGTGGCTCTTCAGAGATACTATATTTAGCTGCAAAATGGTCCAAAAGGACTTGAGAATCACACAGTTCTAATCCAAAGCTTGGAGCTGTCCACAAAATGGGTTTGACAACCTCTCTGCCGACATTAAGACAATCATGTTGTGACTTAAGCATGGAATTAGATATGTCTAAGTTATTTTCATCTGTATCATTACATGATTCAACTCTCCCTAAGTCAGGAACAAGTAAAACATCATGCTCATGTTCATAAAACATTTCCATAAGCCTCAGTTCATAATCATCATCATCTAAAACTTCAGTTTCATGCATAGGGACCTAGGCCGAGAATCAGCCATATCAAGATTGTTTTCATGCATAAGATCATTGATGGCAATAGAAAATTCATCCATCCCCAATTCATACACAAGTTGTGTGTAATGTTTTTCTTCACAGAAAAATTGCACAGGTTTCAAATCAACAATTTCATGCACATACAAAGACCGGGATGTATGAGGAACAAAGGAATTATCAGCAGTGGAGGTTTCTACAGCATGTTCTAATGTTTCAGAGTCGCAAAACTCTGCAATTCTATATTCACAATTGATAACCTATTCTAATGCCTTATCATCATCATCGTCATCGTAACAAAGATGCAATTCCCTATTAAAAACTATAGTGTCCCTAGTCGACTCAGTCACCTCTAGATTAGGTTCATATTCAGTGTTAGTTGCATGAGCAGGAATAGAATCACTATTTTCAACATTTACTTCATTAGGAATAACAAACATCTCATCATGAAATTCCTCTCTCTCCTCATTTAGTGCATCACAGATTTGACCCAGTTTAAGTTCTAAACTCGCAAACATTTGGTCATTTCACTTATGATATTGCAAAAGGTTTTGATTCATTTCTAAAATTGTATGAAGTTGTTCAATGGAAGGAGAGTCTTCAACAGTGGGAATTCTCATTTCACATGGATATTCAATACATGGTTGTGTATGAGGTTCACTATCGAATGGGCATTCAGATGTGTTGCTATATAGATGATCATGCAATGCTTTCAATTCAAATCTAGCATTATTTTTCTCAATGAGTTTGAGATTTTCTGTTATGGATTGCATACAAGGACTCATGGGAGTGCAAAAAATTTCAACTTCCCATTGTGGTGACTGATACATGTGTGGATAACAATTAGGGTATATATATTTTCGCTCGGGACCTTGAAAAGTTCCGTAATGTTCCCTAAAGTTATTAAAACCATGGTCCATGGGATTCTCATAATGTGAAGCATGCTCAAGTTCTCTAATTGATTTTTGCGATGATTTCTCATCCCTAACTCCATTCCAAAATCCTGACATACCAGTCAATCAATTTGAACTCAAAAAGAAACAATCATATCATAGCACACATCAAGCATGTTATAGCACTCAAACAGCCAACGTTATATGAACCTACATCTAGCTTTCAGAATCATGCACTCAGAACATTCAATAAGTTTAAGAAAGGCACAACAAAAACTTGCTTGATAGGTCAGCAAAATAACAGATTATACGCACACTCAAAAATGCAGCATGGGCTGGGTGACTGTGATAATCAACAAGTTTCTCAGTTGAGCATGACTTAAACAATCAGAGCAAAAAGGGATCAGATAATGATTGATGGATAACCAACAAACAATTCACTTAGATGTCATAGTATTATGCTTATGGGTACCACAAATTGCAGGTGTGGGTATTGCTTAGCAGAGTAACTAGTTTATCAGGTTATCAGAGTTTTTCATTCATGCAGATATAGAATGTAATGGGGTTTGAGAATGACCAACCGTTTTTAGCCACAATGGCTATGCTGTTATGCTCCTTTGTATGATTTTCCTTGCCTTGGATTTCACAACATCTTTGCAGGTACCTGTGAGCTCAAAGGAGAGTTTTAGTTCTTAGGAGTGGGCAAGTAAAGCAAAGAATTTTAGAGCTTACAGCTACAGTTAGGATTGCAGAACAAAAGATGGGAACTTCACTGATGCTCAACTGAAAGATTATGCTTATTTGGATTGACTGGGGTCAAAGAAGTTCAACAGGGTAAAGAGAAAACAACATGTGAAATGCAAGAATGCTTGGTAAATTACAAGGAGATAATTGCTATAACCTACACATACATCTACAGGGCTATGCAATACAACAACTCAGAATGCAGCTATAGACAAAGTACAAAAGGGAAGAGATAAAAATAAAATGTGATATGCAAAAATGTTGGATATATTACAGGATGATGAGTACTGTACAATGGAAGTAACCTGCAAAACCAGCTACAGCTCCAATGCTTACCTTACAGATGCAATTTTCATGAAAATCTTTAAAAGCTAAGTTACAATATAATGCTTACAACTACTGAAACAATCTAAGTGGACTAGAAATTTACAGAATCAATGATGCAATGATACAGACAGGATGCAAAAGGATCAGAATAACAGATGAGATGCAAAGATGCTTGACTGGTATAGTACATGTGATGAAAACCACCTGATGGATTAACAAAATCTAATTATACCTATGTTTAACTACATATGCGATTTTATTAAAACTACAAAAGATAAATTAGTAAGAAATTTCAAACAAAAGTGAAGCGACTGCTTCTCAACACCTAATACTACTCAAGAATGGCTAGCACATGTAAGGGTTTTATCAATCAAAACATAGATGTCACAATGCAGAGGAGATGAGGAAAGATCAGGCTTTGCAGTTTTGAGTTCAAGTACAGGTGACAGAATGAAACAGCGGGTATTAAAAGCAAGACAAAGACATCACAATCTTATATGACTTACTGATGGATATATACAGGACGAGTGTAAACTAATACATGACTATGCAGGTGGTAACTAAATGCAAAAATACAGCTAAATGATGCGACTAGTAACCATGACTTACAACAAAATGCAAGTTGATATATTACAGGGTGATACATGTCTTTAAACTATAAATACAGACATAATGCACAAACTAAGCTACATGACACCACTAAGATGCTACAAATTTAATCTTCAAATAACAGATGAAAGAAATCTACAGAATGTACATGCTATGCTACAAGCTACAGAATTACAACAAACCTACGTATGCAAGGTACATGAGATAGAACTGAAGAACCTAAGTTATGCTAAGTTATACTACGAGATAATGATGCAAAGTATATGCATATTACTGGACACAACTGAAAGGAACCAAAATATGAAATGCAGGAATGTTCACAACATGTGCAACCTAAATACAGAATACAACTAGCTATAGATGCTAACAATCCTAAACCAGATATGATTATAAGACAATGATTCAACTAATCCAACTGAAATAAGATGCAGTGAACATATAATGATAAAAATAAAAAAAGTTATTGTTAACAATGCAAGACTAAAATGCAGTTTATATGAACAGATGGTTAACAACCAAGTTACACTAGCAAAGTAAAAATAAAATTTAAAGGAGCATATATACAACCTACAGATGCAGATTATTATAAATTAAGAGAGTTACAAACCAAACAGAGCTAACAATTTTACAACCTGGGATATAAACCAAACTAGCTACAGGAGCAGATAACTCAAACTAAATATGATAAGAGATAATGATGCAGGAATAGAATGATGCTAGTTACAGCTAACACAAGAACTGAGATGCAAATTATCGAAAAAGAATGAACTATACTACTGAGATGAGATTAACGAAAGTAAAACTAAGTCACAAGATACAACTACAGATAGGGCAAAAAGTTTCAAACTACAACAACTTCTACAGCTAAAACTGACACTGTGATGCAGATTACAAAAACTTGTATACTCC
Source organism: Papaver bracteatum (assembly GCA_023529315.1). Lineage (NCBI taxonomy): Eukaryota > Viridiplantae > Streptophyta > Magnoliopsida > Ranunculales > Papaveraceae > Papaver > Papaver bracteatum. The sequence goes on along the minus strand of JAJJWX010000617.1, from coordinate 334,995 downwards.
ACAGATTTCTAACTTACTGAAGTGAGTATATTACAAACTGAGAGAGTAAAACACAGCTGACACTACGGGAAAAACATCGATTAACTACCCCGGAAAATAGTTGTCGTACGATATAAGACAACGTTTATCTATAGGTTGCACAAGGGGGGGGGTTGTAGAAAGTCCTCAATTCTTTGCAACTCGTCAATAATAGTCGTAAACACGGTTGTCGTTCCATTATATACCACGCTTTTTTCAGTTGTGAATGTCTTTTGAAATTTCCTCTTAATGCCTAACACAACTCATACCTGGGTTGTGAAAATAACTCCTACACTACATTTGATGGAGTTGTAGAAATTTCTTTGACAACTATGGTTAGAGTTGTACATCATTTCTTTTATCAACTATGGTATGAGTTGTATGTCATTTCTTTGACAACTAAGCTATTTGTAGCAGAAATATGTATTGCAACATTTTTTACTGTTGTATTACAATCCACTTGCAACTTTTCATAGCAGTTGTGGTTATTTTTCATTTGCCAAAAAAAAATGAAATTGGTCACGGCATTCAAAATATACCGGAACTCATTAAAATGTGACAGCATTGATACACTTGAACCAGTTTTAGATCATTCACAACCTTGAATGATTCATTAAAAATATCCAGATGGGTACAATGATAAGTTAAAACAGAAAATCTAGTCATTAACCTAGATAAGCATTCAGGTAATTGACCTTCCACCTGCACCTTAACAACTGCATCAACATTCTTTCACCTCCTCGCAACCATATGGAGCACTGCTTAGTCTTCACTTGGATAACTTAATCTCGTATCCCACTAGTTGCAAAAGCTTAGCACCACTTTCCATGAACAACTCCATCCAACACCAGTTTGAGCATCAAAAATCACCACAACTCAGAACCCAACATCTCAACAGAATGTGCAATTTGTGATGATTTTTGTTCTCAATCGATGGCAACAACGATCAGCATCTTCAACAATGTGCAATTTGTGGTTATGTATGATTTTGGAAAACTCAAGGCATCTTCCACAGGTATACACTCATCTTGAAAGCCACGAACAGTGAAGACCCTGTACATATTTTAAGTAAGAACAATCCAGTGATTAAGTTGTTTTCAAACCAATATTGCAACTCCAAAACATATGAGATCTAATATGTTGAAATCCGGTGATTTAAAAATTCCAATTGATATCAACATATTTCGCATGTATTATAGATGCTAAAAAGACAAACTTGCAATCCTTTAGAATTGGAAGGCATAGTGCACGCATATTAGTAGAAAAACGTTCCAGTAAACTCTAATCTGTCATGCACATATGGATCGTCCATTCCATCTCCTTATTTTTCTTCTAGACAAATATGAATTGAAAAAGAAACTACACAGTTGTTTCTATAAAGATTTCACTTCCATACCTGCTGAATTGTCGCTTTGCTTCTTGGTCCAATGTGTTTGCCACTTCACAGAATCTGCATTGGAAACCAGAAAAGAGTGTTTAATAAAAGAAAACCTCATTCAAGATGGTCAAAAAAAGTAAGTAAAAATGATCCAAATGAGACAAAATATCTCTTTCCCAACATAATGAAGAGGAAAATTGATTGTTGCTTATACCTTTTTGTGATATCGTCCAAAAGAGTTGTTCTAATTTCATTAATTATAAGTAGGAATTCCAACAAATGATCTCATCTAAATATCACCAGCTTCACATCTCCACCTCCTGTGACCTAAGCATACATATGTAAGCTGCAGGAGATTTGAGCAGCCAGATCAATATCTGATCCCCGAAATCGAGTCTAAACGTAGGCCATGTAAAATACATGGTTATGTACAGGGAATCAATCAAGCATCCATCCATTCATCTAACCCTGCAACATCACAAGTAGCTTCCATATTCAGTTCCATCTATAACAAGTCTCAATGCCACTTCCATTCACCCGCAATTGATTCAAATTACTCCATCTCACTGCAACCCAACAGCTCCATTACCTTCAAAAGTATCAGCCTATATATATCTGAGTTTCAGAAGAAATTCAACCCTTGTTCTCTGTAAGCACCATTATCTGCACACCAGCAACAGGCCCCAGATGCTCAAAGGCAGCAAAAACACCACCAAACCCAAATTCAGGCCATTACCAAGTCCCGCCACTGCACCAGTTCTCTCTAACCCTGTAGCCTCCCGTCCATTCTCAAGTCCCAGCCTTCAAACCAGTCGCTCACCTTAAATATGTCACCAAATAACCCTCCTTGCAAAGGATTTCTACGCCGCACCCCAAAAAACTTTTCCGCTATCTCATCTAGCAGCTATACCACATAAAGCTTTCAGTTAGAACTTTACACCACAAAGCATTGAAAAGAACACTGCACAATAAAATTAAAAATAAAACAATTCGACTCTTGGAAGAAAACTCACCTCCTCAAACGTAGGCTCCATGTCGATACTCGACTTAAAATTTTGTCTCAACATTCTAAATAGTGGCAAAGCATCTCTTTCCAAACTGCCAAAAAAAAATAAGAAGAATATATTACCAGATCAGAATCATTAGCCATTCCACTAATAAGAAGTTAAGTACGTATGCACCAATTCTCTCTAACCCTGGTTGCACCTCCATGTTGTTGCATTTAAATCACCAACCAAAACAGCATATATAAACATCTCCACCAACACACAGCGGTATAATCAATTACTCCAACACATTTTCATTTCTTTGTTGACCTGTACAACCAACATTTCAGCTCAATTTTCTTGTATATCTCATTAATCTAACACCAACAGCTACCAACCTCTTCCTTGCCTGTTTGTATTGTCTTATCCGAACTGCAATCAACCGAACCCCTCTTAGTGATGTATTGGTTTCGCAGTCGATAAACTCTGATTCGAGACCACATCGTCTGTAAACAGCCACCAGCAGGACTCTGTTTTTAAACTGACCTTGTAAACACCTTCCTCCGATTAACGAAATTCATGTACTTCGCTGAATCGAACCCCCAAAATAATCAATCTTGGATTCATTACCGTTAACAACAGTCCCCATTCTCATCACTGACCAACCAAATAATAACCAATTGATATCTTCAATTTGACAACATAATTCATCTCAGGACAATCGATGCCACCGGTAACTGCAACACCATAATTAGTTTAATACCCATCTCCATTTGTACCCCAATTTCAATAGTTGCTGTTGCGAGAAACTGGACACACTTTTGGCTGGAATCACAACCCCAAAACACCATCGATCGAGCTCAACATGTTCACTGCATCGTTGAACCAACAAAATCCCAAATCTGTATTCTTTGTTCTTCATAAAATTCCCAAATAAGACCCATTTCAACCATATTCAGTAATCCGACCATGTAACCAACTTGTCTTCTCTCTGAACTTCTGAATCCCATCACCACTTTCTATCCACATCCGACCACCAGAAACCATGACTGAAACATTACTTTACTTCAGGTATCTGCGACTCTGCAATCACCTAATACATCACCAGCTCGAAATCAAGAAGAAATCAAAGAACCCTAATTTCAGTTAACTTCAAAACCCTCCATGGATTCATCGATTCAGCACCATCTTCTACTCCCCTAACTTCACTGTTGCTGCTGTTGTATTTCTCAGTCGAGACTAAAATTCAGCACACAAACTCCTTCCCAAACATACGGATCTATCACCTTTTGTGAAATCAGAATCGATTCACATCAAACAAGAGCCACAGAACAAATTTTTTGTTGTTGCTGTTGGGAGTGAGATAACATGTTTTTAAGAGAGTGGGAGATTAGAGTTATGCAACCAAATAAAAACAAGAGATATCGAAGATGAAGTCGATTTGTTTCTCTGAAAAAAAAGAATTGGTAGAGTTAGAGAAGATAAGAGATGGGAGGAGGAAAACGAGTGATGAGAAATGAGCGAATGAAGAAGATAAGTGAGAGAAAAAAAATGGTTTTATCTAAAAGAATTTGAACGGATAAGATGTGGTAGGATTGTGTCACACGGATTAGGAAAATATGTGGACGGTGTAGATTTAAGTTAAGAGTGTCATACGGATCAAGGTCTGTGTGCTTTCTCTTTGTGTTAATACGAACTCATGTTTTCGGTTTAATTATCAACCTTTGACATGAAAAAAAAATCTAAAAAAAATATTAATAAATTTAGGACATTGTTATCGACATTCTGATATAAAAAAATCCAAAAAATGTATAAGAATGAATTGTGAAAATGAAAAATGAAATCGATAATTGGTGTGTTTCTTTGTGCTTTCTCTTTGTGTTTTTGTGCTTTCTTTTTGTGCTTGCGGTTTGAATTTTGACAAGCAGCATAGGTCATGAAGTAATTTTGACAAGTCATACATGTCATGAAGTAGCTTTAGTTCACACTGGTAAACTCATGTTATAAGATTACTAGAGATGAACCACGAAATTCAGGATGGTTCGGACTTCAAACTTAGCTAGATACATCATTGAAATCCATAAATATGCAGTTTAATGCCTATTCGAACTTCAAATGTGGTATAACAACATACTAACTATGAGCCAAGAAGCTCTGGGAGGGTTTTGACTTCAAACTTAGCATGACACATCATCGAAATGGATAAATATGAAGCTCGGTGTTGATTCAAACTTCAAATGTGTTATAACGACATACAAATTATGAACTTAGAAGATTCGGGAGGGTTCTTCCTTCAAACTTAGCATGAAACATAATCGAAATCGATAAATATGAAGCTCAGTGTTGATTTGAACTTCAAATGTGGTATAACAGTTGAATTCATCAACTTCGAGAAACAAACTGGCTCCGGGATCGAAACCTGGCCATGAGCGGACTACGATAAGTCTGAAAGTTCGCAAAGACGATGAATAAAACCATTTACGAGTAAGATCCCATGGGAATATCCTCAGAAACCTTAAACACACACAAATTAATCAACTTTGAGAAAGAAACTGGCACCTGGATCGAACCTTGGCCATGAGCGGACTACAATAAGTCGAAAACTTCGTAAGAACGATGAATCCATCCATTTACAGGTGAGATTCCTTCGGAATATTCCCCGAAACATTAAACAAACCATATTCTGGCATATCGTATGCAAACCCTGGATTCAAGATCGAAACCTAGCCGTGAGTGGAATACTATAAGTCGGAAACTTCGTAAGAACGATGAATCCATCCATTTATAGGTAAGATTCCTTCAGAATATTCCCTGAAACATTAAACAAACCCTATTCTGGCATATTGTATGCGAAACCTGGCTCTGAGATCGAAACCTTGCCGTGAGTTGACTACTATAAGTCTGAAACTTCGTAAGAATGATGAATCCATACATTTACAGGTAAGATTCCTTCGGAATATTCCCCGAAACATTAAACAAACCCTATTCTGGCATATTGTATGCGAACCATGGCTCCGAGATCGAAACCTAGCCGTGAGTGGACTACTACAAGTTGGAAACTTCGTAAGAACGATGAATCCATCCATTTACAAGTAAGATTCCTTCGGAATATTCCCCGAAAAATTAAACAAACCCTATTCTGGCATAATGTATGCGAATCATGGCTCCGAGATCGAAACCTTGCCGTGAGTGGACTACTATAAGTCGGAAACTTCGTAAGAACGATGAATCCATCCATTTACATGTAAGATTCCTTTGGAATATTCCCCGAAATATTAAACAAACCCTATTATAGGATATTGAATGCAAACCCTGGCTCCGAGATCGAAACTTAGCCATCAGTGGACTACTACAAGTCGGAAACTTCGTAAGAACGATTAATCCATCCATTTACAGGTAATATTTCTTCGGAATATTCACCGAAACATTAAACAAACCCTATTATAGCATATTGTATGTGAACCCTGGCTCCGAGATCGAAACCTGGCCATGATTGGACTCCCATAAGTCGGAAACATCCACTACACCAAATTCCAAGATTAGTAACAGGAATTCGTAACGGCTATGGAGCCGTTACAAATTTCCCGTTACAAAATGGCGTTACAAAATTTTCGTAACAAGCCGGAACTGTTACTAAATTTTTAAGAATTCGTAACATGACGAATCCGTTACTAAATTTTTAAGTCCGTTACTAATTTTGTATAGGCGTGCCACTCACACGCTTGGTCACACTAGGTTCGTCACACCTTGAATTTGTGCATGTGCGACTCACACGACTAACACTATATTCCCACCCATGATTAATTATGCGTGAGGATATTTCCTCCCACGAGTGTGCGGATAAGGTAGCAGTGAAGTGAAATTGATTTCACTTTTCATCGAACTTTTTTCTCTTCTTTTCTCTCTCGTCTTGAGCGATGAAACTAGGGTTTAGATACCTTTGAATCATTGATCGTATTAGCCGAGAAACATCACACAAATCTATTTAATCTTTTCAATACCTTTCTATCATCGATCTGTGTAAGTGTTAATCGTTATAAGTTTTTCGATTTTTAGGGTTTTATTTTTTTTAATCGATCTGTTGTTTAGTGCTTTATTTCATTTTTAGTTTTAGTTTTTCCATTTTTTAATCCGTGAATCTATAACGATTTGTTTGATATGAGTTATTTTTTGTTAATGTTCTTCATATAAATCTAATTCGATTTTTCTTTCTAATTTACTGTTAGGGTTTGAAGAATTTTGAAGACTTGAAGATTGAAGAATTTTGAAGACTTAGAAGGTATAAGTTTCGAAATATTGAACTGATTTTATGGTTTTATGTTAATTTCTAAGATTTTTTTTTTCTTTATACTCTGTAACCTAATTTCTAGTTTGTAAGCTAAGCTAATTTCAATAAGTTCTAGTTTATAAGCAGTTAGTGCTGATTGACATCATTAGCTTCACTTCATTTTGTGTTGTGCTTAGGGTGTAAAGATGCATACTGATGTTAGACATGTTGTATTTTTATGCCTTAGAAGCATACTAAGTTGAGTAGGCAGAGTGTTGGCTGATAAAGGTACACTGATGAATGTCCCCATTGAATTGTAATATTCACTGCTAAAGTCTTGTATATTCTTTGAAGGTTTGATGAGATATGGAGCACTCTTTATCATATGAGTAAGTCAATTGCTTAAGAGAAAAGCAATTGCTTCGCTCATAGGATAACGAGTGCAACAACTCATTTAGAAATCCTTCTTTTTTTAGCACCTAAATTCCAGTTTGTATGGGCTTAGATGACTTATATTGCTTATTGTAGTTTTGTTTGAGTTGCCGCAGCTAGGAAACATGCTGATTATATTCTTTAAGTTGCTATGTTTTACTATTATGAATGGATTGAACTTTAGGTTCATGTTAAGGTAGTATTTCAAGTTTAGATGACCTAAGTTAGGAAGTTTTGTTTTGATATTGACTGATTCTCAGTAAGCAACATGATAACAGTCCTAGTGGTTATTCTCAAAAGCTACTTGTAGCTCATTCTCTCTTCTTTGAGGGGATGTTTCTGTCGTTAACTTGCAGGGCTTCGGCAACCCTGTACCACTTGGACTAAGTTATTTTATTTGGTTGATTATAATAGAAGTTGGTCTTAGCATGATTATAATAGTCTGTATGTTAAGTTGTGTATAAATAAGTCTAGTTTTATGTACTCTGTGAGCATGATGGTAACAGTCCTAGTGGAGATTTACAAAAGCTACTTGTAGCTCATTCTCTCTTCTTTGAGGGGATGTTTTTGTCACTAACTTGCAGGGCTTCGGCAACCCTGTACCACTTGGACTAAGTTATTTTATTTGGTTGATTATAATAGAAGTTGGTCTTAGCATGATTATAATAGTCTGTATGTTAAGTTGTGTATAAATAAGTCTGGTTTTATGTACTCTGTGAGCATGATGGTAACAGTCCTAGTGGTGATTTACAAAAGCTACTTGTAGCTCATTCTCTCTTCTTTGAGTGGATGTTTTTGTCGCTAACTTGTAGGGCTTATGCAACCCTGTACCACTAGGATTAAGTGATTTTTGTTTGATAGTGTAAAATATCTATTTTGAAGGGTAATATGTCAAATTATGTGGACAAGAAATGGATGAAGTGTCCCCGTAAGTCTATAGAATACAGACAAGGTGTGAAGTCATTCATAGAGTTTGCCAGGATTAATGGTGGTGGGAGTACTTTGTTTTCATGCCCCTGTCGACGTTGTATGAATTCTAAAGGCTTACTTACACTGGGTGAGATCTCATTTCATTTGCTGAAATATGGTGTTCAAGAGGTGTACATAACATGGCGCTATCATGCGGAAAGTTCAGAAGCAGCACGTAACACTACAACTCAATATGTAGCCAATAATGATGTTACAAAGAGGTTTGGATGAGAGTATTACCGCAGATGTGGATGAAAATATTAGGGCAGGGATGGATGATAATGCGAAGCGGTGTTGATGAGAATGTTGGAACCAGTAGGTGTTATCGAAAAGAAATCAGCGGAAAGCAGGCTAGAGAACCATTGTATCCTTCATGCCCTAAAGGCATTTCAGCAATGTACGCTGCGATTATGGTGAAAACATAAAGACTCAGTATGGAATTTCAGACAATGGTGTTACCGCAATGTTAGGATTTATGAAAGAGTTTCTTCCCGAAGGTAATACCCTTCCATCCAAGTTTCCAGATATCAAGAAGATTATTAAAGAGCTTGGGATGGATTATGTAACTTATGATGCTTGTGTAAATGACTGTGTACTTTATTGGAAGGAGAATAGTTCATTGGTGAAGTGTCCAATATTTCAAGAACCTCGGTATGTAAGAGTTTTTAATGATGAGAGAAAACTTACACAAGTTGCGCAGAAGACGTTAAGGCATTTTCCAATAATTGCAAGGCTGAAAAGACTTTACAGCATACCATGGATAGCAGAGGCGATGCTTTGGCATTCTAGAGCACAGAAGGATGTGAATATAATGCGTCATCCGGTTGATTCTACAGCTTGGCGGTGTGCGGATAAATTTTGTCCAGAATTTTCTAAGGAAGCACGGAATGTTACTCTTGGGATAGCAACTGATGGCTTCAACCCAAATGGATGTTTTGGTCTCAATTACAGCTGTTGGCCGGTGATTCTGTGTCCGTACAACCTTCCACCTTCGATGTGTATGAAGCGCGAATTCTCCATGTTATATTTATTGATATCAGGCCCGAGAGCACCAGGTAAAGATATTGACGTGTACTTACAGCCATTGATAGAGGAGTTGAAAGAGTTATGGAATGATGGTGTTAAGACATTCGACAGCTTCACAAATACTGAATTTCTGTTGAAGGCAAGGTTGTTATGGGCCATTCATGATTTTCCAGCATTAGGGACTCTGTCTGGATGTGTGACTCATGGATATTATGCGTGTCCTACCTGTGGTGAAGAAACAGTTTCTGAGTGGCTGCCCTATAGTAAGAAAATATGTTATATGGGACATCGAAGATGGCTTCCATCCAAACACAAGTACAGAGATGACAAGACAAACTTCAGTGGAGGGGTAGAAAATGGTAAAGCTCCATGGCCACTAACATGATTGCAAGTTCAAGAAATGGTGAAGGATATGAAAAGAAAACATGGTAAGGGTAAACAAGCAACAAAGAAACGTAAAAGAGGGGCCGAAGGGGATAGTTTGCAACAGGGTGCCGATAAAGATGTTTCTGACAACTCGCTCTTTTCTCGAAGGTCCATTCTTCATGATTTGCCGAATTGGGGGTCGAACACAGTCCGTCATTGTACAGATGTTATGCATACAGAGAAGAACATAACTGAGCATATCGTTAACACTCTCATGGGTAACAGTAAGTCAAAAGATGGTGTAAATGCACGTAAAGATATGGAAGCTATGGGTATTAAGAAGCGGTTATGGTTGAAAGAGGATAGTGCAACTGGTAAGACAACAATGGAATGTGGATCTTTTGCCTTAACAAAAGAGGAAAAAGTATCTTTTTGTACAGTCCTGAAGAATATAAGGGTGCCTTCTAGCTTATGTTCTAATCTTCGCAACTGCGTGAGCATTAGTCCACCGGAGTTGAAGAATTTCAAGTCTCACGACTACCATGTGATGATGCAATCTCTGTTTCCATTGCTAGTTCATACTGCAACTTCGTTACCTAAAGATCTGCGAGTTTCTCTTCTCCGTATTAGTATATTTTTCAACATTTTGTGCGCAAAGGTTATCAACAGAGATGAACTTGTACAAGCAAAAGCTAGTCTGGTGGAAGTAATGTGTGTTATGGAAAAATATTTTCCACCATATTTTTTTGTTATTAGTATCCACCTGATGATTCATCTGGATGATGAAGCTTTAATCTGTGGTCCAATGAGATTTAGATGGATGTACCCCTTTGAGAGGTAAATACAACCCCTTATGTTCTTGTTTAATTTTTAAGTTGAGAAATGGTATTACTGAACTATTAATCTTCATTGCTGATTTGTTAACTTTTCTGTGTAGGTTAATGAAAGGATTTAAAGGATTGGTGCGCAATAAAAGGTACATTGAGGGGTGCATTGCAAGAGGATATGCATTGCGAGAAGCTAGCTTATACCTTATGGAGGACATATCAGATGATGGTGATGGTACTCATAAACATACTCGGCAGGCTTTTTTGATGATGACTGATGATGCCGATGAGATGCCTCTAAGTCTTTGCAACCCCGATTACTCTTACTCAAGCACAATTTGAACAATGTCGCAACTGGATCCTCTCTAAGTATGTTGGAATAGATTACTGGCAAAGGTAACTTTTACTTAACTCTCTTTTGTGTCATTCAATTCTGAATTTTGTTTAGTCTTCCTCAGTACCACTCAATACTTTTTTGGATGATGACTGTGAAACTATCTCCATTCACTAGTCGTTATGTTATCAATATATAGCTGTATGTAGTTGTTCAAACTTTAATCAGTCTTTCAAATGCAAGATATTTTGCTTAAAAGGATAAGCACTGGATGACATTGGATATTTATTTATTTTTCTAATAAAACTGCAAAATGTAGTTGTTCAACCTAGGCCAAAACTTATTTATAGAACAATTCTTTTAAGGCCGAGCACTATGGTTTTCCATTTTTAATTGGTTTATTATGTTTGCTTCATCTGATAGTCTTTGAATTGGTATTTGTCTGTAGGAAGTATAATGTTTATGTTAATGGTGTCAGGTCTAACGGTCAAAACTTAAAGAGTTTTCATCTATGGTTGCGCGATGAGGTGAGATGATAATGTAAAGCTTTCAGTAGTGGTTTGAGTACAACTTTTTATGGTTTTGGTTGTGATACTGACCCTGTCATGCTCTATTACAGTTGTTAAAGGCCAAAGAAACTGATTCAATACTTTGGAGACTCGTGCAAGGACCACTATTCAAGGCACAATCATATAAGAAATACCAATTCAATGGGTTTACTTTTAGCAAACTCATTTATGGGGTGAAGAATGTATCACAAAACTGTGGTGTGTCAATGAAAGCTGTTACAAGGCTTCAAGCGAAGTCGACCGAGGAAGCAGAAATAACATATTATGGCGTAATTAAAGAGATCATCAACCTGAACTATACTGAATTTGAAGAAACTGTTTTTTATTGTGATTGGGTTAGTGTTGGAGATAAGAATGCTTGCAAAGTTGATGCATTTTCAAAGGTTGTAAAGGTCAACTTGTCGAAAATGAGAAGAAAAAATACAGTGGTGGATGAGCCGTTTATCCTTGCATCTGAAGCTACTCAAGTGTTCTACTCGAAGGATCTTACTGAAGAGGGATGGTCTGTGGTGTTGCACTCACGACAGCGGTTAACGTCTTCAGTAGATAAATTTGAAGTTCCTACATCTTTTCAGTCAGTTCTTACTTACAATGAGAATTTGAAAAAGCTACTCATTACTGATATTATAGTTTGAACTGAAATAGTTGCAATTTGTTTTACCTTACCCGTCAATATATACCATGACCGCTACCTTTTCGTGAATTGTTTGGTTTTATTTGTTTGATCACTTATTTTAAGGCCGAGCACTATGGTTGGACATTTTGAATTGGTTTATTATGTTAACGTGGATGCTCTATTTTAGCTATGTTAGGTTTTCCCTATTTTGATGTTTGAATTTCACAGGGTATGGCAGCAGTAGAGGTCAATGAATATGGACAACCAATTTCCAGGAACGCAACAACATTAGGTCACCGGAGAGGCGCCTTGGCTCGTACACATGTGCCTATTTCATACAAAAGCTGGGATGTTGTGGCTCCAAAGTATAAGGAGGATATTTGGAAAACCCTTAAGGTACAATACTTACCCGAGACATGATTTTTGTTCACTCGTCATTTAACTTCTTTTATCATTGTTGCAAATCAGCAAGGCATTAATTTGTTCTGTCTTTCCAGGAGGAATTTGATGTACCTGAGACATCAAAGGAAAATATTCTGAAGGACGGTGCTGGTCCATGGAGGAGATTCAAGTCTGAGTTACGCTGTGCATACTATGATTTGATCCCTACTCATGAAGAAAGGATTTTAAATGTTCCACCAAGTGTCAAATCAGAGGATTGGATTAAATTTTGCGAAAATGAAAGAGAAGAAAAGGCAAAGTTCAGTAGAATTGACCATAATAGGAAAAGAGAACAATTAGAGTACACACATTGTACTGGTCGCAAAACTCATGCTTTGGTGAGAGCTGAACTGGTACGTATATTCGCAACTTCCTCAAACTTTGTTATATTCACTACTTACCTGTAACTCGAGTATATTCACAACTTACCTCAACCTCTTATGGACAACTATGTGATTCACATTATATTTCTAAATTAGGAGGCCGCAAATCCTGATGCATTGATCACTCCTGAGGATGTGTGGGTTAGATCTCATACCCAAGAAGGTGGTTCTATTTTACCTAGCGCGGTGCCATTCGCTGTGAGTCAGTTTACTTTATAGTTATTTCAACTCTTTTAACACTATGTACTAGGTAGTTAAGATATTAGAATTTAATCGGTTGTTATGGTCAACACCACAGGAGAAGCTCAAGAAAGCCCAAGATGAGATCAAAGAAAAACAGGATGCAGGTCTACCAGTAGAAGAACCTTGTGCAATGACTAAAGCTTTTGGGTGGGATTCTAGAGGACGGGTTCGTTCGGTTGGTCCTATATCTCGTATGCAAGTCAATCTTTCTGCTCCAGCTCGTCACAAGTTAAATGAACTGAAGGCGAAGGATGGTGGTGTTGGTGTGATGGTGGAAGAAATAGGTGGCAAGGTGGGTGTTCTGATTGATGGCTTTGTGAAATTGTGTCACGTAGTGGATGAAATTAAATATGCACTTCCAAAGATTAGTTGGCTCGAACGTACCCAGCATCTCAAGAGATGTAGCCTCGCATCCTCCATGCGGTGTTTCTGCTTCACCTCAAACAGGTTCACATGCTGCGACAAGTTCACCTCCTGGGAATAATGCATCACCATCTTCATCAAGAGTACCTGTTGGGAATACTACATCACCAAATGTAACTTCATCAAGAGCACCTGCTGGGAATACTGCATCACCATCTTCATCAAGAGCACCCGGTGGACCACTTTGTTCACTACTGAACTTCGAGAATGAAGTATTTGCAACTTGTGAGCTCTGTACTGTTGCTTTATCAGATAAGTTTCACGGAGATCCAATACCTATACATCTTGCCAAGGTATGTATCGATGATATTATCATGCCAGATGAAATCACTATGATGATTGCTAGTGAAGACACGAAAAAGCTAACAAGTATGCAGCAACCTTCCATCCCACACACCTCTTCTATTCTTCTTTCATTTCTAGTTTTAGAGAAGTTGGAATTGGAGGATATGTGCTTCATCCAAAGATGTGCCTCTCAAACAAAGACTCGCTATCTCTTACTTTTTGAGCTAATAGATCTCATCTTTTTTGAGCATCACGTAATATCTGCCTTGACTTACACAGATCTTTTTGTTATACTTGTGTAGTTCAAACTTTTGTACGTATGCTGACTGATGCGCATACTCTTGTGCAGTTGTGCATAAAAAGTATTTAGGTTTTTTTTTTTTGAGTTTTTTGGTAGTTCACACTTTTGTGTGTATGCTGACTGATGCACATACTCTTATGCAGCTGTGCATAAAAAGTATTTAGGATCCATCTTGATCTCTTTTGGCGGTTCACACTTTTGTGTGTGGTGACTGATATGGATACTTTTATGCAGTTGTGCATAAGAATAGCTTTACCTGAAGCAACTTTTTTGGTCAAATATAACTTTTTGGTATATATGTGAACACAAAGCGGCTTATGAATGGATATTTTCTTTCAGTTCATGATTTTTTGTGTATATATATGTACCTGGTTGTTGTTATGTTATATGTGAATGCACATGGAATTCATACAAGGTCAGTTGAAGTAGTAGTAGCCAGCCGGGGAAATATCAATCCCTGGTAAGTACTTCACTAGGTTATTCTTGTATTATTAAGCTTAAATTTGTGGATTTGACACTCAGTTTATACTTTCGAGGTATTGCGCTGGTGGGAAGTGAACTGCAGCGGTTGGATGATGCTCTCAAGGCGTGCACTTTCAAAGTAACTCACTAAGTCTGCAATTGCAGGTGGTCCTGAGAACTGACTTTGTATGCAATTGGTAGATTTTTTTTTTCAGTGTCTTCCTAATGTTTTGTTTCTGTTTGTGTTTGCAGAAACCTAAGATTCAAATCTAGTTGTTTGAGCAAAAGGATATAAGGATCGAGGGACGAGGGACGAGTTATTGTAAGTTATTGTCACGATATATACTTTAATGTTTGCATTCTTAGTTGTTTTCTGGCTAGAATTTGGATGCTTAATTTTCGATTCAGTGACTGAATTTGTACTTTTATAGTCTTGCAATTGGGAGTTCCCCCATGGGAGTTTCCATCATAAGGGGCATTGTCTTGTGTAAACCAAAACTAGGGTAACAGATATATATACACTTTAATGATTGCATATTTGGGAATGCAGTCACATGAAAACATTTTGAGTTGGCTACCTAGTCATTTTTATGGTGCAAAATTAAAGGGTTCTCTTCGTTTCCCTGTAACTAGTGTAATGGGCATGATCCCAATAGATATATTATGATTTGTTATCAGAATGATTTTAATGTAGTAACGCCCTGAGTCAGCTCACAGATCAATGTTTTGGTATTTACTTGTTATATTTTTTCACATTTATACTGCGAGTTCCTTGATTCTGTGTCACTGAATAGTCGAGTTTAATGGTCCAAATTCCTGAGATGGCATTTTTTTTATTTGATATTTGAATATGAAAATAAATTCATATTTTCATTTGCTTTTAGTCTTATGGATTTCTGATTATTATTTTTTTTTGGCGGATTTTGTAGATGCAACTTCATGCTTTGGTCAGGCGGTGAATCAGTACATGGAAATTGGCAGCTTTGGTTGGGCTACTATATATTGCGAGGTGAACTATTTTGATATGTTAAATAATGTATGCACTTTGTAGAAAAGAGTATGTTTGCATGGTGTTCATAATATCATTAATATGCCATTTTTCTCTGGGAGAGTGGTTAACTGAATCAGCGTACAATACACACCTTTGAAAACTTCAGGACAGTTTTAAGACTTGTATTTTCAAAAGAAAGTAGATAAATATTGTCTGCTGGCTGACTTAACTGACCTCATATATTCAACTCTAAACTATGCAGGTCTGGATTCTTCTCTTTCTCACTGACCCAAGATTCCAACAAAAGCAAGCATGCAAAGGATATAAAGCTTAGCTGCAAGGGTGGAGAACAAAGCAGCTTCAAGATTTGTAAGTTGCGGTTATTCAAGTTTTGTTTTGTAGGCAGTTAGTAAGTTTCTGTGTTCCCTTAGAAGTTTGGAACCCTTCCATGTATTTCCTTAGAAATTTTTATACTTAGAAGAAAAAAAAAATGTTGGGTACTTAGTGAAATTTCAAAAAGTTTGGTCCTTAAACAAATTTTAGTTCTTTTGTAATATAAATCTCATATGAGTTGAATGAATGTGATATGAATAGATTGAAGTGTTGAGTGTGGATGATGAATGTATGCAGGTGTTGAATTAGGAATTCCGGCGAATTTCCGGTAGAGAATGAACTGCCAGTCAGGCTTGACCTGGTCAAAGTTGACTGGCGGTAATTTTTTGTTGTTACGAAAAAATTAGAAACGGCTATGAACCGTTTCAACCTGCCACATAGTAATGGCTCGGGGATGTTACGACTAACCTGTTACGAATTTTTCCGTAACAGCTCTGGCATGTTACTACGTGGCAGGGTAGTAACAGGCCAAGGCCGTTACAACCAAATTAGTAACGGCTACAAAGACGTTACAAAAAAACTGTAACGCCTAGTTTTGTAACGGTCATTAGCCGTTACAACCCGTTTTAGTAACGGCTCAAGTATGTTACTAATCCAGAAATTTGGTGTAGTGATCGTAAGAGCGATGAATCCATCCATTTACAGGTAAGATTCCTTCGGAATATTCCCTGAAACATTAAACAAACCCTATTCTGGCATATTGTATGCGAACCATGGCTCCGAGATCGAAACCTTGCCGTGAGTGGACTACTATAAGTCGAAAACTTCGTAAGAACGATGAATCCATACATTTACATGTAAGATTCCTTCCGAATATTCCCCGAAACATTACACAAACCCTATTCTGGCATATTGTATGCGAACCCTGGCTCCGAGATCGAAACATGACTGTGAGTGGACTACTATAAGTCGGAAACATTCTAAAACCGATGAATCCATCCATTTACAGGTAATATTCCTTCAGAATATTCCCTGAAACATTAAACAAACCATATTCTGGCATATTGTATGTGAACCCTAGCTCCGAGATCGAAACCTGGCCATGAGTGGACTACTATAAGTCGGAAACTTCGTAAGAACGATGAATCCATCCATTTATAGGTAAGATTCCTTCGGAATATTCCCTGAAACATTAAACAAACCCTATTCTGGCATATTGTATGCGAACCCTGGATCTGAGATCGAAAACTTGCCGTGAGTGGACTACTATAAGTCTGAAACTTCGTAAGAATGATGAATCCATACATTTACAGGTAAGATTCCTTTGAAATATTCCCTGAAACATTAAACAAACCCTATTCTGGCATATTGTATGCGGACCATGGCTCCGAGATCGAAACCTGGCCGTGAGTGGACTACTACAAGTCGGAAACTTCGTAAGAACGATGAATCCATCCATTTACAGGTAAGATTCCTTTGGAATATTCCCCGAAACATTAAACAAACCCTATTCTGGCATATTGTATGCGAACCCTGGCTCCGAGATCGAAACCTTGCCGTGAGTGGACTACTATAAGTCGGAAACTTCGTAAGAACGATGAATCCATCCATTTACATGTAAGATTCCTTTAGAATATTCTCCAAAACATTAAACACACCCTATTATAGGATATTGTATGCAAACCCTGGCTCCGAGATCGAAACTTAGCCATCAGTGGACTACTATAAGTTGGAAATTTCGTAAGAACGATAAATCCATCCATTTACATGTAAGATTCCTTCGGGTTATTCTTAGAAGCATTAAAAAAACCATATTCTGGCATATTGTATGCAAACCCTGGATCCGAGATCAAAACTTGGCCATGAGTGAACTACTATAAGTCGGAAACTTCGTAAGAACGATGAATCCATCCATTTACAGGTAAGATTCCTTCGGAATATTCCATGAAACATTAAACAAACCCTATTATCGCATTTTGTATGCAAACCCTAGCTCTGAGATCGAAACCTGGTCGGGAGTGGACTATTATAAGTGGGAAACTTGGTAAGAACGATGAATCCGTCCATTTACACATAAGATTCCTTCGGAATATTCCCCAAAATATTAAACTACCCTATTCTGGCATATTGTATGCATACCCTGGCTCCGAGATCGAAACCTGGCCATGAGTGGACTACTATAAGTCGGAAACTTCATAAGAACGATGAATCCATCCATTTACAGGTAAGATTCCTTCGGAATATTCCCCGAAATATTAAACTACCCTATTCTGGCATATTGTATGCATACCCTGGCTCCGAGATCGAAACCTGGCCATGAGTGGACTACTATAAGTCGGAAACTTCGTAAGAACGATGAATCCATCCATTTACAGGTAAGATTCCTTCAGAATATTCCATGAAACATTAAACAAACCCTATTCTCGCATTTTGTATTCAAACCCTGGCTCTGAGATCGAATCCTGGTCGAGAGTGGACTATTGTAAGTCGGAAACTTGGTAAGAACGATGAATCCATCCATTTACACGTAAGATTCCTTCAGAATATTCCCCGAAACATTAAACTAACCCTATTCTGGCATATTGTATGCATACCATGGCTTCGAGATCGAAACCTGGCCATGAGTGGACTGTTATAAGTCGGAAACTTGGTAAGAACGATGAATCCATCCATTTACAGGTAAGATTCCTTCGGAATATGAATAAAATTTAGCAGAAGAGTTTATACCTCTACGACAACTCTAATAAAGGTTGTCAATAGTGATGATAAATTTTTTTAGCAGAAGTGAGAAGTTTTTTGCAGAAGTGAATAAAATTTAACAGAAGTGAGAAAAATTTAGCAGAAGTTGGATTTTTTTTTGAAAAAGTGATAAAAATTTAGCAGAAGTTTTTATACCTCTACGACGACTCTTAAGGGGGTTGTAGAAGGTGTATTTATCCTTTTCTTATTATCTTTTCCATCTCCCATCATAACCGTCCATTTTTTTTTTTCCTTCAACATTTTTTTTCCTTATCACTTTTTTATAAAAGTAAATGTAAAATATAAGCAGACATGTAAATGTGGAAGGGTGGTTGGAATCCAAGTCTTAGACAGAGGAGGTTTAGGTTTGATTCACCTTAGCCTCATTTTTTTTCAAAGTCAATTTTTCATTTTACAACCCTTGTGAAGGTTGTAAATATTGATCAGAAAAAAAAGCAAAAAAATGACAATATTGAGAAACCTGAAGGATGGTTGATGACTTATGCTAACACACATTAGGCTTGGGTTCGAATCTCTCAAAGAACATTTTTCAAAATCAAAATTTTTTTTATCTTCAACAACTCTTATGCGTGTTGTTATACAGTTATTCACTACCTTTAAGATATGAGTTGTAAATTCTAAAGGTGGTCACTTCTCTCTGCAACCCTTTTCACACAACAAGTTGTGGTTCTGATTCTCGTCACTACTTTTAGGAACTCATTGGCCCTAAGAGTTGGACATATTTTACTTTGACAACTTTTGTTTGGAAAAGGTTGTAAAACATGCCACCTTTTGCAACTTTTAATTTACGAGTTGTCAATCTACAGTTGTAGATTACTAATTTTCCCGTAGTGTGAGAAACTGGTTTACAAGAAGAGACCAGTTACATAAGACACTGACTGAAACTACAGGAGCAGAAAATAAAGATGCATCGACAAAATGATTATATATACATATGGTAATATGTCTTAAATTTCAGAACAAAGGAATCCTAATGAAGTACAACTAAGATACAGAATGCAATATGCAGATATGTTACAGAATGCAAAGATAAAAATATTTAAGATGATGCAAAATATGTGCATAAATGGACTGACTAAACAAAATTACAATAACACAACTACATGTTTCGAAAAAAAAATTTATTTTTATTTTTTAGAATGAAATGATATGAGAATGCAAGTGAACAGAATGATTGAAGTTAAACTACAGCTAATATTCTTATGAACAAGCTACAGCTACAGATTATAAACCCTCCTAATGAAGTTAGAAATTATACAGTTGCAATGGCACAGATCCGGGGAAACAATGCCACATAAGCTAGTTTACCATGTGAACATGGAATGTCATTCAAGACAGAGCAACAAAAGTTCAGAGATTCAATGCTAAACAGTGAGACTTACAGTTTCAACAAGTAGTCATTTCACTCAGAAAAATCATGCTTGTGGATATCAGGTTTGACAATCATCATTGAGCATTATTTTAGCAGTCACAACATATATTTAAGATAAATTTTGAGTTTGAGAATACAATACCGCCAGTATAAAACTGGGTTTAGGCACTCCACAGATTGTGTTTCGTTTCTTGTATTTCCTTTATTTTGTGTCGCATAGATATGTTGCAGGTACTTGGATACTCAACGGAGAAGTTATTAGTTTCCAGAATTGCAAAGTTGAAGCAAGACAGGGAAATATCACAATTTGATCAAAACTGGCTATGAAGACTCTACAACATAACAGAGATTTTGAACTGCTCTGCTGAATTGTTAACCAGATCGGATTGAGCTTATCATAAGCTACACGGTTACAATGGAGCAGGTCCAAGCTAACACAAAATATGATGATGAACAAGAAATGCCAAAGTGCTTGTGCTGATATGTCACAGGGGAATTAAATTTTTTTTGAGTATCAATGGATTAACAGAACCACTACACACCTGCTGAGACTACAATGATAACTGCACACAGAATGTTGTTAATTGAATGAATCACAGCAGGAAAAACCCGAAAAGTTGCCAGGAATGAGTGTTGATGATGGCTGGACGCAAGCTAAACAGGGATATGATGCAAAGTAAACTAACAAACAAAAAGACTAAGAAAATAGGATGACTGAAAATTAAAACTACAGCTTTGCAGTTTATATGAAATGCAACTAACTAGTATTTACAGGTCTAAAATGCTTACTAAGTTACAGCTACAGGTGCTAAAACCTAAATCTAAGTTATGCTAATCTTAGTACACAAAAACAACAGTCTTCATACCACTCAAGGAGATGGAAGAATCTGTTACAACAACTAAAAAAAAAAACTATAAAATGCACTAACAGAAAGCAGTAAATGAGAACCAGATGTAATATATACAGATGGATTTAAACAGCTATATTATACTAATAACAATAGAAAATATAAGTACAAATATACATGATTGAGCTAAAATCAGTAAATCGTAACCGAAGAAACAATTACACCGCTACGGAGTCCCCGGCAGCGGCGCCAAAAACTTGGAAGGCTTAGAAAAGTAACCTACAACTTATAATGCAAGTGCACAATGACATATTGTGTAAAGTGCAAGTACAGGTCAATCCACAGAGACTTGGAGAGTGCAAGATGATTCTATGTTTTCACTAAAACTGATTTAGAACAAGAGAGTGACCATTTATGTTTTGCTTTGTGTTGTTGATACGACTAGATGTTTGATAAAAACAGTGAAATAAAGATGAACTACAAACAATGAGAGTAAAGACACTAGGATTGTCAAATCCACCACTAGTTCTTATTATGCATTCAACTAGTTTGTATAATCTTGTACTTGTAACAGATAAGGGAGATGTGTCAATTCTACCACTTACCTAAGGAGTTTCACCGGTGGATATTCCAATTATCAGCTAAAGTATCAACTTAGAGTACTAATTTTCTAGTTAAGCACAACTAGTCAAGGAATGGACAATAATCTCTAAAGCATGAGATGGAGTATACTCAACACAGTGTTATCGTAACTACAATGGATACTTGGCATTCATAGTGAGAGCAAAGCATTGACATACTTAAATTGAAACTATCTTAACATATTAAACATTCAAGAATAACACAAACTAAGTATGAATACCACAACAGAGAATTAAGGCTTCATTTAAATCCTAGTAGAATAATTTAGAACATACTGAACATACTGAAAACACAACTGAATTTGTCTAACAAAATGAACCCTAAAAATTCCCAGGGTTTCTTACACAGAGAATAAAACTATTTATTTATATATCAAAATTCTCTTCTCACACTCCAATTTTGAAATTAAATGCAACCCACTCACCTAAAACGAGTCCGAATTGTTGTCCTTTCTGCAATTCTTCTATGCAACTTCATTAATTTAGTGTTGGGGAAACCCTAACTTAATCTATCTCAAACCTAGCTTCTAGGGTTTGTGAGAAGAAGATATGATGGAGATAGATGGAGCTAGAGATGTTGAGGGTGGTTGTGTTGCTCCTGGTGCTGTCAGGATAAGAGAGAAACTGTTGGTTTCTCTGCAACTGGTCGGGGGAGGATAAGAACTGAGGCTCTGGTTTTTGTCGGGAAGAAGAAAGAAGAAAGATGGAGAGGAGTGTTTGGTTGCTGCTCGGTTAGGTGAAGGGGATATATGGCTAGTGTGTGTGGTGGGAGCAGTAATTGTTGATGCACGGAGTGAAGAAGCCGTTGGATGCAGCTGCTTGATCCAATCTCACGGCTCAAGATGGAGACGGGATTGGGTATGGGTTCTTGGTTCTTGGGTTCTTTACAAAGCCCATAAGTTGCACACGGTTTGCAACTGATGCGCACGCGGATCGCAGCTTCTCTTCCATAGTCGCTAGTCTCCAATTTTCTGCTCTTTTGGCTCCTCAATTCATCCAAGCTTTATTTACTACCTAAAAACACAAAATTAATTAGTACAAGTATTTATTCTTGAAAACAAAGAAAATACAGAATTTGGGATAATATCCGATTTTAAAGCGCAAAATATGAGTTAATTTCCAATAAAAAGGTGTAGAAATATGTAATATTTGGCACTTATCAGCAGTATCTGGGATGCAACACAATATTACACTCAGTCACTACCACGCCCGAAGGAGGCATTTCAGGGCGAATCCACAAATGAGACTTCAAAGGTAATGAAGTTTTTAGTGTAACAAAAGAACCTCCCATGGAGGAGTGGATGAAAATACCTATTAGTTTCCAATCTTCGGAGGCACCTGACGAGGGGCGCAACCACAACGATCCTTTGATGGTTACGATGGCCATCACACTTCCCTAACAAGAAGGAGAGGGGGAGAAACCCAAGGTACTTCCCTGGGAGATTCCCAAGATCTTGATAGACGGAGGAAGCTCTGTTGATATCTTGTTTTACGAAACGTTCAAACAAATGGGTCTCCGAGATGAGTATTTGATTCCTTCCACCTATAATATATTTGGTTTCAATGGCTCGTTAATACGACCAAGGGGAAAAATCACGTTAGAGATTAGGGTAGGGAAAATCCTTACCTTAACCACTTTGTGTGTTGACGTAGTCTCGCCATATACGGCCATAATTGGGAGATCGTGGATCCATGGGATCAAAGGAGTGGCTTCGACATACCACTAAAGGCTAAGGTTCCCCACCCACGACGGAATCACGGAGATAGTAGGTGACTCAGGAGAAGCCAAATACTTCTATGACATGCACGAACAACACGATGAGAAAAGATCTACAAATAATACCAACCAGGCCAACGTTAACACCTATGCCATGGTGACAACCAGAACACTAGCCAATGCCACCACTTCCCATTCGCCGAAGCCCTTATGCCAATCACAACACCTCTCCACTGATGGGGAGCAGGAATCAGCCGACTGGCTTCGACTACCATCTCAATTGGATAGATGCTCGGGTTACGCTCAGATCTACCCTAACAACGGAGATAGCGGACACAATCCCAGTTTGAAACCCTGGCCACGAGCCAAACAGGGCCTGAACGCAGGCGGTTCTTCTCAATCAAACATAGAACACCATGAGCTCATATTCAGAACTAAAAACTACCTCACAAGATGGTTAGAGGCACCATCATTAGCATCCATGGAGGATCCTCTTGACAACAAGCCAGAGGATAATCGAGATCATATAATAAATGATCTCAGACACACTACGGGAAAAATCATCATTTACGACACTTGATTAGCGTTGTCGTACACCTACGACAACGCTTTTTTATGCATTGTGTAGGTGGGGTATTGTAGAAAGTCCAAGCTTTTCTACAATACTTGAATAAGAGTTGTAAAGTGTGATGTGATTCATGGTTCGAAAATATTTTCCCAAAGTTGTGATTCTATTTCGATTTTTTACTGAAAGCCTAACACAACTCTTGTTTGTGTTGTAGGACTATTTTACACAACAAAAGATGTGTGTCGTAGAAATATGTAACACAACACTTGTATAAGTTGAAGGACTATCTTACACAACCTAAGATGTGTATCATAGAAATATGTAACACAACACTTGTATAAGTTGAAGGACTATCTTAGACAACCTAGGATGTGTATTGTGAAAATATGTAACAACTCTTATTACTAATATGAATAAGATTTGCACAACACTTGTTAGTGTTGTAGAACTATGTTGGACATCACCTAATTATGTCGTAAAGACGTTCTTTCACAACCATTGGTTTGTGTAGTTGAAATATGGAATACAACTCTTATTAGAAGTTGTGTGCGTAAAATAATTTTGAAAAAAAATTTATAGCTGAAACCGTATTGCCGAAAAAAATTATAGATGAAATCGTATTGCCGAAAGTATTTCTTTGAACATGACTATAAATATCATACAAATCATAAAATGCAGATATGGACCTCTGCTAAAAATGTGGCAGTAGCACACCCGTTCCAGTATGGTAGTCTGGGTTACACAACACCTTCAGTTTAGCTGCAAACATCAGCTTGTAATCACCACAGTTACCTTGTAATCATCCTTAAATGCATCATTCTCCAAATCCCTGCTTCTTGAACTCGCAACAAACACGAGAAACTCAGCACAAGCCATTTGCGCGCCACTGCAGTATCATCTTTTGCAGCTTCACAACCACCTAGGCCATGGAAAAAACTCACAGAGAACCACACAAACTACCTACAACTTGGATTACACCGCACCTTCAGTTCAGCTACAGCAGCAACCATTTCCATGCAATGGCATTCTTACAACTCGAACCCTCAATCCATTGCCTGGAGCTTCCAATTACATCTTCTCTGCAAAACCATGGCAGCACACTCTTCTTGCATTCGATCTCTACTGCAACAACCCAAAAATCATTAATCCATCATAACAAACCAAAAATAAAATCATTAATCCATCATAACAAACCAAAATTTCAAGCTTAGCCAACGAATTCGAATAGTAGCAGAAACGAACTAAAATTAGAAAAAAGTGAACCCAAATGGATAAGAAAAATCTCAAAGAGAATGAGTAGTAAACCTACCTCAAATTAGCTCAATGGTAGCAATTTTTCCTTAGAATCCTTCTCATACCTTAGCTTCAACTCTAGGAAGATCTCTGGTATATAAGCCCTACATTTCAATTTCTTTTCAAAACTTTTCATTTCCCAACAACAATAAAACCCATTCTTCCCCATTTACTCTATGGTCATAAATAATATAATTAGAAAATTAATCTGCACCTCACTAATAAGTGTAAAATTCAAAGCACAAAATATATAGGGAACAAACAGTACATAGTGTAAAAACTGGGCAGAAATGTCGCAAAACTGACGTCTCAAACAGACCGCGTTGTCGATGCTCCACACACTTCATTATAATTCCAAATTCTAAGCTTCACCCCAATTCTAAAACTACAAAGACCCATCTTTTAAATGCACCTGAAAAATCCATATTAGAGGTTCGTTTGGTCTGTGAAAAGTATGCGCAAAAATGGTCACAGAACTGCGAAGCTACAGATTTCAGTCCTTTCAAGCTGTGTTTCAGGGTACAGATCTCCTAAACGATGAATCCAAAAGCTAAGCCCTTTTAACTAATTATATTGGAGACATATATGAACATTTCATGTCAAGGAAGTACTATCTAAATCCCTTCCTATTGGCGGAAGTTTCGCAGATAAAAGAGCACAGAGAACAGGTGACATAAGAAGCATTTAGAACAATGTAATTAAGTACTATAAGAGGCACAATTCAAATATCCTCACGTGGTACATTCCAATAACATATTCCAATCAAATTTGATAACATTTCACCAGATAAACTGGATTCACCAGATTGGACAGCCTTTGCATACACCTTAAGCAATGGTGCAACAGTAAGACGGACCTGAACAAAAATAACAAGTCATATTATATAATGAATAAGACCTTAAGTAATAAAAAGTGAAAGAAAATAAAACTTCCATTCTTATTTTAAACTATCTGTGTATAAAGGTATAAAGACTTACGGGTACTTTCTCACAGACGAGTCTCCTCACTGTATCTGCTCTAGCCTTCAACTTTATATTTGATCCGGAAGCATATTCTGAATGCAAGACCATAAGCTCTATAATATCTTCAAGATAAGGATTTAAAAACCCACCAAGATTGTCTACTACCGCCTCCAAAGTGACAAGAACAGATGTCAAAAGATAATCCTGAAGTCCTGATTCTAACGGTTCATAAAAAAGATG
The DNA here is from genome assembly GCA_023529315.1 of Papaver bracteatum. Lineage (NCBI taxonomy): Eukaryota > Viridiplantae > Streptophyta > Magnoliopsida > Ranunculales > Papaveraceae > Papaver > Papaver bracteatum. The sequence goes on along the minus strand of JAJJWX010000617.1, from coordinate 308,944 downwards.
TACACACTTGAACATGGATGCTTTCAGCATCTAACACACAGAATTCAGTTACGATTATAACACACTTTGGGGTACCTAAACTTATCATAACTTCATGAAATTTTTACAGTAAGTGTATTACATATATAGAAACAACAATTCCAAACTTTACAAGATTCTAACGGTTCATTAAAAAGATATATACACTTCAACATGGCTGCTTTCAACATATCACACACAGAATTCAGTTACTATTATAACAGACTTTGGGGTACCTAAACTTATCAGAACTTCATGAAATGTTTACAGTAAGTTTACTACATATAGCGAAACAACATGTTAAAAAATTATCTTCAGACTAGACATGGATAATGAGACGCACCCATTGAGAATAGGATGTTCAGGATATAATTCTGCAAAATGTAGCCATATATTATGCAATGTTGGCAGTATTAAACATGACCTGATCGTCATGCAATTTTTACTGTATCATTATGAGTTAAGGAAACACAACATACTAAAATTGCATCATATTCCAACGGCTGAATGTAAAGATATCATTAAAACTAAAAACAGAGATTCTATGGTTCACAAAAAACTATCATAGGGGTGATTTCTCCGGAAGCAAATCGTCCAGCATGGTCTCCAGACATGGGTACTCCACCACCCTGTATATACCCTTTACCACCATCACCTACTGAACCGAAACCTTACCTCCACTAGCACCTTCCTCAGATCCAATGCCTACTCCACCACCCTTCCCATACCATCCACCAGCACCTCCACCCCCAATAGAACTACCAACGAAACCAAAGCCAATTCCAACACCTTTACCAACTCCTCCATCAACAACAACACCTGCTAAACCATAACCAACTCCTCCACCAACACCACCTCCTAGCCATAGCCAAGTACTGAACCGTGACCAACAAAGCATCCTAAACTAACCAAATCCTCCACCAACACCACCACCTCCTGAACCACAACCAACACCTCCACCATCACCACCAAAACGTAACAATTAACCAGATCCTTAACACAAATCTACTCAAACTGTATCTGATTTGCATTTAGCTTAAACATCTCATGAAAACAAATCCAAGCATTAGTTTAAATTAGTAAAATTCAAAATTGAAAAGAAAGAAGACAGAAGAAGAGGATTGGGTGAGAACCTGGCGTTGATGCTGTTATAGGAGACAACTTATTCTCAAACCCTCACTCCTGGAATTCTCAAATTCTTCTCCTCTGATTCTTCATCATCCTGCAACCTCTCATCCATCTCTCTACCTGCAATTCAATCCTTGTAATCAAATAACTAGACCAATTTGCAATCCTAAACATACATCTAACTGTCACCATCACCATCTCAACACAAGAATCAAATCCAAGTTCTTCATCATCTTCAATTCAACCTCTGGTTTAGAACTTCAAACCCTAACTTCCCAGTTAACATCAAGACCACTTCCAATTATCAATTGAAAAGAATCTCCCCTATAACCCAAAACCCATTTCGAATCAGACCCTTTTATCCTCAAAAACACCAACCCATTATTTCGACCTCAACATAAATAAATTTCCTGGCCCTCTATTCATCAGCGTCAATCTCCCCTATAACCCAAAATCCATTTCGATTCAGTTGTATTCTGCCATCTAAAACAGAAAAATACCCTTTTTCTTCTTGGTTGCAACATAGATCCAGATTTAAACCAAAACCCTAATCAACCAAAAATATTTTTCTCCCTCGATCTCTTATTTTCTATCTCGATCTTCTTCTTTTTTCAATCAGCAAAAATATTGCAGCGATTTGGTGAAGGAGGTGAATAGAGAGGGAGGGTTCTGATGGCGATGAAGAGTAACGATGGGTTGGGTGAATTAGATTTTCTAAGTGAGAAAGAAAAGAATTAGCGAATCCGACGGACCACGTTTCGTTGGATACCTTCACACGGATTAAGAAAAAATCTTAACGGTTGAGATTGTATTTGGGAGTTGTGCTTTCTCTTTGTGTTAATACGGGCTCATGTTTTCGGTTTAATTATCAACCTTCGACATGAAAAAAAATCCAAAAAAAATATTAATAAATTTAGGACATTGTTATCGACATTCTGGTATAAAAAAATCCGAAAAATGTATAAGAATGAATCGGAAAAATAAAAAATGAATTTGATAATTGGTGTGTTTCTTTGTATTCGATATTTGGTATAACGACATACAAACTATGAACCAATAGGCTCCGGGAGGGTTCTGACTTCAAACTAAGCATGATACATAATCGAAATCGATAAATATGAAGCTTAGGGTTGATTTGAACTTCAGATATTGTATAACGACATACATATTTTGAACCAAGAAGCTCCGGGAGGGTTCTGACTTCAAACTAAGCATGATACATCATCGAAATCGATAAATATGAAGCTTAGGGTTGATTTGAACTTCAAATATGGTATAAAGACATACAAAATATGAACCAAGAAGCTCGGAGATTGAAATCTGGCCGTGAGTTGACTACTCTAAGTCAGAAACTTACTAAGAACGAAGAATTCATCCATTTACATGTAAGATTCCTTCGGAATATTCCTCGAAACTTTAAACACACCCTATTTTGGCATGCAGTATGCATAACCTGACTCCGAGATTGAAACATGTCCCTAAGTGGACCATTATAAACCGGAAACTTGGTAACAACGATGAATCCGTCCATTTACAGTTAAGATTCCTTCTGAATATTCCACGAAACTGTAAACAAACCCTATTTTGGCATAATGTATGCATAACTAGGCTCTGAGATTGAAACATGGCCCTGAGTGGACCATTATAATCCTGAATCGGTATAACGACAAACAAATATGAAGCTCAATGTCGATTTGAACTTCAAATGATGTATAACGACAAACAAACTATGAACCAAGAAGCTCTGTTAGGGTTCTGAGTTCAAACTTAGGATGATACATCATAGAATTCGATAAATATGAATCCACCCATCTATAGGTAAGATTCCATCGGAATATTCCCCAAAACCTTAAACACATCCCTTTTCATCAACTTCGATACTGAACTTGGCTCCGAACTTGATATACTATAAGTGGGAAACTTGGTAAGAACGATGAATCCATCCATTTATAGGTAAGATTCCTTCGGAATAATCCCTGAAAACTTAAACAAACCCTATTCTGGCATATTGTATGCATACACTGGCTCCGAGGTTGAAACCTGGCTGGGAATGGACTACTATAAGTCGGAAACTTGGTAAGAACCTTAAATCCATCCATTTACAGGTAAGATTCCTTCGGAATATTCTCCAAAACCTTAAACAAACCCTATTTTGGCATATTGTATGCATATCCTGGCACCGAGGTCGAAACATGGCCGTGAGTGGACCACTATAAGCCGAAAACTTGGTAAGAATGATGAATCCATCCATTTACATGTAACATTCCTTCGGATTATTCCCCGAAACCTTAAACAAATCTTATTCTGGCATATTGTATGCAAACCCTGGCGTCGAGATCGAAACCGGGCCGTGAGTGGACTACTATAAGTCGGAAACTTCGTAAGAACGATGAATCCATCCATTTACAGGTAAGATTCCTTCATAATATTCCCCGAAACCTTAAACAAATCCTATTCTGGCATATTGTATGCAAACCCTGGCTCCGAGATCGAAACCGGGCCGTGAGTGGACTACTATAAGTCGGAAACTTCGTAAGAACGATGAATCGATCCATTTACAGGTAAGATTCCTTCGGAATATTCCCCGAAACATTAAACAAACCATATTCTGGCATATTGTATGCATTCCATGGATCTGGGATCGAAACATGGCTAGGAGTGGACTACTATAAGTCGGAAACTTCGTAAGAACGATGAATCCATCCATTTACCAGTAAGATTCCTTCGTAATATTCCCCGAAACCTTAAAAAAATCCTATTCTGGCATATTGTATGCAAACCCTGGCTCCGAGATCGAAACCTGGCCGTGAGTGGACTACTATAAGTCGGAAATTTCGTAAGAACGATGAATCCATCCATTTACAAGTAAGATTCCTTCGGATTATTCCCCGAAACCTTAAACAAATCTTATTCTGGCATATTGTATGCAAACCCTAGCGCCGAGATCGAAACCGGGCCGTGAGTGGACTACAATAAGTCGGAAACTTCGTAAGAACGATGAATCCATCCATTTACAGGTAAGATTCCTTCGGAATATTCCCCGAAACATTAAACAAACCATATTCTGGCATATTGTATGCATTCCATGGCTCCGGGATCGAAACCTGGCCAGGAGTGGACTACTATAAGTCGGAAACTTCGTAAGAACGATGAATCCATCCATTTACAGGTAAGATTCCTTCGAAATATTCCCCGAAACATTAAACAAACCATATTCTGGCATATTGTATGCATACCATGGATCCCGGATCGAAACCTGGTCGTGAGTGGACTACTATAAGCCGGAAACTTGGTAAGAACGATGAATCCATCCATTTACAGGTAATATTCCTTCGAAATATTCCCTGAAACATTAAACAAACCATATTCTGGCATATTGTATGCATACCATGGATCCGGGATCGAAACCTGGCCGTGAGTGGACTACTATAAGAAGGATACTTGGTAAGAACGATGAATCCATCCATTTATAGGTACGATTCCTTTGGAATATTCCCCTAAACCTTAATTAAACACACCCCTTTTCGTTAACTTCGATACCGAACCTGGTTTCGAGCTCGAAACCTAGACACGAGTAGACTACTATAAGTCGAAAACTTCGTAAGAACGATGAATTCAACCGTATACAAGAAAGATTCCTTTGGAATATTCCCCAAACATTAAACATATCCGTTTTCGTCAACTTCGAGGCATGAAAGATGAATCCGTCCATTTACCGGTAAGATTCCCTAGGAATATTTCCCGAAACCTTAAACAAGCCCTATTCTGTCATATCAGATTTGAACATCACAAGTCCAAAGATTACTAGATCAGTTGGACCTGAGTTTATCATTCGGATGAACTGAAAATGAAATTTATCAGATTTGAACATCAAAGGTCCAAAGATTACTAGAGTTGGACCTAGGTTTCTCATTCGGGTGAACTGAAGATGAAATTTATCAGATTTGAACATCACAGGTTCAAAGATTACTAGAGTTCGACCTGAGTTTCTCATTCGGATGAACTGAAGATGAAATTTATCAGATTCGAACATCACGGGTTCAAAGATTACTAGAGTTCGACGTGAGTTTCTCATTCGGTTGAACCGAAGATGAAATTTATCAGATCTGGTGCAATAAATATTATGGAGACTGTGAAAATGATCAGACTACCCTTATTGGAAATAAGTAAAGTGAATATTATAAAATGTGAAAATGACCATATTACCCTTAATGGAAATAAGTGCAATATATAAATATTATGGAGACTGTGAAAAATGACCAGACTACCCTTATCGGAAATAGGTAAAGTAAATATTACATAATGTGAAATTGACGATATTACCCTTAATGGAAATAAATGCAATAATATTATGGAGACTGTGAAAATGACCAGACTACCCTTATAGAAAATAAGTAAAGAAAATATTACAGACTATGAAAATGACCATATTACCCTTAGTGAAAATAAGTGCAATAAATATTATCGAAACTTTAATAATGACCAGACTACCCTTATCGGAAATAAGTAATATAAATATTACACTTTGAAAACGACCATATTACCCTTGATGGAAATAAGTGCAATAAATATTATGGAGACTGCGAAAATGACCAGATTACCCTTATTGGAAATAGGTAAAGTAAATATTATAAAATGTGAAAATGACCATATTACCCTTAATGGAAATATGTGTAATAAATATTATGGAGACTGTGAAAAATGACAAGACTTCCCTTATCGGAAATAGGTAAAGTAAATATTTTAGAATGTGAAAATGACCATATTACCCTTGATGGAAATAAGTGCAATAAACATTATGGAGACTGTGAAAATGACCAGACTACCCTTATCGGAAATAAGTAATTTTCAGAGAAGGCTTCGCGCTGTTTGCGGCTCAGTCACCTGAGCATTATTTTTTTTGGCATTACATTTTGTTTTACAACACTTATGAAGGGTTGTCATAAAGTTAGTGTATTAAAGAACCACAAACTTGACAGAACATGTGATAGTGTAGGATGGTTAGTGGTGTAGATTTCCATGCCCGAGGCTCAGGATCGATCCCCCCAACCTCATTTTTTCCAAAATTATATATTTTTACTTCAACAACACTTATAAGTGTTGTTATAGGTTTCTCTCATTTTTTCCAACATTATATATTTTAACTTCAACAACACTTATAAGTGTTGTTATAGGTTTCTATTTAAAAAAATGAAAAATACCACAACTTGTGAACTGAAAGGATGGTTGATGAGCTATACTTCCATGCAGTAGGTTCATGTTCGAATCTCCCCTCTAACATATTTTCCATTATCATATTTTTGTGTTCTTCAACAACACTTCTGAGAGTTGTGATAGGCTAAGTCACTACACTTATAAAACAGAGTTGTTATAGCTAAATGTCGTCACAACTCTTTTTCTTAAGGAGTTGTCATTTGTTTTCTTAGCGCAACCCCTTGGTCCTAAGGGTTGGAAGCGATAATATACGACAACTCTTCCCTTGAAACCAGTTGTAAAACATACGACTTTCTACGATATTTAGCAAAGAGTTGTAAAACCCCAGTTGTAGATGTATATTTTTCCTGTAGTGGACACACACCCAGAGAGAAAAAGTCGGCCCAAAACAAATCCACATGGGATGAAACGCTCGGAGTGAAGCAAATCCTTAGCAAGGAAATTCCAAAATTGGGAGAAGCACAACCCCATAAAGATATGGATTGCATGGAAGACAAATTTTTAATCCCCGATATTAGTCAGCTAGTAGAAGTCGGACCCATACTTGAACTGCAGTCCTTAAGAGACATGTACTCGGGATATAACCAGGACCACGAAGCCCTCTTCACATCCGAAAGGTTACAGAAATACCCCAACGAAGCTATCGCCAACATGGTGAGCATGAAGTTAGACGAACTCAGAACCAGCCGAGGTAATCAATTACGTAATGTGTTATGGGCATTCAGAAACGCACGGCCTGGGTCGAGGCGAATGATCACTCCCCCCCCCCCCCCCCCTCCATCGTCCAAAAGGTTCAAACGACCCCAATAATACAATCCAATGACGGTGAGAAGAACCCTGGCTCGGACATAACACTCGCCAAGCTAAACGACTGCGAGAGATGATACCTCGGGAAGGAAGACAGTCCCTCCGAGATGTCTAGCTACTCAATCTTGAGAAAAGCTTATCATTTAATATAGCATGACGAAGCAATAGGATTACAATCCTCACGTCATAGGTCGTGATACCTTACTAAAATGTACCAAGGGTCCACACCCCTCTTTTGAAAGTACTAAAATTAGACTTTTTGCGTGATCATTTTACTCTCTTTAAATTTTTGTACTAGCTATTGTTTAGATTTTTTATTTCATTTATTTGTCTTCATTCTTTTCATATTTGGATATAGCTCCACTCATTTCAATATCCAAAAATCCTATAAAGATTATGGTATGGTGCTAGCCACACCTTCCATTCTAAAATGAATGATGCGGGTAAAACACCTAAGCTGCCCAATACGGACATAGACCTAAGGCAATGCCATCTTTCCAATGAAGCATGATGATGCGAGGGACACACTAAGCTACCTAATACGGATACAAACCTAGGGTAATTGCATCACGATCCAGAAATTGGGTGATGTCCTGCCATAACAGGAGATGCTCAGAATCAAGGTATTAACCTTTGGCTCATGGAATAATTACTTGACCGAGATATCGCCCTCCAAACGATGGTTGACAAACAGATTGCTCACACAACTGACCACACAACCTAGGGGCAAGTATAACCTAAACAAGGTACTATTAAAAACAAGCCAATAAAGGCATCATAATAAGGACAAAAAAGGAAAAGTTGCCGTGCCTAGTTTCCAACACCGTAAGAGATGGCCAATCCAATTAAGGAACTGATCACTCCTTGGCTTCGTCACCCATGGTTGGGCTCATAGCTAGCACAATCTCCTCAAAATCCATCAAATACAAACAAAAAGAGTGGGCATAAAATAACCCAAAGGCGTTGTTACGAAAACCATTCTAAAAAAGAAAAAGTATGATCGCCTCCCACATATGAGGACTTACTTAAATAATGTTTAAACCAACTATGCCTCCAAAAACAAAGGAGGACTTACCAACCAAACATTGTTTTCCATATTAAGAGTTCGAAAACAAAAGCATCAACACAATACTCAAAAGAAGTACCAAAAAGAAGGACCGTAAAAGCACGAATGCTCAATCCTCTTGCTGATCACCCGCACCTTGCTCGATCTTCAACTGATCGCCGGTGCCTTGATCGAGCTCCATCCGATCACCAGTGCCTTGATCACATTCCACACGATCTTCTCCATCGGGGACTACAGAAGTAACTTGTTAGGGCCCGAGTTGAGCTGATGGAGTACGAGCCGCCGCTCTCGCAGCCGCAGCAACCATCTGTCGATCGCGAAAAACTACATCTTTGCAGGCTTTGATGATCAATAGCTTATACTCAGCACGAAGGTTACTAAGTTTTTGATTCTTATCAGCACGCTCGGCCTCCATCTCCTCCTCGTGGTTATTGACCAACAAGTTAAGCTCCTCATCGAGGCCTTCATTGGCAACCCTCGTCTCCTCCAACTGCTTCTCCATCTCGGCGATACGCTTACGAGCCGCTCCAAAAAGGATTGAAGAAAAAGTTAATACGACATCTTCTACCTGTAAACGTATAAGTTTCATAAAACTTAAAAACCACTAATGGGAAACCTTCGTGATTAACCAACACAGAGGCTAAGGTCTGTTCCACTTGGGACTTTTGGATATATAAAGCACTAATTTGTGCTTCCGCAGGAGTTACAGCCGCATCTCCGGTTGGACATGATAATAGATGCCTGTCACCCTCTTTTTCAAGTTGAATGAAATCACGTTTAAGACGCATCAACTTCTCCCTCTCATCTTTATCCCGAGCCAATAATGGCATATGATCGGATTTCCATTCAATCATCTTGTCTTTCTGACTTCGAAGAAGCTTGATGTCATCCATCCGATCTACAACTACTTTCTTAGCCTTATCAAGCATTGACCTAAGCTCAACAATGCGATCACGATGAACGTTTACATCCTCCCAAAGTGAACCATTATCATTTTCTAAGGCATCAATTTTGCACTGACGAGAGCTCACATCGAGCTTCCAATTACATATTTCCCTAGCATACCTATGAACGGTATCATTTAACTTCTCCTCCGAACGTTTGATGGTGGCTACCAATAGAGGGGGACTACTTTAGAAATCTAAAAAGCCTATCATAACAAAGGCATTACACAAGGAGAAATAGTAAAAATACCTTCTAATTTCTTCTTATCTTGGCGAATGGAACGGTTCTCATCCTGGGCCATATCTACAACAAGGCGTAAATTCTGAATCTCATGCTCAGCCTCCCTGGCTCGTCTCCTGGCTACACGAGTCTCAAATAACATATCAATATGAAGGATGTTGCTCTAGCAAAATAAACAACATACTTAAGTTAGAAAAACTTCAACTGGAGCAATCGAAGGAAGGACGTTGTTTCAATATCAGTACATACCGCTAACACAAGATGTTGCTCAGTAGAATTTGGCAACGAGGTTAACATATGAGATTGTTCATCCTCGCTCATCCGAGCATACGGCTCCGAGCACAACAACTTCATAGACTCGGACCCGTCACCAAATGTAAAGGAGGACTAACCTAAAGGATCCAAGGCAACAAAAGGAAAACCACCAGCAAAAGCACTTTGAACACATAAAGTACTACCAGCCCGAACACCCCCCCCCCCCCTCCCCACCGAGGATGTTTCCCTTCTCAGCAGGATTAGTCTCCTGAGGCACCCCCGTACTCGATATCGGATCGGTACTAATAGCATTAGCAGGCTGGTTCGACAAGGCCTGGTCAAGGTCATCAAAAAATGAATACCCAAGATCCACAAACTCACCCTCTCTAAACAAAGCATCCACATTGATGCCAAAAGAAGGTTCCTCCATCACAGGAGCAGTGGATGGCCAGAACCATCAGTAACCCTCCTCCTTTATACACATGTTTACATCATCATCAAATGCTAAGGCATAAAACAGGGGAAAGATATATATATATATATATATATATATATAAAATAATAACAATATTTTATACCTTGGCATCCTCAGTACCTCGGGTAGATTGAGAAGAACGCCTATGAGGGGCAATCAATTTAAGAACCCATGGATTATAATCTGATAGATGAGCATGCATCTCGAGAATCCCTGGGAGAGCATCGCCGACCTCACTCCAACCATAAATATAAGGCCATATGATTCGGAAAGAAGCAACATACCACTTGGGATCATGAGTCTTGCGGAGTGTAGACTGACTAGCATGCGAAGGATCCAAATCAGTCATAAGATTAGGACCTTGGAGAGGCTTCCGAGACCTAGAAATTCCAACCCCAAAGCATTCATAGGTATCGGACTGCTGACACCAGTAGTTTTCCATGAAGGACGCAGATGAGTAAAATTTCCTCTGCTCGGGCACAAACTGGTTCAGCTCGTGGTCGGTTACTTTACCCAGACTTCGCCGATTACACTCTCGCATAATTCTGTAAAAATTGCCAGTCAGCTGAAAAATTACTCGCTGAGGATTAAACAGAGTAAAAACCTCATACTGAAAGGAGTCAAGTGGGAAGTATAGAGGGAGACGGAGACCATCCTCTAGTTGACCAACCGCAACGATAATCTCGTTGGGACCACATGGGTTCTCGTCGAAGAGTTGCTGCGACAGAACTCCGGTCTGGCCCTCCGGCGTAGCAAAACTCACATCAAACTTGTGAATATGATATTTGGTCTTCACCATATCCAGAAAATCAGCATCAGATATGACAGAAGATCGGCTGCTGGGATTCCTAACCAGCCTCTTTTCAGCGCTGTGAAAACCAAGCAAGAAAAGAAGACCAAAGGTTAATGCCGAAAATAAGGATGAAGCTAGGCAACTGTAAGAATTGGGAAGTCATAGAATAATGGAAAGAACCATTAATGACCAAACAAGAACTGTAAAATTTCGGAAATATGAAACAAATCACCGACAATAACAGTGAACAAAAAGAAACAAAAAGGAGATAGAGCTTTACCGCCTCTGCGTTCGTAAAGGAGAATTCCTTCCTGACATAATGAGTCTCTTTAGGGGAGACAGGGAGTTAAAAAGAAACAGCAAAAGACAGAAGAGAAAGAAGATAAAAGATCTTTGAACTCTGAGCAAAAGAAATAAAGATATGATTTTTCTTCCAAGAAAGGTTTTTATGAGAAACCAAGGGTTAACCAACCAGCGCCTCAAGTCTAACAGGTAAAATAGCGCATTAAAATATAGACGTGGTGTAAATCTCGAACGTGGCAAAAAGGACGGGACAGTTACAAAGTTTTCTTCCCATCATGCCCTTGGAAAGTTGCAAAGAAAAGGAGCAAAATATGAGGGTAAAATACCCGATGGCCACGTGTCAACATCTCAAGGGATGAATTCATGATGAGATGATAAGGTAGGAGCACCGAATCATTCTCCATAAAGCTAATCTCGCATGAATCGAGACGCCTGCCACCAACGTTACATGAACGATGCATGTGAAGGAGTGGTCTAATCGATTCAGTCTGTCAAGTCTAAAAAAATACACTGCATTTAATGAAGGATTAGAAGAAGTGACAACGAGTCTATGTCACAACAGAGAACTCAGACGACCTATACTATAACTCATAGATGAAGCAGCACGAGGACCTTCGGAGAAGAGCTTCACGATGACGAACAAGGCGAGATGACTCAGAGGGGAACCTGGCATACCATCACGAGAAATAGTATGGAACCAGTCCGAAGCAGGGAAGACGACGCATGATGACTCTGAGAGCTCGACGAGGCCTGACCTTCACGAGTTTTATTTGTCTATAAATACTAACCCATGTAGCAGGAGATGGGCAAGTTAGATAATGTATTATTAGATGGTATTTCTACAGAGAATACCCGAGAGAGATTTAGACAGAGAAAGAGTGAGAGATCTAAGTGAGATTTTTATCTCTTTCAAGGGTAAGACCTTATAATCAATAAAGAAACTATATTCTTTCCCGTGGATGTAGGTATTCATGGCCGAACCACGTTATATGCTTGTGTCAATATTTACTTTCGTGCTCTTTACATCTTGTTTATCTTCGCATCTTGTATGTTAGAGTAAGTATAAGTCTTTATTTTCATTTGGATGTAGTCATCAGAAAAGATGCAACTACACTAAATTTGGTGGAGCGTACATTATAAGTTCGCTTGATGGGGTCGAGATATAATGATAAAAAAAAAAAATAGGGCGGAGGTATAAAGCATGCCCCACACTAAAGAAGAAGAAAAAATGGGGTGGAGGTATAAAGCACGCCTGGTGTGGGCCGTGAATTTTATGCACGCCTAGTGTGGGCCGTACATTATACTTTCGCTCGACTATATTTGGTTTTGGTCTTGGTCCCAGACCAAATATATAATTTGGTCTTGGTCCGGATTTTAATTGATAATCTGTCCCGCTGTGTCTCGTTTTTTGACCAAATATTTGGTTATACTCGCCCATTGTGGTTGATCTGAGAGTATAAAATGATACTTAATGCTCAATGTTCCTCTTTAATTAGCTTAGTTATATTTTGAATATTTTGTGTATTTTGAATTGGTATACATGTTATTTTTGTAGCAGGGTGTTTCAGAGCATATGTTGATTATATGTAGGATATGTTCATGCTGACATTGTTGGAGATCAACATCCTCCTCTAAAGGTAATAGAATTCTTCTGTTTTGAGATAAAACGATTAAACTTTATTTTTGAAAATTGGTCATGGGTCATCCTTATTCCAAATCACATACAACTCTGTTGAAAAAATTGTCAACAAGGTTTTATATTTTTACAGAATGATGGATCGGGGACATCTGATTTTTGGTTTAACTGTTCATCATCATAGAATGCTATGCATGTAGAGGTTAATTTATGATCTTTGGTTGCAAAAACACCAACACCAGTATTTGCAATTTAGCACCCACAATGGCAGACCTTTGCGATGTCCGTTCCAAGGCACCGGCATCATCACCCGCATCAAAACATATTTTGGACTTAGATTTGCAATGCTTACTTAATTGCAGGTACAAAAAGCAAGATTATAATTGGATCATCAGTAAAAGAAATCTCTATCTTTTCTATGGACTTTCGTCTCTTTATCTTTGGAGAGCTCTTTTTTTTTCTTATATAATGTTGTTTTCAGTTTTTCAGTTTTGGGCATGTGCCATGTTGTATTAATACATAGTAATATACAATGACTATTGTGTTGCCAAACAAAAAAATTAAAATAAATAAATTAAGAACAATTTTGCCCATTATTGCGGAGAAATCTCCATGGCAGCGAGTTTTGTTTATGACCATCAGTCATATGATGTGCTACACAACTTATTATGATCATTTTCTGAACTTTTTAATTGGAATGCCAAGAACAACTACCAGTATGAAAACACATCTTTTTGAGCATCTTTAGCCTTCGGTTCAGAAGTTAAAAAATATAAAGTGGATAATTTTTGCATAGCATCATGAGAAAAATCGGCATAAAAAAATTAACTCAGGGAATATGTCTCCCAAAGATTAATTTATATTGAAAGATATTAGTACGGCTTAGATTTTATTTTATCATGCAAATTGGATTGTTAAATTTTATTATAGTTGAATATTTTTATTGCCTATTTTTCCATTGCTTCAAATTTGTTAAAATTACGAGCAATCCTCGCCAAAATCCCAAGGTTTGGATTTTTCCACTGATCCAGCCAACATTTAATTCAACCCATATAAAAGGACAACTGAGTTTTTCCGTCTATAATTGTTAAGTTTGGTTTTTTTATTTCAGGTTTACCCATGCACTATAGTTACTTCGTAAACCATAGTTAGCTTTTATATGGGTTTGGAAAAATGGTTTCGTTTGAGAACCATAGTTATCCCCATTTCTGATGGTATTGGTATCTCTCTATTTCCGATTTTTTCTATTTATCTTGAAAAACCACTTTGGGTTTCAAGCTTATCAAATACTATCATTCAATATTTCTAATGAATCAAAAAGGTATATTTTTTCAGTCGTTTTTTATTCAATATCAAATATCGTTTTCTTTTTTTCTCTATCTCTAATTTCGACAGTGATGAACATCAATTCTTGAGTTGAAATATTAGGTTTCAAGTTATGTTTTTTATTTTGTTTTTTTCTTACTCTTTCATTATTTCTTCCAGAATTCATGAATAAAACAAGTTTCTGTTTTATGTTGTTGATAGAGACAATTGTGTTTAATTGGGGTTTATTTTTAGGTTTGTGAACTAATTTGAGTTTATTTTCCTAAAAATGTCAAGATTTACATATTTGATTGTTGTTGCTCAGATATGGTTGTTGTGTTAAAAAAAATACAGGAGTTTATTGTTTTATCTGTTAGAACTCCAGACCTTCATCTTCATCTGCCGTATATATATATACACCACCAATTTTCTTTTGTTTACCATAACCATCTCCAGTTGTTAACCCATTTAAATCCTCTCTTTCACCATCTAATGAACTAATGGCAAGTCCACCAAAGTCCTCATCACCACTATTTTTAAACCCTCCCAACTCTGTACCCAGTTCACCAGCGCCAATTGCAAACCTTCCTAAATTTGCATCCCCTTAACCAGCACCATTCTCGAACTCTCACAAATATGTATCACCTTCACCCAACCCAATTCCGAAGGTACTGGATCATGCTACTTATGGTGGGAGTAAAGAGTATATTTTCCCTTCTGAAATTTTTGTGACTTCCTGATGAGCTGCAAGTGATACAATTTAGGTGTGGGCTTGGATGAGGCAAAAAGTAAGTTCACATGTAGTATGAATTTAGATTTACCCAGTGGACGTTGGTTTGTTTTCGGTGAAGAAAACATCACTGTCAAAGGGCGTTTTTCTTCTAGTGGGAACACCAATAGCAAGAGAAAGCAACCTCGCTTTGCCATAATATTTGCCGCGAAGTTTACATCTCTATAAGCAAAGTAGTGCTAGTCTTTCAAACTATCGTATAAAGTCAGTTGGGTACCTCTCTAACACGGACCTATAAATAAAACTAGGTACCTAATTTTTCGTGGTATGATAAAATGTAATGGGTAACTAATTTTGGCGGTCATATAATTTAAAACAGGTACCATAGCTAGACGGTAGTAACAAAATAAAGGGTAAAGTAAAATATTGTTTGGGTATATATGTACTGTAGGAGGCGATTAAAATCTAGGATTGTGCTTTTTCTCAAGGTTATTCATTCTTTAACACTTCTGACAGCAAGAAGAATATCACATTAAGATAAAACAACAATTTTTCTCCGGAGAAGGACCGAAGATAGACGAGATTTCATTCGGATATAGACTGCAAAATAAGATTACAATTTGCTTTACTGGTTAATATCTTCGAGAACAATTTAGTTAGGCACTTGGTTATTAATAGCAAGATCAAAACATCACCTAATACAAGGTAATTACGGAGCACAAAAGCATTTTAAAGAGTGCAGTTTCAACAATAAGTTAAGGAAATTGATACTAACATAAAACCCGTAGTCGCGTTCAGTTATTTACATTGTCACCAAAAGGGTATGAAAGAAAAGAATAAGGTAGATAAGATAGAAGAGTCCCTCCGGAATATAATACCACAGATGGATCCTCTTACAACAGAGTGTTTCCTAGAGTTGGATTTTGATTTTTACCTGAACACTACAAATATTCCTCATGTACAGATACATAAAAAAAGATTATATATTTATTGATAATACATAAGAAAAGGTAATGAAAACTAAGGATCTGCATGACCCGTCATTCCCTCATCGCTAGAGGGATGATCATTGTCCCTTGCCTCATCTTCCTCGCTAGACCTTCCCGTTATTCCAAACTTCCTCAGATGATTTCACAGTATTCTGGATCACAAATGATAATGAAGCAGCATATGAGGATCATAATTTAATTTGAAGTAAGAAAATGGATCTGAAGCAGAAGATAATTAGTGCAAACTGGTTCAAATATCTAACCAATACAACCACTTTGGATAATAACAATAACTTATGCTCAACTGCAACTAGTGGAGTTTGAATTCAAATTCAGTGACCGCACCATTTCATCATAAAGACTTGGATAAAAAATTCATTGCATGAGATAAGGTGAATGCTATACTAGAAAGTCATGGGAATATCTCTAAAGATATATTTAGATATCAACCCACAGATTATGGTTTCAGTTCATAATAAATAAATTCTAATGATGTCAAAATATGAAGATCTTTTTTGCACCCCAATGCCTCAAAGTTTTTCCATGAAACCAACGGTACATTTATCACGCCCCCACTTTTTTTAAGTATTAAAAATATAGAACGCGTCCTTCCTGGTGTGCTTAGTTCCCCCACATACAAGACAATTTCATTTTGCATTGCATGGACATATCTAATATTGATCACTGCATTGTTGGCAAAACAACTTTAGCCAGCTTTGACCATGTCTAACAGACTAAGTGAAATTTAGTCCACTAATTAGGTCATCTTTTAAACAGACGACTTACATTTCTGGTTACTTAAACAAAACAAGTACCATGCCACAAACTATAGTTCCTTTAACTAAATAACAGACTTGAACTAAGGAAAATATTTATTTTCAATCATGAAACAAATTGGAGAAAAGATACTAATTTACTCAAATAAAATCACATTGTGAAAATACAAGTTCAAGGTGTTGCAGAAATAATTAGAGCAAGTTTCAGCTAGGTTGTATGCACATATAATCAAATGATAAATAAGAAAAACCATGAAACCTTTAACCGTTTGCTCATAAGCAGCTTTATCACGCATCATAAGAGCCGCAGCCTCTCTATTCAATGGGCTAATGGGTTGGGATACAGAAAGACATTGCATCAGAAATACTTCATAAACATTTACAAGATCTGCAACATACAACATTTTGTTCAGAAGTCAGAGCACAGTTTCTCAAACTGGCAAGTAAATCTTCTATATAGAAAACGGAAAGAATTCCAAAATAGACACACTTGCATTTCTGCAAAAGGGATACACACCAAATATCAGACTCCAGGTCTGATTACTTACATCCAAACAAGCCGAACCAGACATAGAATACAAAAGTAACCGAGACTACTCAATTTTATCATGCTCGCATCTCATCAACATTTGGGTGGTAGATCTTATTAACAAAACCAATCAATAGAGATTCATATGGATAAGCATCTATCAACTCTATTCTTATTCTCCATACGCACCTCTGTGGTAAGGACCTATAATTCATGATTATCACCAACAAAAAAATGATTAAACCTTAGACTCAAACAACACTTTACCAGTGAATCCACTATCGAGGTTACTGGTTAAATCCAGAAAACCATGATTAAATGACAGGTTATTGACTACAGTCAAGATTTTCTGAACTCAATCAACTCACAAATTTTTTCCCTTTTCCAAAACAAATTTACTTAAATAACAACTACCCACTAACCATCACTCAAAAAACAACAAAGGGTCTAAATTAAAAAAAAATCAAACAAATACGAAGTTTGCATCCATTTTTAAGGTTTAACATTGTTAGCATCCTGACCTTAGTACCTAACCAGAGTTGATTCAATTCAATCAAAAGTAGGGTTGTTATCAGAATTGGGTTTTAAGAACATTATCAAATTAGAGTCAGACCATAAACACATTTAAAATCAGAAAAGAACTAGATTTGCACAACACAAGGTTTTGGTTTTGGAACTCTTGCCTTCACCACCTTGGGAGAGCTAGGTGATGATACCACGGATTTTCTGAAGTGTTTGCGCAATTATATTGCTTGCTATGATGCTAACGTGCGAGTTGGAGATTTCCTTTTCCATAGGTTAGATGTGGTCATTCATAAAGGGGTTGGATCACAACTTATTGCAAGGCTTCCGACTATTTTCCTCCCGGATGATAGTCCTTCTCAGATGTAATGCTTTTTATTGAATTTCTGCTAGAAATTAAATTGTTAACATATTTCATTAGATAATTCAAAACTTAACACAAACCTCATTTAAAAAAAATTAAAATACGTAGCTTGATCAACAATAAATCTTATACACGCTTAATAGCAAGCGGAATTTTGATTTTAAGTCACCTGGATTCGGATTCCCGTCCATCACACTCAATACTTTCTGCTAGTTATTCACCCACCGGATAAGAAAAGATAACTGAGGGAGAACATGGTAGAACAGAGGGAGATCAAGAACAAAGAGGAAGAAAATAGTTGTGTTAGGGTTCTGATTAACGGGTATGAAATTTTTCTTCTCCTTTCACTTTACCCATGTCAGATATGGTTAGGTTAACCGTGTAAAGGGGGTTTAAGTCATTTCAACACTTTTATCTTAAACCTTGTCTGAATATATGGTTTGACTCAAATGTTAGGATTTCTATGATGAAAGCCTTGAAAGTACACCAGCAACGGAACATACTTTTCTCTTAAAAAAAAAATCAACTAGTTGTGTATTTCAAAATGAAAAGACACTCGAAGAAATGTCGTACTTATGAGATTCACAAGTCCGGCGACGGCACAACATTCAGGGGGTAAATATGGGTGGAAATATCTGAGCTCAAAAGACAATAGTTTAAGGGTACCTTTACTCGTATCGATCAAAAAAAAGGTACCTTTACTCGTGGAGCGTGGTGGACCTGGCGGTGCTCCTGTTGTGGGGTTAGGTACTTTATGACTGACTGTTCATGAATGATTTCCCAAAAGATAAGCAAAAATTATTATAAAATAATGAAATAAAAAAATACTCATGCCACGAATACACTTTTCGAACTTTGTAAAGATAAGATCTCCGATCCTTTTGTTTTACCGACATGAACATGATTTTTCAAAAATTGGAACTTATTTTTCGACCTTGTTACAGCCGGGATAATGGGAGCTTGTTCAATTTTAGGACACGACGCGGCACAATCTGAGCGGTGGAGAGGAAAATGATTCTAATATCGGGATTAGTGATGGGGTGAAGAGAGAATGATCAAAGGCCTAGATTTGTTGTTCCAGGATTGGCTCATGTTAGTTGTCCTAGTTCGGATGGATATGCCAATTCCTAATAACCGTATCTATGGAAATGCCATCAAAAGTTTTGAAGCTGATATCGAGGATTCCATCATCCCATGTAAAAACTGGAATCTCATGGCTTCGAACGGTATTCTTATTTCCACGTTTATAAACGAATGTTTACTTTGTCAAAAAAAAAAAACATTCGTTTATAAACGTGGAAATAAGAATACCGTTCATAATGCTAACGTGCGTGTAGGTGATTTCCTTTTTCATAGGTTAAGTGTGGTAGTTTAAAAAGGAGTTGGAGCCCAGCTTGTTGCTAGACTTTCGACTAGTTTTTTGTCTGAACTGTAAACTAGTTTATATATTATAAAAAAAAAAAAGATTATTATTAAAGAGATTAATAACAGATTCATGAGTTATTACATAAAAGGTAAGGGAGCAACAAGCTGCGCCGCAAGCCCTTTTTGAATGGCAAACCCGAAATTACTCTTTAAAGGTTCTTTTTTGGCGGCTGCAATTCTTTGAATGGTCATAAAATCATCGTACTCAATATCTCCTAGTAGCTAATATGAAAATCCATTACCAAGCATTCAGACTCTTCATATCGTATCCTGCTCATAATCGATGACTTAGCTGTGACGAAAACACACTGAA
Organism: Papaver bracteatum; assembly: GCA_023529315.1. Taxonomy (NCBI): domain Eukaryota; kingdom Viridiplantae; phylum Streptophyta; class Magnoliopsida; order Ranunculales; family Papaveraceae; genus Papaver; species Papaver bracteatum. Next base: position 289,111 of record JAJJWX010000617.1, on the reverse strand, counting down.
ACTGTGTAGAAGAATTGGGCTGTAAAATCCATTTTCAGAAGTAGTGCACTAATTGAAAACTATTTCATTTTGAAAAGTCTGTCTATAATACTGTAGAAAAGAATTCAACTAAAACTTTCTTTGAGTAGTAATCCAAATTATTAAAGCAAACACTGCTTTAAAGAAAAGTTATAATATCTATTTATTCTTAGACTTTTATCATTCAACCTGTGCTTGTTTGAGCTGTTCAACTTTGAAATGGAAACATTAATGGAGGAAGAAGAATATAACTGGAGAGAAGTGATTCTACCATCTTTAATACCCAAAATTGCAGAACCAGAATTAGAAAGAGAAAATGGAGAAAGAAGAAGGGGTAGAGACATCCTCATAGCTATTGATCATGGTCCGAACAGTAAACATGCTTTTGACTGGGTTCTTCTTCATCTCAGTAGAATTGCAGATACCATACACCTTCTCCATGTTGTTCCTAGTAAGTCCTATGCTTCCAATTTGTTAACTTCTTTTTCCTTATCAAATTTCTCTATATCAAAAAGTATTTTGGATGGATTTATTTATTTTTTTGTAATTTTTTTAGATGTTCATAATGAAATCCTGTATGAAACAACCCAAGCACTCGTGGAGAAATTAGCGGTTGAAGCTTTACAAGTTTCTATGGTGAAGACTGTTGCTAAGATCGTTGAAGGTCATGATGTTGGGAAAATTGTTTGCAAAGAAGCTAAAAGATTGAAACCTGTTGCTGTTGTCATGGGTACTAGAGGAAGAAGTTTACTTCAAAGGTTCTTCTTATATAAATAATTTTCATGTAAAACATTTATTTTTTTATGGGTCATCAGAAATTAGGATGTTTACGAGTTCCGAATCAAGGACTTCTTAACTCTAATATATGTGGAGGCATCCCTCTGTAAAACATGAATTATTAGGATGATGTTTTTTTCTGTTTGATTTCAGTGTTCTTCAAGGAAGTGTGGGTGAATATTGTTTCCACAACTGTAAATCTGCACCGGTTATAGTTGTTCCTAGTAAAGGTAATCTGAAAAGGTTCATATATTTTTAGTTTTTTTTTAAGGATTAATTTCAAGGATCAATTTTTTTATGTTTTAATCTTTTGCTGTGGTTTTTAATTGCAGAAGCAGGTGAGGAATCAGTGATCTAAAAATGGAGAGTACTAGAGCACATGTCTCTCTGGTAGAGGGGATGAGTAAAGACACGCACTAGGAAGTGATATTCGCGGTTTGAGTTCACCAACGTATACACCAAGACATGATTGCGCACTAGTTGCCTTGTTGTATATTAAGTTATATTGTATGAAGAGATTTCTAGAGTTATGTTTCATTTATATTTGATTATATGTTTAGTACTTCTAATGAAAATTGTTATGAGTTGGCGAATGTTATACCGAATCTTGGTACTACTCCATGAGTAAATTTTGCTTCTATATTATTGGAGTTGCTATTGAATTTGTGACTCCAATTGTTCTTCAATTTGGACGAAGATAATGTACTGATTTTTTTCTAGGAACAACTTGAGTGTCATCAAGCTTTAGGTTACGTCTCTACTCATAAACATAAATGTCATCATCCTCTTTCGGATTTCTAAGATCCGAGTTCGAAAATTTCAAGTATAATAATAGCCTTATGCCCGTATTGTACCACTAATTAGTGATTTTGAGGTCATTCGGCCAAATCCTCGTCCTTATGAGTGTTTGTTGACTAAGTCAACTGACGGTTCAGACAGGAGCGTAATCAGCCCATGACATGGCCTAGCAGTTGCCAGTAAGTTCTCAAACCCATTTGCATTTGGAGGATCCAACGTTTTCGACCATTATTTACCTCTTCTCTATCAAATATAAAAACGATCTGAAAACCCTAGACATCGTGTACAAGGAGCAGCAGGAGGATGCGAATGGTTAACAGTGATCGATCTTTCCCTTCTCATCTTTCATCCCTATACAGAATGGTCCGATGCTTCCATTTCAACACAATTCGCTTTGCTGAGGAGAAGAACAGAGACATTTCCGTCAACAGAGGTATGACAGAATTTTCAAACTTTATTACGGACTGTGAGTTGCATGACCTTCCCTTGTTTGGTGCTCACTACACATGGTCGAATTTTCAAGAGGTCCCAATCTGTTGTAGGATGGATCGTATGTTAGTTAACAGCAAATGGGAGGAGAGGTTTCCTAACACTACCCAAAGCGCTAGGCCAAGACCGACGTCTGATCACTACCCATTGGTTCTGAATACTCATGGGATGTCGAGCAATCATAGGCCCTTCAAGTTCGAGACTATGTGGTTGGAAGACAACTCTCTTTTCGAACTGATCAGGGGTTGGTGGGAAGGCTATGTTACATCCGGAAGTCCGGGCTACATCTTCTGGAAGAAATTACAATTGCTCAAAGGTGATTTGAAGAAGTGGAACTGGATCCATTTCGGCAGCACAACGAGAGTGATGGATGATATTCTGCTCAATATTCATGCCATTGATCAGAAAGACGAAGCTCGTGAGGCGTCTCTAGAGGATAGACTGGATATAATTAATCTTAAAAGCGAGTTCAAAAGATGGGCTAGGCTGGAGGCTCTGAGGCTGAAGAGTAAGGCGAAGGACAAGTGGGTGGACGAAGGCGACAACAATACGGGCTATTTTCACAGATGTGCAAATCAGAGGAGAAGGCAGAACTTCATCAGTTGCTTGGTTATCGATGGGGATATAGAAGAAGACAGCTCTGTGATCAAAGAACACATTGATGACTACTATACCAGGCTTTATAAAGAAAATACTCCGCACAGACCGTTCATGGAGAATGTTCAATTCTCCTCGATCTCTCCGGCAGACAATGTTTCCCTGGAAGCTCCCATATTGGAGGAAGAAATTTTGAGAACTATTAAGGATATGGAGCTTAACAAGGCCCCAGGACCTGATGGGTATCCGGTTGAGTTCTTCACATCATACTGGAAGATTATAGGAGTGGATTTTATGAAGGTGGTGAAGCATTTCGAAGTTACGGGGTCACTGGATTGGAGAATCAACAACACTTTTATAACATTAATTCCAAAAAGGGAATCCGTTGAGATGGTCAAGGATTTTAGACCCATCAGCCTGATTAACATCTCGTACAAAATCATTGCCAAAACATTGGCCACGAGGCTGAAACAAGTTCTTCCTGCATTGATATCGGATACTCAAAGTGCCTTCATAGCTGGAAGACAAATTTCAGACAACATTTTAATGGCTAATGAGTGTATGGACAGCAGGGTGAATCAGAAGGAACCAGGTTGGGTCCTGAAGCTGGATGTGGAGAAAGTGTTTGATAAGGTGAATTGGAACTTTCTCCTCAAGCTAATAGAGAGGATGGGTTTTGGCTTCACTTGGAGAAACTGGATCCGCTCCTGCATCTCCCATGCACACTTCTCCATCTTGGTCAATGGGGTACCGGGTAATAATTTTAGGATTTCTAGGGGCCTCAGGCAAGGTGACCCCTTGTCTCCGTTTTTATTTACCATGGTTATGGAAGGGTTGTGCCGGCTGATTGCAAAAGCTGAAGAGAGCGACATGATATCGGGTTTTAAGGTTACTCCTACTGGTACGTCTATCACACACTTGCTCTTTGCGGACGACACCTTACTCTTTTGTGCGGACAACAACCAGAGCTTACATACCATCAGGGCTATACTCACTTGTTTTGAGTTAGTGTCGGGATTGAGCATTAATCTATCTAAAAGCACAGCTATTAGTATTGGAAACACGTCGCAAGATGAATTTGTGGAAGATATTCTAGGTTGTTCACTTGAAGATTTACCGTTCGTGTACTTGGGGATGATAGCTGGGGCTCGTTATAGGTGCAAGAAGATCTGGGACTCGGTGGTGGAGAATGTTGAGAAGAGATTAGCTGGATGGAAAAGGAGGTACCTCTCCTATGGGGGGAGATTGGTTCTTATCAAGAGTGTTCTGTGTTCTCTAGCAGTCTACTTGATGTCTGCGTTTACAATACCAACGATTGTAGCAAAGAAGATCGAAAGGGAAATGAGAAACTTTCTTTGGGGAACCAACGATGGCAGGAATAGAGTGGCCCTGGTGGCGTGGAACAAAGTCTGTCATAGTATATAAGAGGGAGGGTTGGGTATCAAAGTTTTAACAGTTATGAATGACGCTCTTTTGTGCAAGTGGTTGTGGAGGTTCTCAACTGAGCCGGAGGCGCTGTGGAGAAGAATTACAGAGGAAAAGCATGGGAGCGACATCAACGGGTGGGATGCTAAGCAAACAAAGCTCCCGTATGGAATGGGGGTGTGGAGAGGGATCTGCAGCATAAGTGATAAATACAAACTAGGAATTCAGCACAAGGTGGGCAATGGGAGGAAAACTTTTTTCTGGATGGATAGATGGCTAGGTGATGAAGTGCTAATGGAAAAGTTCCCAAATCTCTATAAGGTTACCAAAAAGCAAGGTAGCAGAATAAGCGACCTGTTTATAAGAAGCATTGAAGGGGAGACCAGCTGGAACTTGGATTTTAAGCGGAGGCTAACAGAACTGGAAATAGGAGAGGCGGCAACCTTGTCTCATCTATTAGAAGGAGTTAACCTTACCGTTGCTGAAGATATTAGGCTTTGGAGGTGGGAAGCTAGTGGAGTTTTCTCGGTCAAGTCCTGTTACCAAGGGCTGGCAACGACATCAGGTATCTTTTTTCCATCTGATCAAATTTGGAAACCATTAGTTCCTACTAAGGTTTCCTTCTTTATTTGGTTACTCCATCATAAAGCTATTTTAACTCAAGATAAGCTAAAGAAGAAGGGTAGACATTTAGCGAATAGGTGCATCTTTTGCAAGGCTAATGAAGAAAGCATCGATCATCTTTTCGTTCATTGCCCGAAGATATATTCGGTTTGGATGGTCTTCATGAAAGAGTGCCAGCGAGACTGGGTTATCAGTGGTAATGCTACGGACCTATTCGTCGAGCAGTGGGCTAATAGTCTAACGCAAGTGGGTAGGAAGCTGTGGGAGCTGCTACCATTTGCTTTCGTCTGGGGAGTGTGGAAACAAAGAAATAAGTGCATCTTTGAAGACGCTGAATTCTCGCAAGAGAAGCTCATTATGAAGATTAAGGCTCTACTTCTGTATTGGACTTCTACAACCGTTTCTTTTAGAGGCATTACTTTTCAAAGTCTGTATTACAATTGGGGTCTTGTTGTTAATAGGCAGTAGCTTGCATAATACTGTTTCTTCTGACTGTTTGAGGAGCGATCTTTCTTCCATTCTTCCATTTCTTTTCCTAGTATCATTTTCATCTTGTATTTCCATCTTTTCTTATTAATAAAATTCTTTGTAGTATTGATAAAAAAAAAAGTATAATCAAATTTTTTTTTATCGATTTTTTTTTCTTCCTTTATTTGTACTGTTATTAAGAAATCGTGCCCAAATGTTTCCTACGATTATTTAGATCTAGCGACGCTCATTCTATTGTGCATGAACTAGATCGGTCAAAATCATTGCATATTTGGGTTGCCAGGATATTTTGCCTTGCCTTGAATATATAAGACCAGGACCGCGACCAGGACCGCTCATATTTTATCACCCGCATTGATCCATGTTTTACTTCTTTTAGTCTAGCTATTTGAACTTATGTGGAGTAATTAGGAAAAGCGATTACAACTTGGAGAAGTTAATGGTGGTATCTGAACCCTAAGCCCTGATTCGTGTGTAATGTTTGTGTATATCTAAGATTTTTGGTGCTGCTAGGCATTATGTTTCAACCAAATAACTATGTAAAGTGGCCTACTCTGTTGGGGACGAGCCTTACACCCTCCAGTTGTAGCTTCCGTTGGTCCAATGAAAAATATGAAATTAGAGGTAAAACAAACTCATATTGCATTTCATCTCTTTCTTTCGGGCTTGCACATAGCTTAACCCATTAAAGAAAGCGAGATATGCAATGGTCACCTAAAAATTCACTAACTGCAAGCGTTTAATTTTTGTGACTGAATAAGATCAAGACCCCACAAACTCCTTTTAGTAGCTAGTTGAACTTATGTGGTGCAGTTAGAATGAGTTATTTTGCAACTTGGAGAACTTCATGGTGGTGTTTGCTTAGAAAATATATTTTGTGCCTAAAGTAGGATTGGTGCGTATGTGTCTATCCACGATTTTCTGCTGCTGACATTGCGTGGGGATATTCAGGAGTTCACTTTTGCACAAAATTTTACGTAAAATTTCGTAATATAATTTTCCTAAAGATTGGTGCGTACGGCATCCTTCAATTATCTGAGGGTAATATAATTTGGCTAAAAAATTGAAATAAAACCTTGTATCGGTTTTGGTAGTGTTCAAAAAATTTGTGGGAGATTTTTGTTTGAAATATTGGCTTCTTCCTTTAGGTGTTGGTTGGTTCCGGAGACACCGTTTAACTCAGTTATGGATGGTGATGACACCAAAACACTAGTCAGGTAAGAGAGTCCACAATGGACGAGTAAAAAGTGGAGTAAACCCCACATTTACTCGGAAACCAATCGCAGTGGATAGGAGTAAAACCAAATAATTTGGTTTTAGTTGGAGAGAGAGGGAAATCTCGACCAAATTTGGTCGATACTCTGGAATAAACTGATTATAGTGGGGAGGATGTTTAATGTTCGCTTGTGTGGGGCGAACATTAAATCCTTCGCGTGGTGATGGGGCGAACATAAAATCATTCGCGTGGTGATGGGGGGTGATGGGACGAACATAAAATCCTTCGCCTGGTGATGGGGGGTAATGGGGCGAACATAAAATCCTTTGCCTGGTGATGGGGGTGATAGGGCGAACATTAAATCATTCGCCTGGTGTGGGGCGAACTTTAAATCTTCGCCTGATATCAAACCGGGCGAACTTTAAATCTTCCACCCCATTGAGGTGCTCATTATATGTACGCTTGACCAAATTTTTTCTCTATCACGGTAGTGTGCAACCACGGACCAAACCTATTTTTTTTAGTTTTTAGTTTAGTTTTAGTCTTTGGTTTGGTCTATGATTGTGGACGCTCTAAGTGACAACAAAGATTATAAACTATACTTTATTACTACTTTTAAATCAGTTCAATGTTTTCATTATCAAGTTACTACTTTTAAACTATACTTTTTTTTATTCCTGTATTTTTTGATTTGTGTCAATGTTGGATTCTCAATGATGGTTATGTTGATTTCATTGGATTTATGGATGCAAAAAACACGCTACAAAATCAGTGCTGAGAAGGAGATAAGGGTATGGAAAACTTTTGGTAATTAATGCAAAACTATATTGCTTATATTATGTAATCACCATCTTATACTGCCAGCATATCATAATTTAGATGAACTAACTAACTTAGTTAGTATGATGAGAAGGAAAGATAAGAGAGGGAAATGGAACTGTGTTCCATGTTTTATTACTCAATTTGGTTACAAAGGTACATCCATAATGGGAAGGAACTGGCTATTTATAGCCGAACTTCATAAGTCGGTAAGAGAGGAAAATGAAAAGAATTCATCCTTATCTTTTTCGGTCAGGGAGGTATAGATATATTTGGAGACTTCTCGACTCTTCTGGGAAGTACAAATGGTGGGCCACTAATAAGTAACGTGGTCACATAACACTCCCCCTTGGACCACCATCGAAGAAAAACCGTTGGCACATTACAACTTTTGCCAGAAAAATTGGGAAAATTTAAAACTGATTGAGGAAAAAGTACAACACTAGTAGCCTTTAGTGTGATGATGGTAATTAAACATATTCCCCCGTCACCGAAACCGTGTCAGGAAAACCATTTAGGAAAAAAACCTGAACTTGGAGTGAGATTGGTCATCGCCATGACTTCCGTCAAAATTGCATCAGGAAAATCATTTTAGGACAAAACCTGAGTGCCTGCGCCAGGAAAACCACTTGGGACAAAAACCTGAGCGCCAGAAAAATACTTCCTCCGGCAAATTGCGTTAGGAAAACCACTTGGGACAAAACCTACATGCATGCGTCAGGAAAACCGCTTGGGACAAAACCTGATCGCCTGCTCCTGGAAAACCACTTGGGACAAAACCAGAGCGCCTAAAATTCATGATAATGTTGACGTCGATGTAAATGTTGCCTCGTTAAAAACCTTGTTTGGAAAACCACGTGGGACAAAACCAGACCAAAGGAAAAGAGTACAACTGACATCGCCTCGGTAAAACCTTGACAAGGAAAACCCAACGGGACAAAACCTTAGTGAAGGAAAAAGAGTACAGCGTGTTGAAGTCCACCCAATGATTCTACGAGTTTACTCCCCCTGAAGCATGACGTTTTAAAGCGGTTGGTGGTGCAACTATTATATGGCCTTCAGAAAACTTCTTTACTATTTGCAGTTTATGGAGGATTGACTGCACGTCTTGCGCCGAGTGCACCACTAACAATGTATACCTTGCATTTAGATCCTCCACCCGTTATACACCAAATTCGGTTTTCCGCTTTAAATTCAAGCATAACAATGAAAAGGGACTTTTGTAAACTCATAAATACCGTAGAATTAATTTCAGCCTCTAAAATTGTAACATGCAAAAGATAATGCATGCATTAAATCCATGTATGGTACTTCTGGACTATAAATTCAACGTACGTATCAGATAGATCGATCACTTCCCTCTTTTCATAGTAATAGTGCTAATTTAGTAGCACAACAAGTATCATGACTACCAAAATTGGATACTCTAGTCTATATAGAAAGGCTATGCTAGCATGATCTCGAACTTCAGGTCGAGCAATTGTTTCACTTTTTAATGAGATCTCATAGTTTAGTTCATGCATGGATTTTAGCGCTACTAAGGGCTCTTTAAGAAGCCATAAATGATATCATCAATCCATTCATATTTTAACCTTATACCAAGAACATAAAACATATATAAGGATTGTTCACGAATTTCTCCTATGTGGTGATAATAATTTATTTCAAGCCTGACATAGTTCACAAGGTCAGGTGGCTTCCTGATTCAGAAACTCGAATCCTTTAGGGATTCATTATAATCACCAACAAAATGCAATATGAATCCTTCAGGGAATACCACGCTAAAGTGCATATATATCAGAAGAATATTTTAGTTTTCAGAACAAAAACCCTCAATCGCGCTTAAAGTGATAATAGTACTCTCTCTGCGCTTTATCTCAAACACCAACCTGTAATATTCAGGCCTCATAATTTTACAGTGTGAGTCGGATCTGAACATTATGCTTTTTCGAGAGATTTCATCCTCTATCTCAGTTATAGAGGAACAAATAGGGCTGCACAAAACCGAACCTAAACCGTGAATTAAACCGAAACCGTTGAATTATTAACCGAACCGAAGTGAAACCGAATCCAACGGTTTAGGTTTAGGTTATCAATTTCGCAAAACCGACACTCTCGGTTTCAGTTTCGGTTGTTGTATAAAACCGTACCGATATACTATCGGTTAACCGAGAATAATGAAGGTTAACGAATATAGTCATTTTTTATACAAATAACAATAAATCTATCTTAGCCATCCATGTTTATAAGTTAATCACAACTATCAAATTTAGGTTTATTAACTTCCTTCCTTTTCTTTCCAACAAAAGTTACAGAACCATTCACATACTTTCTCTCGGCTGCTACTCCACACAGAGACTCACCGTCATTATCAGATTCATCGCCACCTTCTTATTCTCTTCTTCTTATTCATCATATTAGAATCAACTTATCTGATTCCGATACTAAACGTCCATGCAAGATATCCCAAGATCTTAAAAGAGGTTCATTCTCATATAGTCATCTTCTGTAATCAACACTTTTTTTGGGCATGTATTATGATGGGGATAAGGGAGATTGATTATTGATATTATGTTTCTTGTCTTGTTTTATATTTTATGTTAATGTGTTCTTTTTAAAATGGGAGATCGATGGAAAAATTGGTATGCACTCTCTCATCCCCTTCCAAATACTAACATCTAATGATTAGATTATGATGTTGTGTTGTTGTACAGGGTGCCAATTATTAGAGTTTTAAAAATCATATATAACCTATTATTAAGATTTCTCTAAATTAGTTCTAGCTATGTTAAATTAAGATATTAATATGAACTGGGTTGAGGTTTATTTCTATAATTTTTTTTGATTCTTCTTGAATTGAGTATTTTTCTGATAGTTTTTGTTAAACTGTGAAGTTGTTAAGGGAATTCATATATTGGAATATTTGATCAAGTAATGATTGTATTTTTGTTGTTCATATTAATTCAATTACTACTGGAACGTATTTTTGAATTGGCTGCTTTATTTATGGCTTGCTTTCTTCTTAATCGTATTGTGTATTTCAATTTTCGGAGTAGAGGTGTCTTAGGTCAAGACTACAGTGGTCATGTTGGTAGTTTACATATGACTGGTGGTCATATGGAATTCAGACCCCTTGCCCACCAAATGTAACCAACTCCTTTTACATGTAACTTCCTTTTATCTCTATGTTAGTTCCAGTATTGATTGATTTGTTCCCTCTTTCGATTTGGTTGTAAGTCGATGCCAGGTTATGGGACTTTTACCAGAGAAAATTATTTTTCTTCCACCAGAGCAACGACATAAAGTAGTCTAATTCTAACAAATGTTTCGGTATAACTATAGCTAACTATTTTTCTTTGTGTTGGTTGACCAGTACAGTGACATAAGATTCATGAGAGCGATGCAGCTGTGTAGATGGTAGTGACCAGATATTGCCAGGCAAAATAAGCTCAGACGTTCCCGTTAATTTTTTATAAGTTTTAAATATTGGTTCGCTTACAATTTACAGTAGTAATTGAATTAATATTGTTGGAACTAAATTACAATAAGCGTATGCAACTGAGAAATAATACTTAGATTACACTGAGAAAAATACTTAACACTCACTGCTGTGTTATTGTTATACCGGAGATGCACTGATGATAGTATCAAAAAATTTAGTAGAGGCACGTATGAGATACGCTGAGCTAAAGGTAATATTGCCTGCTACTCGTCTGAGATGCTATAGCAATTAACAAATTACCTCCATGATACAACTACTGTTAGTTCTCCTCTATGTGTAGCATACACAGAGAGAACCCTTAGAACTTGGCAGCAAAAATGAATAACAAAAACACAAATCGAAACTACAAACAGTTTCAGATAAATATAAAAAACTAATTTATTTTTCTGTAAACTATGATGTTTCTGTAAACTAATTTCTGTTAAACAAAGTTTCTGTAAACTAATTTCTGTAAACAAAGAAGTATTTATACAAAATTATGTTTCTGTAAACTACAACTTGTTTCAGATAAGAACTCGATTTTATGTTTCTGTAAACTTAAAAAGAAATTGTTTCTGAAAGCATAAGAAAAGAAGAAGAATTTCAGAAGAGAAGAGTTCTGAAAGGTATGGTTTACAAATGAAGTTTACAACTCATATTTATAGCAAGAAAATGTTCGAACGTTGGAAGAGAATCCAAAGCACGACAGACTGTCCGTGATTCACGCATCTCGAACGTGGAAAAAGTAAGGTAAAAATCGCGTTAAAAGAACAGTGCACACGCATTCAAAATTTGCGAGATTCTTCTCGAGGAAAACAGTGTGTACAGGTGTCAAGAAAACCGTGTGACACGCGTGAAAGAAGATGCTTCTCGAGGCTGTCGGATATCCAAAACCGAGAAGGCAAAGAATAAAATTCTTTACATGTGTGGGAGAAGCGTGTGGTAAATTTCAGTAAAAAGAAAGGATGGGTCGGATACACCCACACCCACACCCACACCCACTCCCACTCCCACTCCCTCGCCCTCGCCCTCGCCCTCGCACTCGCCCACGCCCGAGCCCGATCCCGAGCGAGCGTGCGTGCTTCTGTGCAAAGCACCGCGCGAACGGGAAAGGCAATAAGAAATGCAATAAGGTTTAGGCAACCTTGCCATAGTCTAGGGATTTCCCCATACACAAAGGTCTAAAGACCAAAAGGGCCATGCCCTTAAGGCTAAACCCATGGTATTTAAGTCTAAAACTCTAAGTGTTTTAGTCTATATGGGACTAATGTTTTATTCATTCACATGAAAAAACATCTAGGGAGCAATAGGTCTTGGGATCAAAACATGGTCCATGCATTTTTTGAGCAAAACAAAACATAGTTTTTTCTAACAATCCCCCACATGAATAATAAAACATGTCGATAAAACACGAGAAAACATAAGGCAACAATATAGGCTAAGGTGTCCCAAAGATTGAACCTTAACTTAGTGAGAGGTTACCTTAACTGCTTGTTGATACGGTGAACGCAATGTCTTGAACCGCCAACAATGAATGCAATTCAGAAATAATAGCCACACTTGATGCCTCAACCGATGAAAATAGCTGCCAAGCTCTTGCGGTTGTGCCAGTTTTGGCCGTGGGCTAAAATCCCGGACTTAATGAATGTCTCTAGAGAATCAGCTCAAATTCTCATAGGAAGCGGCCCCACTTCCAACATCCACAAAGGTGAGTCCATAAAGAGTGTCCTGCCACACCCCGCTTTAATCAAAGCCATGGAACCCATTAATATCACAAAAGATCATCCTAAAATTCTGAAGGCAGCACTATCGCACGGTTACACCATAGGGAGGGACAAATATAGTGCTTTCCCAATATCACCATAAATTAGTTGTCTCATTGAACCTTGATCTTGGAAATCCAATCACAAGGTTGAGTATCCTTCATGGTGATTTATTCAATGAGCTTAAGTCCCATCCCCCTCGATGTAAATTTAACTTCCTCTCTGGTTAAGCCTTTCGTCAAAGGATCTGCAAGATTATCTTTGGATTTTACAAAGTCTATCGAGATAATACCAGTAGAGAGTAGTTGTTTCACCATCTTGTGTCTTCTTCGTATATGTATAGACTTCCCGTTGTATACATTGTTCTTTGCGCAACCAAGAGCAGCTTTACTGTCAAAGTGGATTGCGATTGAAGACACAGGCTTGGGCCAGAGTGGAATTCCTCCCAGGAAACATCGTATCCATTCAGCTTCCTCTCCAGCTTTTTCCAAGGATATAAATTCAGACTCCATAGTGGATTTAGCTATACATGTCTATTTGGTAGACTTCCATGACACACACGCACCTCCAAGTAAGAAGATGTACCCACTAGTATACTTGCACTCTTCTGAGTCTGATATCCAGTTGGCATCACAATACCCTTCCAGTACAGCAGGATACTTCCCAAAACTTAAGCAATAGTTTGAGGTCCCTCTCAGGTAACGTAAAACTCTGAAGAGAGCATTCCAGTGATCCTGCCCTGGGTTGCAAGTATACCTGCTTAATCTACTCACAGAGTAAGCAATATCAGGTCTTGTACAGTTCATCAAATACATAAGGCTACCAATAATGCGAGAATACTCAAGTTGATCAATACCCTTACCCTTGTTATTTTTCAATTTACAAGTGGGATCAAAAGGAGTAGATGCAAGTTTAGCATTTTCATAATTAAATCTCTTTAGTACGGTTTCAGCATAATGAGATTGACTAAGACTATATCCATCAGACATCTTTATGATTTTCATCCCTAAGATTACATCAGTAGGGCCTAAGTCTTTCATGTCAAAATTATCTCTAAGCATGCTTTTAATGGTATTAATAATATCAAGGTTACTGCCTAATATGAGCATATCATCAACATATAGGCATACAATAACATGTGAATCATTCACAGATTTAATGTAAACACATTTATCAGATTCATTAACCTTGAAGCCATTAGTTATCATAACATGATCAAATTTTTCATGCCACTGTTTAGGTGCTTGTTTTAAACCGTACAGAGATTTGTTCAACTTGCAAACTTTGTTTTCACAACCTTTTACAATAAAGCCTTCAGGTTGGTCCATATAAATTTCTTCATTCAAATCACCATATAAAAATGCAGTTTTAACATCCATCTGATGTATATGCAAATCATAAATTGAAGCTATATCAATCAACATCCTAATCGAGGTGATTCTAGAGACTGGTGAATAAGTATCGAAGAAATCTAATCCTTCCATTGTCTATAGCCTTTAGCTACCAACCTAGATTTATATTTATCTATAGTTCCATCTGTTCTAAGTTTCCTTTTGAACACCCATTTGCAACCTATGGATTTACTTCCAGGAGGAAAGTCTACAAGCTCCCAAGTTTCGTTTTGCTGAATGGACTCCCATTCATTTAATGAAGCTTCTTCCCAGAAAGGAGCTTCTGGAGAAGTCATAGCTTCCTTGTAGGTTTGGGGTTCAAACTCTACCATAAGAGTCAAAAAATCTGGGCCAAAACTTGTTTCAGTTCTAACCCTCTTACTTCTTCTTGGTTCAGTCTCATACTCCAAAGTTGGAGTTTGACTAGTCGATGGAACATCCGGGAGGTCATCATGGACCCTTTTCCGAGGTCCAGACCTTAAAGGAAATATGTGTTCATAAAACACAACATCTCTAGATTCCAATATGGTGTTCTGACCAATGTTATTATGGTCAGAACTGATGACCATGAACCTGTATGCAATTGTATGCTCAGGATACCCTAAGAAAACACAATCGACTGTTTTAGGTCCTATTTTAGTTTTCTTGGGAAGAGGAATGGCCACCTTGGCCAAACACCCCCACACTTTAAAGTATACATAGGAAGGTTGTTTACCATTCCACAATTCATAAGGAGTTTTATCAGATTTTTTAAATGGAACTCGGTTCAAAATATAGCAAGCAGAGAGGATAGCTTCACCCCACAAGTTCGAAGATAACCCTGAACTTGTCAACATAGCATTTACCATATCTATGAGTGTTCTATTTTTTCTTTCAGCTACACCATTCGATTCTGGTGAATATGGTGCAGTTGTTTCATGAATGATTCCATTATGTTTACAAAACTCACCTATGGGTATCACATACTCACCGCCACGGTCTGACCTAAGAGTTTTAATTTTAACTCCTTTTTGGTTTTCTACTTCAATTTTATAAAATTTGAAGGCCTCTAAGGCTTCATCTTTACTTCTGAGAAGATGAACCTGACAATAGCGTGAGTAATCATCTATAAAAGTTATGTAACATTTTTTACCACCTCTTGTTGGTGTTGATTTCAAATCTCCTAAATCCGAGTGTATTAGTTCCAAAGGAACTGTTTTACGTTCAATCCTTTTATTAAAAGGTTTTCTTGTATATTTAGATTCAACACAGATTTCACATCTTTGATTTTTATCAAAGTTTATTTTTGGTATGCAACCTAAATTAGCAAGTCTTTCTAGAGATTTGAGATTAACATGTCCAAGTCTATCATGCCAAACATGTGAAGAGTCACAAACATAAGCAGAAGAAGATGCATTAACATTCAATTTCAAATCAGATACACTAAGCTTAATCATGTTATCGGTAACATAACCTTTTCCTACGAATTCACCATGCTTAGAAATAACAACATGATCGATTCAAAGAACAATCTTAAAACCTTTTCCTAGTAAGATGGTTTCTGAGATAAGGTTTTTGCATATATCTGGGACGTAAAATACGTCATTCAATGCGAGAGTTTTTCCTGAAGTTAGCTTCAGTTCGACCTTGCCTTTCCCCACCACTTTCGCGGTGGAAGAGTTTCCTATGAACAATTTCTCATCATCTCCTACTATGACATAGGAGGAGAAAGCATTTTTGAATTTACAGACATGCTTGGTGGCTCCAGAATCAAGCCACCAGTCTCTCACATTAGTCACACTAGAGACAAGGTCGAATTCAGACACCATGCCAGTGAAATATCCAGAATCATCTACTATGTTTGCCTTATTTTTCTGTTTTGGATCATATTTGTTCTTTTTAGGGGACTTACAGTCTTTAGCCATATGTCCAGGTTTACCACAATTAAAACAGTCGCCTTTGATGGTGTGCTTAGTGACACCACCCCTAGGCTTAAAATTATTACCTCTGGGTTTTCGACGTCTGTTACGTCTATTACCCATTTTGCTGGATTCTCCAAGACTTTTCTTTGAATCAGCTTTATCATCCAGAACATGTGCTTTGTTGGACATGTTTTTGCTCAGCATCATGTTCTTGTCCTTGCTGCACATGAGCTCCTTAACCTGGATATTTTTGCCAAGCTCCACCATGGTGATTTCACGAGTCTTGTGTCGCAGCCTCCTCTTATATTCGCTCCATGAGGGTGGAAGCTTTTCAATCACAACCGATACTTGTAGAGATTCATCAAAAGTCATTCCTTCAGCAAGAATCTCGCTGATAAGGAGTTGAAGTTCGACGAACTGTTCTACCACGGGCTTTTCGTCAGTCATGTTGTATTCCAAGAACTTAGCCATCAAGAACTTCTTACTACCAGCAGCTTCAGCATGATATTTTTCTTCAAGAGCTTCCCATAAGTCAAAATAATTAAAATTTTCTTTTGCATTATAGAAGTCGTACAAAGAGTCATCAAGACAGTTAAGAATATGATTCTTGCACGAGTAATTCTTCCTATTCCACCTTTCCAGTTTATCTTCATTACCACGGTGATGAAGTCTTCTGGAGGGTCTATTTAAAGAAAGTCCATCTAACCTTTGGTCGTTTAGGAAGAATAACATTTTAGACTTCCATCTCTTAAAGACCTTACCACTGAACTTTGGTGGTCTTTCTACGGTATTTTTTCCCATGTTCTTACAACAATTACAATATCACAATCTTACAATATTACAATAAGGAAAATATTACCTTTAGATTGTTGGAACTAAATTACAATAAGCGTATGCAACTGAGAAATAATACTTAGATTACACTGAGAAAAATACTTAACACTCACTGTTATGTTATTGTTATACCGGAGATGCACTGATGATAGTATCAAAAAATTTAGTAGAGGCACGTATGAGATACGCTGAGCTAAAGGTAATATTGCCTGCTACTCCTCTGAGATGCTATAGCAATTAACAAATTACCTCCAGGATACAACTACTGTTAGTTCTCCTCTATGTGTAGCATACACAGAGAGAACCCTTAGAACTTGGCAGCAAAAATGAATAACAAAAACACAAATCGAAACTACAACCAGTTTCAGATAAATATAAAAAACTAATTTATGTTTCTGTAAACTATGATGTTTCTGTAAACTAATTTCGTTAAACAAAGTTTCTCAAACTAATTTCTGTAAACAAAGAAGTAGTTATACAAAATTATGTTTCTGTAAACTACAACTTGTTTCAGATAAGAACTCGATTTTATGTTTCTGTAAACTTAAAAAGAAATTGTTTCTGAAAGCATAAGAAAAGAAGAAGAATTTCAGAAGAGAAGAGTTCTGAAAGGTATGGTTTACAAATGAAGTTTACAACTCATATTTATAGCAAGAAAATGTTCGAACATTGGAAGAGAATCCAAATCACGACAGACTGTCCGTGATTCACGCATCTCGAACGTTGCAAAAGTAAGGTAAAAATCGCGTTAAAAGAACAGTGCACACGCATTCAAAATTTGCGAGATTCTTCTCGAGGAAAACAGTGTGTACAGGTGTCAATAAAACCGTGTGACACGCGTGAAAGAAGATGCTTCTCGAGGCTGTCGGATATCCAAAACCGAGAAGGCAAAGAATAAAATTCTTTACATGTGTGGGAGAAGCGTGTGGTAAATTTCAGTAAAAAGAAAGGATGGGTCGGACACACCCACACCCACACCCACACCCACTCCCACTCCCACTCCCACTCCCACGCCCTCGCCCTCGCCCGAGCGAGCGTGCGTGCTTCTGTGCGAAGCACCGCGCGAACGGGAAAGGCAATAAGAAATGCAATAAGGTTTAGGCAACCTTGCCATAGTCTAGGGATTTCCCCATACACAAAGGTCTAAAAACCTAAAGGGCCATGCCCTTAAGGCTAAACCCATGGTATTTAAGTCTAAAACTCTAAGTGTTTTAGTCTATATGGGACTAATGTTTTATTCATTCACATGAAAAAACATCTAGGGAGCAATAGGTCTTGGGATCAAAACATGGTCCATGCATTTTTTGAGCAAAACAAAACATAGTTTTTTCTAACAAATATGTACAACATCTTTGAGTTTAGTATTTGTGTACAAGAATTTTTGTTTTTCTTACACATTTTGTTACCTAATTCTTTCTTTCAATACATATTTTCTGATGGATTTCTTTTCTTATTGCAGTCTGGTTGTTGTAAACCACCACAAGAACGTGTCTAGCTTTGTATGCAAATCTGCAGCAGTTGGTAACACCCCCTCAACAAACCCTGGTTGTTGGAAACCTACTCCTTATCTTTGTTTTGAGTGTCAATCTTGCAAGGCAGGACTTATTTCGAACTTGAAGAATGAATGGATGAAAGTTATTTTCCTCGATAACATTTGTTGAAGCACTAGTGTTGTATTTGTCATTTTACAAATTGGCATATGTATTTATAACTCAACTTCAGTATAATAGTCTGTCAGTTTTGTGAAACTCACAGAGATAAAGATTTTTTTTTTTTTTTTTTGCCGGTTAACCAAAAACCGGCCAGTTTTGTACCGAAACCGGGAGACTCAAAACCGAATGAAACCGATTATGCTAAAGGGTTTCATCGGTTTCCAATATTGGAAAACCGAGTACTCCGGTTATATTTTTGCTAAAAACCGTACCGAACCGAACCATGTGCATCCCTAGGAACAAATTATATGACTACCAATCACAATGTCGATGTTCCTCTGCAGAGGGGTACATAACCACCATTGTAAATAGATAATCGACAATTATATAGATCCCAGAGTTCTCTAGTGCATGCACATTCAATAAAAGTTGCATAGGCTGGTACCAGCGCCACTTCAGGGGCATTCATTTCCTCAACTTTAATGAGGTTCAGACTAAGAGAATGTGGCTCATATCCTGATAGTCTCCACGAGAACTATCTGTAGTCTCTCTTTGAGAGCACTACATATTAGAAAAGTGATTGGACTCTCTTCTGAGAGGCATATATATGAGGCAGTTATTTAGGCCTCAAGCATGTTTTTAACACATGACTTGGTCATTACGAGATGCATGATTTAACCTGCTGAGACTACTTCCCGTGTCTACATCCTCAAGCAAGTGACCAATAATATTTTCCCAAAGCCACTAAAATTATTTTTTTTAATCATGAGTAATCTACAACACCTCAATTACATCCAATATCTTGGTGTGAGAAAACAAATGAGATGTTTCACGCCAATTCTAGTGGCAGCCAAACTTTATTTTATCAGGATAAAAACTTAACCAGATAACCTATTTAAATATCGACATTTCTTACTGCAACTATTAGGTGGTGCCTGTCGTATCCTTGATTTCAAAAGAAAGTCTTTAAATTTGTCGACATAATACACGCCATCTTCAGACGTCAGTATTTCTCCCCCTGATTAAGGAGGGAAAAATATTTTTAGGTTATCAACATAATTCACACCATCATCTTGTGGTGACTTTTCTCCCCCTGACTAAAGTGGGAGAACATTTAAGGTTATCAAACTTACTCTTGCCAAACTTATGGTGGCGAGTTGTCATGCTAACTTCTAGTAGCATTTTAGATTTCCTGATCATGGCGGAAACATTACTATATCATTTCTGGAAACTTCAGGTTCCATAATTTCCTGATTTTCATAGACAATTCTACTCATGATAGTTTTTGGATTTTAGCTGCAAAAGTACCCAAAAACATCTGCAGGCTCGACAAGAGATGAGACATTTCACGCCGTTCAATATAATGGCTTACTTCCTCCCCCTAACGGTGGGAATACAGTCTCATCTTCAATAAGACATTACCACTAGGGGTTTTAAATGTCTAATGAACTGAAACCAACATATATAGTTCGGTGACGCCATGGACCAAACACGTAAATTTGAAATGTACGGTTGCTTCCCAAGCCAGTATTGATGGTAAATAGTTGGTCGAGCAATAAACTAAAGATGCTTAAACAAAGAACTCAACTATACTGTGTCGAGTACGCACATGTGCTTTTTAGTGCTCGACATGATACCAACTGAGGAAAAGCATCATAAGCCTGTAAATTTACCACCAAAATAAGTGTACTTAATTGGAAAGTCCAAAACTGGATACGCAACCACAAGATTTGCACAAACGGTTTGGCAAAATCTAACATTACGTGTTAATATAACAAGAGACCATATGGTAGATGCGTCTATCAATACAGTAAAGTATTTGAAATAATTGTCCATATTTCAGGGAGACTAAGTCCTGCAATTGCCATCTTGAAACCTTTATTCAATGTTGGTGATTCAGCAACAGGTTACCATAATGCTAATGTTAATGTAATTTAACAATCAATTGTCTCTGGGGCCAACAACACAATTTACATCTTCATATAACAGAAGCTTTAGGTTCTGTAAAGGATGTCCATGAGCATTTTAAATTGTCTACTCATCTTGGTAGAACTTCGGTGTCCATATTGATCATGCCTAAGCATGAAGAATAAAGGTCATTAAACTTCTGGCTAATGACACCGTGGAATTCGACTGTCCGAATTTTCCTATGGCATACCATAAAAGAGAGCCTTACGCTTCTTTACAACATGCTTCTGGGACAAAAACAAATAAAGTAACAAAATACTCCATAAAAATGCTCATTTATCGTTTAAGGTGGTAACGCCAAATATTCTTAAACACTCAATAGATTCTTCAGGAATCCTGAATAATGTACGGCATAGCTTTTACACCACCAGATGGATAAACGCTCTTCCGGAGCCGTCTATCATATTATTCGAACCCGAAATGGCATTTCACATTTCCCAAAACCTCTTCAAGGTTACAAAAGTGGTTCAAAAATTTGTGTTTGTTGTTCCACTATCTTTGAGACAAATATCTCTATCATCCATATTTTTACTGGATAGATTACTTCTGGAATCCATATCCTTTGGCAAGGATAGACGAGAGAAAAATAGTAGGGTCATCAACAAAAACATTTTGGTAACCATGGGCTACTTTAGGAACCCAAAATTGTATGGCTATCCCTGAACCCAAAGATTAGCGTAGACTACTTCCGGAGTCTATTTTATGGATTACTACTGCAATCCATAATATTTTGGATCACCGCAGAGATACCATAATTTATATGTCGGACCGCTTTTGGGGTCAACAACATCTCATGGATTACTTCTGGAATCCATTACTTATAAAAACAAGTAATTAAAAGGAACTGAAAATACATAAAAATACATACACTTATGGTACTAATATAAACAAATCTCCATTTTCGTCACGTTCAAGGTCGACGAAATATTAATTCACTACAAGTGTGCGAAAATGGATATGCTCTGGAAAAATTGCCTTAATATCAGCCGCAAGTCACTTTAGGGACCGCTGATAAAATCGGCTAGCACTTTGTAACGGGTCACTTCTGGGACCGACTGGCTAGCGGAGCGCGCGCTTTATATCCATATTATGCTACACTATATTCCATCTTCTGGTGGAATTATTTTTAAATTTATGGAGATTATCAAAGCTGAGAAAATTAAATTTACGCTATCCTTCAGGAATGCGATAATTTCTCATTTACCGGTATTTAAAACCGTTAATTAGTACCATCAAAAAATGATAATCAAAGATAATTATCAGCGTCCCACTACTTTATCGTTTATCCCACTAATTTCTCGGTTATTGGTATTTGAAAGTGTGACATATTTTAGTGGTGACTCTGTTTATCCCACTAATTTGAATGTGTCAGTGAGCACTAGTAAAAAAGCGCCTGATGCTTTCACAATTTACAAGTCAGTGAAATACCAATAACAGTCGTGCTCTTAAAAATAATCCAATATAAAATCTTCAAAAGGCTCCACATAATATAGTAATATAAAACGCACCAATAGTAATGTGAAGTTAGAGAAAAAAAATCTTTTGCGTCTCTTTCTTTCCCCTCTCCACCTCTCTCTGCAATCCTGAAGTTACTGAAATAAAATTATAAGCATCCGCCTTTAGAATGATAAGTATATTAATGTCTTCTTCTCATAGGTATGATTTAGTAATCATCAACCCGTAGAGAAACTAACACCCTGTTTCATAGTAGATAAGATATAAATGATTAGTACTAGCTTAATACAAAGCTAAGGACAAAAAATCAATGAAAACTAAAAAGGGACCAAAAATAATATTATGTTCCGGTCGTTATCGTCGGCATCGTTGTATCTCCTCTACTCATGATTTCTTTCCTCCAAACAGCCAAAGGAGTCGATCGTAGTCATCGAGCAATTCGTGCTGATAACGTATTATGTAATCACCATCTTATACTGACAGCATATCATAATTTAGATGAACTAACTTAGTTAGTATGATGGGAAGGAAATATAAGAGGGGGAAATGGAACCGTGTTCCATGTTTTATTACTCAATTTTGTTACAAAGGTACATCCATAATGGGAAGGAACTGGTTATTTATAACCTAACTTAATAAGTCGGTAAGAGAGGAAAATGACAAGAATTCATCCTTATCTTTTTCGGTCAAGGAGGTGTAGATATATTTGGAGACTTCTCGACTCTTCTGGGCAGTACAAATGGTGGGCCACTAATAAGTGACGTGGTCACATAACAACTTAGAAATTATGATTTATTAAGTTGGTTATACGTGGGTACAGTATCTAGAATACAAACAAAGCTTGGTTAAGTTAGGCTACATAAAGAGCGGCCGAGATTTATTTAGGAGGAATAAATTTACGGCGGTGGTTTATTAAACTAACCATTATAAATACTTTATTAATTAGTGTCATATTCATTGCTGATGATGAATGATTAATTAATTTTTCATGATAAATGTTCATTTAATGAATCTAATAAATACATATTTTTATTAATAAATATAAGTTTATTAAAAATTATATATGTATATTGATTGGTAAAGAATTGGTGCTTCCGAGTTTCAATCTCAGGTAAATGGTATCATCACCCAATAACTTTACCACTGTACTACAGTGACCCCGGTTAAAAATTATTAATATAATTTTTAATGGTGGTAGTGAAAGAAGCAGTGGGTGGCGGAAATAATGGCGGGTATTTGTGAGTGGTAGAGGTGGTAACATTACTGGTGGTGAAAAAAATAGTGGGCGTGGCTAGTTTTTACGTACGGTGGTGGATGTTAGTGAATAGTAGTGAGTAATAATAATTTCGTGTCTTTACAAAATGGGCAACATTTTATTGTGATAGATGTAGTTGGCTGTTTTTAACACAACTGGTAAGGAAAAAACACAAATATTTTGAGGAGGATACTAAATCATATAAGAAAATATGATCATGACCGCTGGATCCTAGTTAGTAATTCTCCGAATCATTCCCGAATGATTCGCGAACGTATCCGAACTGACCGAATCCGAATGATACTTCCAAACTATTTGAACTCCGAACCTAGTTCCCGGATTATATGGACCTCACGAATGATTCGCGAGCGTATCCGAACTGACCGAATCCGAATGATATTTCCGAACTAGATCTCCTATAGGTAACTCTCTCACCAGAGTTCAGTTGATTGGTTTTTGTTTGATTTTGTATATACTTTATATTTAAATACAATTATTCAGTTAATTTTTTTTTATTGGTAGTTGTTTAACCAGTGTTTTATGTGTTGATTTTTTTTAAAGTCTATAAACTCGTTTTATAATACATTTATGCGATTAAATTGTTTATTTCTTGTTAAATAATCACGCAAAAATGTTTTTTTCCATCTTATAAATCATATACAAATAAAATTAGTCTCGTAATAAGGACATAATACTTATCAATTTATCATATATGTAAGCCGAATTTTAAGTGTCGAACTCACATTTATAAAACGAATATGCACGTATGTATGCCGTTTGAACTCATCGTCCGAACAATAACCGTTGACCGGATTTTTGACCGAATTCGATATACCCGAATCCTTATAATTCCCGTACGTATGACGTCCCGAACTACTTCCCGTACCCCGAATTGCTAACTAGCGCTGGATCACCCAAATGGAATCCCCGGCTATCTTTAGGGTTTACTAATTCTCCCATTATTCCTATAAATAGGAATCATATTGTAACCGTGAAAGTATCTTAGTAGTACTGATGATCAATACAATTCACCCCCTAGATTGACCGAACCACTTTAATCTTTGTCTCCTCTATTTCATCTTGATCTTGTCTCTTATCATAAATCTAATGTGGTACATAACATGAAAATATCGATATTTTATTTCCTGATCAAAATTTCTTCCGCTTAGTTTTGTGTGGTTACAATATTACCACAATATTTATTCAACAAATGAATTGTAAATTTTCAATACTACACGTTCGTTTGTTTCACATCCTAAACATCTAGTTGATCCAACTAGTTTCTTATCTGAATAATGTCGTCAATTGGTTTGGTGAAGTTTATATCTCTCTTCATATATGCTTAATAAACATCCCTTGCGCGGTTCATTCGCAGCATCTATTTTTCTTTAATATATTGGTATTTTTCTCTTGTTCTTCATGTTAGCCGCAGAATTCATGAAACAGTCAAACAAGAACATGTACAGTCTAAGTCATGTTGGGTGCAATACCTAACTTGGCTTTCTTCAACTCAGGTTAAGTGAATTAGTGCTTTTCCATCTTTAAAAACAAAATTTTATCTCAAGCCACTCCAGCTTCTCCTTAAATTTTGGATCTCGTTATCTAATGAAAAGCTATTTATGGAATAGAATGGTTTGGAGCCGCAGTTATCGCTATTTATGGCGCTGTAACTGTATTGCTCACTAATTTTGGGGCTCATCGAAGGTTACTTTGACTCGATATTCTTTTAATTTTGTCAATTTTAATCTCCTCTCTGTCATAAAAACAACAACCCTCTTTGTTGTTCTCTCAAATTAATTTGTTTTTCTAACATCCTGAGTATCTTCTGAAAGTTCATAAAATCACAACCCAATTATCATTATCATGGGTTTCCTCTAAATCTTTCGCAATCAGTTTTTAGTCACGAAAAAACTCTGGTTGATGATCTAATATATCTCTTTTAAATCTCTATCCAAGATCTAATAAAGAAAAGTATTCATAGGATTCCACCCAAAACCAAAAAGAATTTGATTTTATAGATTTGAACTTCTATTCTTTCTTAGACTTTTATAATTCAACCTGTGCTTGTTTGAGCTTTTCAACTTTGAAATGGAAACACTAATACCCAAAGTTGCAGAACCAGAATTAGAAAGAGAAACAGGAGAAAGAAGAAGGGGTAGAGACATCCTCATAGCTATTGATCATGGTCCTAACAGTAAACATGCTTTTGATTGGGTTCTTCTTCATCTCTGCAGAATTGCAGATACCATACACCTTCTCCATGTTGTTCCTAGTAAGGCCCATGCTTCCAATTTGTTAATTTCTTTTTCTTTATGAATTTTCTCTTAACCAAAAATATTTTGGATGGATTTATTTATTTTTTGTAATTTTTTTAGATGTTCATAATGAAGTCCTGTATGAAACAACCCAAGCATTAATGGAGAAATTAGCGGTTGAGGCTTTACAAGTTTCTATGGTGAAAACTGTTGCTAGGATTGTTGAAGGTCATGATGTTGGGAAAATTGTTTGCAAAGAAGCTAAAAGATTGAAACCTGTTGCTGTTGTCATGGGTACTAGAGGAAGAAGTTTACTTCAAAGGTTCTTCTTATATACAATAATTTTCATGTAAAACAGTCGATAGAAATTAGGACGTTTACGAAGTTCCGAATCAAGGACGTCTTAACTCTATTATATGCGAAGGCATCTCTTTGTAAAACATGAATTATTAGGATGATGATGTTTTTTTTTTTGTTTGATTTCAGTGTTCTTCAAGGAAGTGTGGGTGAATATTGTTTCCACAACTGTAAAACTGCACCGGTTATAGTTGTTCCCAGTAGAGGTAATTTGAAAAGGTTCATATATTTATTTTATTTTCTATAGGTCCAATTTCAAGGATCAAAAATTATGTATATATTTTTCCTTGCTCCGGTCTTTGATTGCAGAAGCAGGTGAGGAATCAGTGATCTAAACATGGAGATTATTAGAGCACGTGTCTCTCTGCTAGGGGGATCATTAAAGACGGTGATATTCGAAACTCATCTACATGTACACCAAGATATGATGGCGCACTAGCTACCTTGTCATATATGATATTCTGGAGACTATGTTTCATTTATATTTGTTATGAGTTAGCGAATGATACTTTTTTTTTTTTTTTGATTGATCAAAATGAATAGATTAAAATACACACATGCCGTGAGCGGGCGAATACAACAACCAAGAGAAAAAAGCTCACTGAAAAGAGACTGGAAAAGAGACAAAAAATATAAAGAGCAACTTGCAAACCGCAATGAGGACCACTCCCTGAAGTCACTTAAGACCTATCAACATCTTCTACAAATAAATCATCGTGGTTTTTTTTTTCCAAATCGCTAAACATCTCTTCACGGTTAGTCTTCAAAGGTGAAAATTCTAATCCCCAAGAAGATCCAAACTCCACAAGTTTATTTGCGGACACCTTGTTAGGAACTTTAGAATTAGGATGCTTTTTCTTTTTTAAACTTGAAAGAGAACCATTTGGAAACATACCAACTTCATACCAATACCTATAATTGGCTTGTGCAATGACGGCTTTGTGGTGCTTGCTTTTGTATCTTTTCGAGCTAACTCGGAAGTGGCTACTTCCTCTTCTTCCTCTTCCTCTTCTTCTTCATTAAAACCCTGAAACCTGTTATGGGATTCAAAACCCGGGGGTTAGCGGGCTCGGTAGGTGAGGTGCTTGGAACTTCCACAACCGGTAGAGATGTAGGAGGAGTCTGTAAGTGAGTTAGCGAGTGATACTGAATCTTTGTACTACTCATGAGTAAAATGTTCTTCTATTTAATGAATTTGTTACCGAATTTGTTAATCCAAATTTACATCTTTTGAGTAAATTGTTATTCTATTTATTTTTTTAATTCATGATAATGCTTCAAAAGAAAAAAACAAATTTTTTTTATCAATTCTTTTTAGGAACAACTTGAAAATTTCAAACTTCTAATAGGTATAACAGGAATATTACTGTCCCCGTAATATGATGAGAGCCTTGCACCAAAGAGAAGTTTCACTTTCAAGAGTTTCAAACTTTCAATGATATTCCCGGCGTCCCAGTTTAGATGTTTTTTTGGAAAATCACATTTCAATTCATTCAAACCAAAATAGTGATTACATGATTGCTTACAAGATTATCAAAAACACCAAAATACAAGATAATCAAAACCCAAATACAAATGATGACACCAATTGCAAATACATCGCGAAGAGAAAGAGCCATGCACCGCAAAGATATCCAATTTTTGTACCAGTAGTATTGACGAAAGATGGTGTGAACCGGAATCAACTCCGACCATTTGAAATAATTATCTTCTTCTTCAATAAGAGATGCTCCAAATAAAATGGAGTAATTTGCCCAAAATCTTGTAGATCCAAACGAATCCGGATGCCCTAAATCCCTCTTGTTGAAGATGAATCCAAAGCGAATCTGAGCAGAATCATTGATGTTCTTGATGAATCGAGAATAACAAGCCAAGAAACACCATGGAGATTTGAGAGAATCGCTATTAGAGCGAAGAGAAAATCGTCCCAAAGACGAAGAGAATATCGCCCAAATAGCGAAGAAATGTGTCCATAGACACCAAAAATAACAAAAACAAAACCTAAAACTACAAATTATTCTACTTTTATTCATAAAAAACAGAAAATTCTTGCTCAGATCTAGCCCAAAAGGACTAAATCTGAGCAAGAAGATGAAGAAGCTCTAGAGTTTTTTTCTTTTTTTTTCTTAGGAGAGAGAAGTGAGAAGATGAAGAAGAAAAAAAAAATAATCAAATACTTAGTTTAGATGTTAAAATAGAGGATTTTTTTTTGTCCTAAAATACTTGTCATACTTCATATTTTTCAATTTTTTATCTTGATTTGCCCCTAACTTGGAATCATGACCTAACATGGATAATTGTGTATTTCAATTTTCTAGACACACTCTTAAATATTTTTTCTCTATATACTTTATTTAATTTGATCTTTTCCAATTAAAAACAAAAACCTAGGCATCTAAAAACTAGTAACCTTAAATACTAACTTAGATTAATTGTACAAATTTTTTTATTCTCTTTTTGTTTCTTAATCTTTGTGCAAAATTCAATTTTGGCATCTAAACTAGGACGGGGAAGTATAAAATAGAAGCTTCAATAAAAAAAAAATGATACAAAAGAAATGAATGTCATTTAACTCAGTGGGCGGAGAACTGTGACTGCTGATAAATGTGGATTACTCATTTATCCCGGTTGCGGAGCTTGATTGATTTTGAGGTCATTCGGTCAAATCCTGGTCCTTTAGAGTATTTGTTGACTAAGTCAACTAAGTTTCAGACAGCCCATGGCATGGGCTAGCAGTTGCCCATTAGTTTTCAAATCCATTTGGATTTGGAGGATCCAACGTTTTAGACCATTATTTACCTCTTCTCTATCCAATTTAAAAACGATCTAAAAACCCTAGATATCTTGCACAAGGAGCAGCAGAGGAGGCGAATGGGTTAACAGTGGTTGATCTTTCCCTTCTCATCTTTCCTCCTTATAGAATGGTCTGATGCTTCCGTTACATTCACTGCCAACACACAGGTATAATGAACTTTTTTTTTTGTTCTTTTTTTTAATTGTACTGTTAAGAAATCGTACCCTAATGATTTGGTGGCTCTCGGGAAGGTTTTCTAAGAGATGCTATTATTACTTAGATCTCATGCTATTGCGCATGAATCGGACCAAATCCTTGGCATATTTGAGTTTGCAAGGAGATTCTGCAGAGGAGTGGGCATTGTTGTATAGAGCCATGCCTTAAAAGTTGATTACTGGCAAACGTTTAATGTATGTGTGGCTGAATACATAAGACCAGGACCGCTTATATTTTATTACCCGCATTGACCCATGTCCCGCATTGACCCATGTTTTACTTCTTTTAGTCTCTCTGCTTAAACTTATTAGGGAACATTATTTAAATACCCCTCAAAATTTACCTTTTAAAATATACGCTTATTTAATTTTTAAAAATATCCATACCTTTTGAAAAGTGAAAGCAACTAGCACAAGTTGCTTTCAGAAGTGGATACAAGTGTTAGAATATATCCTTCATATACAAGGCAACCATGAAGATATAGTCAAAGATATTCTAGATAATTGTTGGAATTACCTAATTTGTAATGTCTAATATGAACTAATGTAAATAAGGATTAAAGAAGTCTATAGTTAGGTAGAGTTCAAAGTATCTAGAATGATCAAGAGAGGTTGCTCAAATACCATAATGTAAAACATGTGATAAAAATGTTAGTCTAGTTTGTAGGCTAAGGAAGTAGAACTCAATTTGGAGTTGCTCACTTGGAGGCTTAGCTAACTAGTATAAATAGGCATTTGTAGTATTATTTGTAGACACCTAAAATGAGTGAGTTAGGTCCTTAGTAAGTGAGAGTTGAGAGCTCTCTTCTTATGTGAGTTTATTTGTGTGGGGTTTGTAAATCATCTCAGTGATTACTGATGATCAATATCATTCACCCCCTATGGGGTTTCATCGATGGACGTAGGCGTTAGTGCCGAATCACTTTAATCTCTTGTGTCTTCTTTATTTTCATTTGATCCTTACTCTTACCACAAATCTAAGATGCTATCAGAGCTCCGAAGTTTCATCTCAATTTTCTATCATGGTATTAGAGCCCCGAAACATTTCAATTTCTATCATGGTATCAGAGCTTCGATGCATTTCCATTTCTATCATGGTATCAGAGCCAATTTCGATCCAAATGGGCGTTTAAGTTTCCGCTATAAGATGAAGTTTAGGTCCACTCCTATCAGAGCCAGACCCCACTCAGAGCTATCCGTGTCCATCCATGTGTCGGTGGTTTCCGTACCACTCAGTGTCAGTGTATCCGTGGTTTCCGTACCACTCAGTGTCAGTGTATTCGTGGTTTCCGTACCACTCAGTATCCGCCATCAGTGTATCCGTGGTTTCGTACACTCGTATCCTCCATCGCATGTCCGTGGTTTCCGTTGCCACTCGGATCCGCCAATGTGCATCCGTGGCTTCTGTGCCACTCATTCAATGTAACCCTTTATGCATGGGCGGCTATCCATAGGCCACAATCCGCGTGCGACCACAACGGTTGGCGGGCAACCCGTGTGCTACAATCCGTCTCGCCATGCTTCGGAGTCCAGGTGTATTCAAACTCGACCCTCTCGAGTTTGAGGGGGGGTGTTAGAAATAGTCCCACATAGCCCGAATGCCCCCAAGTTTTCCAATCACCATTCCAACAAATAAGTCAGCACAACCACCCCAAGTTGTTCATGGCATCGTACCATCTATATCTCCAAGTCGTTCAATTGTTGTGTCGTCACATAAAGTAGCACCTAAGCAAACTCGAAAAGGAATTGTACCATACATGCCACCAAGTGTTCCTTCTCATGGAAAACCACTAGAGAGCTTAGATACCTACCAAAAATACCACTCGCTCCAAAGACCCGTTGGATCTCCACCGAACATAATTCCTAGAAAACCACCAGCTATGCACCCCACCATGCCAAGAGTAGCTCCGTCAGCGGCACCACCTATCGAATCGCCACCAGGAGAACATACACGAAATCCACCAGCTGCACACCCAACCTTGCCGAAAATAGCTCCGTCCAGCGTATCAGAACCTGCTGCATCACCATTATCAACTCCTCCGTCCAGCATCAACATTATTGCTTAGTTGTTATCACGCCGAGTCCTCTTTTAAAGATCGTTCAAGTTGTACACTACATTTCTCTCCGTGTTCAACTTGAGGGGGGGTGTTAGAATATATCCTTCATATACAAGGCAACCATGAAGATATAGTCAAAGATATTCTAGATAATTGTTGGAATTACCTAATTTGTAATGTCTAATATGAACTAATGTAAACAAGGATTAAAGAAGTCTATAGTTAGGTAGAGTTCAAAGTATCTAGAATGATCAAGAGAGGTTGCTCAAATACCATAATGTAAAACATGTGATAAAAATGTTAGTCTAGTTTGTAGGCTAAGGAAGTAGAACTCAATTTGGAGTTGCTCACTTGGAGGCTTAGCTAACTAGTATAAATAAGCATTTGTAGTATTATTTGTAGACACCTAAAATGAGTGAGATTAGGTCCTTAGTAAGTGAGAGTTGAGAGCTCTCTTCTTATGTGAGTTTATTTGTGTGGGGTTTGTAAATCATCTCAGTGATTACTGATGATCAATATCATTCACCCCTATGGGGTTTCATCAGTGGACGTAGGCATTAGTGCCGAACCACTTTAATCTCTTGTGTCTTCTTTATATTCATTTGATCCTTACTCTTACCACAAATCTAAGATGCTATCAGAGCTCCGAAGTTTCATCTCAATTTTCTATCATGGTATTAGAGCCCC
This sequence comes from Papaver bracteatum, assembly GCA_023529315.1. NCBI lineage: Eukaryota > Viridiplantae > Streptophyta > Magnoliopsida > Ranunculales > Papaveraceae > Papaver > Papaver bracteatum. Next base: position 257,794 of record JAJJWX010000617.1, on the reverse strand, counting down.
GAAACATTTCAATTTCTATCAACAAGTAGCACAAGTTGTTTCCAGAAGTGGACGCAATTTTATACAAGTTGCTTCCAAAAAGTGGAAACAACTTTCTCAAGTTAACTCCAAAAAAAATATTTTTTACCCCTCAGGGATATTTGTACAAGGTCCGCAAAAATTGAGGGTATTTATAACATTCCCACTTGAATTTATGTCGTGTAATTAGGAAAATTCCCACTTGAATTTATGTCGTGTAATTAGGAAAAGCGATTACAATTTGGAGAAGTTAATGGTGGTATTTGAACCCTAAGCCCTGATTCGTGTTTATGTGTATATCTAAGATTTTTGGTGCTATTTATACTTTCTGCAGTATATAAAATTTTTAGGAACCATCCAACTGCGGTGGAAACCATGTAAAGTGGCCTACTCTGTTTGGGATGAGCCTTACACCTTGAGTTTGTAGCTCAAGTTTGTTCAATGAAATTAGAAATAAAAAAGGAACCGTGTTTTTAGGGTCCATTTTTTTTTTTGGATCATTGTTTTATAAGGCCCCCATCCTACAATGTTAAGGGGTGTCCTAAAAATCACGAGATATCCAATTTGTCCCTTACCCTAATTAACAACACCACCACTGATTATCACCACCACCACCTCCGATTATCACCACCACCAACCACCACCGCCGCCCACCACCACCACCTCTGATTATTGAGTGACTAAAGTGATAGAAGAAGAAGAAGATGGAGAAAAAAATTATGTTGAGACGGGTGAATATGGAGAAAAAACATCCTCAGGGTACCGAAGTATGCTTGTAACTTAGTAAATGCTGTTATAAACGGCCTAAAATATCTTGAAAATCAAAATTGCAACAAAAAAATTTCAACCAGGTCAACAAAGTTCAGTTTTATTATATGAAGCACATGTAACCGAACTTTCTGCAAATGCAGTTCGGTTAATAAATCCAACATCACAAAACCTAACCTAGCTTTAATGGAGTTCTTGTTTGTTCTAGCTGATGAAAAATAAAATGTAACTGAACTACTATGCTTGAGTTTACAGAGTTTTGTTCGGTTCAGATCGACTAGACCACGTTGTAACAAGAACTTTAAACAACGAGTTGATAAGTTAGCGAATTTTGTTTTTTCGCGATTATCACCGAACTCAACATTTGGCTATATAGAGAAGAGTTCGGTTTTAAAATTATTTTTGCGAGTTAACCGAACTCATTTACTGAGTATGTTCGGTTGGTTCCAAACTTCAACTCAACCAAGTTCCCAACCGAATCTATTTGGTTAAAAGTAACCTAGTGTTAGAAGTTCAGTTGGGTCGCAAACTTCAACATATTTTGCGAATCAACCAAACTGAGCTTATATATGCATATATGCAATTAGGCAAACGTTCGGTTAAAGTAAAAACTTGACAATTTTTGAAATCTAACCGAACTGCACTTGCAAATGCATATATGGAATTAGCTCATAGTTCGGTTAAAAGTATTTTTTTGGCGAATGAACCGAACTCTGAGTTCGGTTTAGAAAAAATTAATTCGTGATAACAGGACCCTGAGTTCGGTTGAGTTTTTTTTGTGACGTAACCGAACCTGTCTCTGAAGAAAAAAAAACCTCCATTAAACCTCTCTACAACTATCCATTTTCAACTAATTTTGATGATTACTTCTCATTTTTCAACCAAAAACTAATGACAAGCAATGAGTTTGTGAAAATATCTTTGTTAATGAGAACTATTAATTGGGGGATATGGATTTTAATTGGGGGATATGAATTACTTCCCCCAACCATTTGTGGCTGATAAGGGGTGTCTTTTGGGTGCGAAATTACCAGAATATCCCTTCATTAATTAAAAAACATTATGAAATTACTGTAATGCCCTTTCCCTAAAACAATAAAATCTAAATACCAAATTCATATATCCCCCAATTGATTTTGTACCGGCATAGGGTTAGGTTTAGAAAAAAAAAAAATTTCTTCATCGTCTTCCTCATCGTTCATTCTTCATCGACGATTAATCGTTGAATCAAAAATTTCTTCGTTGACTAACCTACCATAACAATGCCTCCACGAAAGAAATCAAAAGCAAAACGGAACACTAAATCGATTGCTCAACAAACACATGAGCAACGAATCGAGAACATTGCTCAAGAACTAGAAGAGGAAGAAGCATCCAACTCGGATGATCAACCAATCATGGCTTCTCTGAGAAGGTAAGTGTTTTTTTAGCTCATTTATGATTGTTTTAATCGATTTTTAGCCATGGGTTTAGGTTAGAATCGCCAAAATTGGTGAAACTGTGGAGTTGCAGAGAAAACCGGCATTCAATCTTAGTTTGAACACCATGCCGGTTTAACTTCCTGAACCTGAAATATCAATACCGGCATACGATAGTAGTTGAACACCATACCGGCTTTAGTTCCTGAAAATTAGATTTTAGGACCGGCATTCGAATTGGGTTGAAGGCTATTCCGGTAGTCAACTAAAAAAACACAGGAATAAAAACTGAAAAACCGGCATTATATCTAGGTTTCGTTATTGCCGGTTTTGAAATACCGGCATCACGTAGTTCAATTCGTGTATGCCGGTTTGACACTTGAAACATTTAGTAAGAAAAACTGAAAAACCGGCATGCTCGATATTTGAACATATATGCCGGTACATGTTACGTTTTAAGAATTTCAATGGCGGTTTACAAACTGTGATGACTTTTCTTATGTTTGTCTCGTTTGCTTATGTTATAGGTCAAAAGCCAAAGTATCGAGGAAAAATAAAGGTCCTATTCTCACTAAAAAAAAGGAGAAAGGACGGTCTTGATACTCCCCAGTCCCTGCCTCCCCGGGGGATAGATGCGGGTCGCAAGAAGCGTTTGGGGTTTCAAACAAGAGGGTTAGATTGGGAGAGTGGTGGTGAACGTAATGCACTTAGAATCCGTGAAGGTACATTTGTGAACGATGAGAATGATGAAGGGGACATTGAGGATAAAGATGATGATGTTCCCCCAAGTCAATTAGCAATCCAAACCGAAGTTGGTGAGACTAGTCAACAACCAACAAAAGGCAAGGGCAAGGGCAAACACAAAGTTAAAGGTTGTCACCTTCCTCACATTGATGACATGATACCCGACCGCGATGATGGTAAAATTTGGGGTCAAGCTCCGGAACCGAAAGTACTCTTTGGATACAAGAACTCTTGGGCTCGTACAATCTTTCAAACTTATGTAAGTATTTTTTATTTTGTGCATGTGCATTGTTTTATTTTTTACATTATCTCTTAATCGTATTATGTCTTATTTGTAGGATCATACTAAGGCTGTGCGTGTTTGCCGAAACCAAGCCGCGGGTGAGTGGAAATTGTCGATGGAACATGAAGATGTCCAAACATTAGTAAGGAACTCGGGTTTGTATTCTTTGGTTGAAAATTACTTGAATCCAGATACTGTCACCGTCAATTGCTTTGTCGAAAGGTATCATGGTGAAACCGATACAATGCACTTCCCGTTCGGGGAGATGACCTTGATTCCTGAAGATGCTTATGCCATTCTAGGCTTGAATGTTATCGGAAAATCAATTTCAGAAGGAGTTGAGTCTCGGGACCTAGATTGGCTGAAGTTGCACGATTTGACTGAAAAGTTGTTTGGTTGGGACATCAAAACTTCTTCGGATAGCTTTTATATAGCATCGAACGGAAGTAAGACGAAGACATTCAAGCTGACGATGCTTAAGAAGATGTTTGAAAATACAAAGGCTAGAAGCTTGGAGGCTGGATGGGACCACTGCAGATTCGTTATACCGCCGCCGCGTACCTGTTATACCTCTTGGGCACTAGGGCATTCCCTGACAGTAATGGCAACCGGGTAAGTGCAAACTTTCTCCAGTACCTTGACCCGTTGGAAGGTGTGTGTGGCTATTCTTGGGGCACCGCGGTCATGGCACATTTGATGGCGGAGATGAGAAGGGCTTCATTGGCTAAAACAAACCAATTTGTCGGGAATTTCACTATACTCCAGGTACAATTTTTTTTAATCTATGTTCACATGTATTTATTTAACTTTTGTTCACATGTATATTGTTCACATTGGATTAGGTGTGGTGTTATGAACACTTCCCAACCTTGTTCAAGGACTACCCATTCTTGAAGATCAAAGACCTTCCTGAACCCGATATCCCTAGAGCTCAGAGGTTCGAGTTTCACAGTAATCCGAAGCCCGGTAACAAAGGTCGAGTCATCGATATGAGATTGGCTCTGGATGCTATGAGGAAGGAAGATGTTGTGTTCGACACTTATAAGGAGATTAGAGGATACCGTCAAATCCCAAGAGATGTTGCATTGTACCATGGGCCTTTGTACCACCCAAGAGGATACATCATGGCCGACCCATGCCGTGTGATGCGCCAACATGGATTTAAACAATTATCCCGTTTTTGGTCGACCTCTGATGATAATTATCTTCTTTACTTTTCTCGGTGCAATTCAACTCCCAACAAGTTACATGTAGTGTATGATCCAGAACCGGAACCAACACATTGGAGGGAAAGAGACCCACGTCGTTTGGTAGATATTAGTAAGTGGGAGCTTGCGGAAAATGGTTATGAAGTTGATGACAGCTACATGAGGGATTACCTGGAATGGTCACATCCTTATGTCGTGCGCCCTCCCTCCGTGGAAGCCCCACACCAAGAAAACCCTCCTGTTGAAATTCCTCCACCTCCACAACCTACGATGGCCCAACTTCTCAAGACTTTCGGAATGGTGGTAAGTTTTCTTAATTGGTTAAAGTTATTAAATGTAAACATAATCATATATTAATATATATGTTGATTATGTATTTGATGTATTAAACTAGCGACGTCGACTTGGAAAGGTTACGAAGATGTTAGGTTGCAAGCATAAGGATGGAGTTGTGCTATCTCTTCAAGAAATCAAGGAACTCGAGGAAAAGCTTCATAGAATTGAAGAAACCGACCCTCTTTGTCAAAGCTATGTATGGGGAAACAAGGAAGGTGCCAACCCAAAAGAAACAAAAGACTAATTAGTGATGGTTAACTCTTTAGTTTTTTGGTTACGTCAAAAACAATTTCAAACTTGTTTTGGTTTGTACTGTGGGTTAACTCTTTATTTACTTTGGTTTATGTTGAACATGATTAGAGTTTTGGTTTGAAAGTTTAAATGTTCCGGCATAGGACAACTCATTGTTTGAAATACCGTTACACATACCGGCATTTCTGAATTCATCGTGTTGACAAACCGGCATAGTAAAATTCAAAATCAGAGATGTACCGGCATTATTGTGTTGGCTAAGGTCTATGCCGGTATTCAAAATCTCCAAAAACTATTAAATAAGTGATGAAACCGGCATATGAATATTCATTTTAAGAATGCGGTACTCAAAACCGGCATTCAAGGTATTAAACCTTGTATGCTTTTGGTATATCAGACTATAGTAGTTATATTTGGTTCCTCAACCTGAATAGAATTTCTTCACAACCGGCATCATCGTTGTATTATGTTGATTGCCGGAACATATTACCGGCGTAGTTTTACCTCATCCAAAGTCTGCCGGTTTCAGGCATTGAATACCTAACGGCTAGTTTTTTAAACCATCCTCTAGAAAACATTAGTTCCGGCGTGGGATCTGAGTTTCTTATTGTGCCGTTACTAAAGTGGAAAAGAGCCGTTATGACTAAATCTATTTAAAGGAATGGATACACCCATTGCACTTGATACCTCACTGATAAATCTCCAATGGATTATTACTCACCGGCTGCCAAGTTCATCAATTCCCTCGAAAAAGAAAAACGTTTGAGGAGCATATTGTCCACTCCGACAGGAATTCAATCATCAACCACGACCAACTCCATTGCCACAATACTAGAAAAACTAAGAAGGAAGGAAGAAACCACCAACTCAATTGTCGCAATGGAGGAAGAGATAAGTAAAAGGAAGAGAGAAGAAAAAGAGGAAGCAAAGATTGAACGTTATCGTCAAAAAATAGATAACACCAGAGCGGAAGCTCTGGAAGAGGTTAAACATCAAAAAGAAGCTAAGATAGAAGCAGATGTTGAGGAGGAAACAGAATGGATTAGAAATTACTACTTAGTATTGGATTTGGCGGAGGATGAACGCCCGTCAGAAGTGTTTTGGGGCCTTGTAATGAATGGTTCTTACAAGCATTACACGGTTAACGGTAAGAAACGCAAAACTGAATACGCTGATCAAATAGTACGCATTCGAACAACTGCAGTCATCAAATCATGTCTCAAATACAACGAATTCCTATCAAGATACGGTGGTGATAGGTATAAAGCTCAGGATGCATATACGAAGTGGAGAAAAGAGCCTTTTAGGCATTTCGAAGCTGCTTTGCTTGTTCAATCTAATTCCAATAAATTATTTTAAATTGTATTACTATTGATATCTTTAATTCTATGTGTAACGTTATTCCCTTAAATGATGTTACACATAGAATTTTTCCTTGAACTTATCCAACAATTTATCCCGACAATATGAAACGGCACTTGGATACACTTCGTTATAGATGGCAATAAACATTTTCAATCTCTTTTCGTACATGTCCTCGCTTTTCTCCCAATCCTTTCCAACCACCTTTTTCATTTTCTTTGTCGACTCGAATCTTTCCTCTTTCATTTTCTTCTTCTTCAGGTGATAGTTTCTCTTTAACATCTTCATCAAGTTGACCAACCATTCTTTTTTTAATATCAGCCTTAGAGGGTTCAAACAAAGCATGACAATGTTTTTTCACATTTTCACCTATATGAAATGTACATAGGAAATTTTGTGCATCCGGAAATACGTCGGATATGGCATTCATTAGTGCGTCAAATTGATCGGTTATGATGACCTTCGGACCACGATTTTCCGGGAACAATAATTTTAATTGTCGCAATGCCCAATGATAATTGTAATCCCTCTCATTTTCCATTAAACACCAAGCCAATGTGAATGTTACCTTGTCCGATGTGTGCCCCACGATGTTGAACAACGGCATGTTGTATTTGTTTGTCTTGTACGTGCAGTCCATCATAAGAACATCACAACACGATGAGCCAATTGTGAAAGCAAAGGATGCGAAATGAATATTTGAAGCGGCTTCTCGTCCGACCTCTTTTAATGATACGCGTGTAGTTGTGATCCCAAACTATCTTCTCAAATTCTTGCATAACATTCCTCCCTTCCCATTCCAACCTTTTAATAGTTGCTTGTGCGCTATAAATTGTACTTAGTGAAGAAACGTTCATCTTATCCTTTGCCTTGAAGGTTCGGAGAATCACTCTTGGTTTGATACATGCTTTTGTCATCATCTTGACATCCTCGAATTGATCGTGGTTTTAGCTTCGCAACTAGGGAGTGACCTTCAAAATCTTTCGGATCAGGGTGGTTGTGACGGCCAAACCACACCTTACATTCCCATTCTTTTTCTTCTTTACTTTCTCCTCTTAGATAGAATACAAGCTTAAAGGGGCACTCATCCTTTCTCGTAATCGTTTTGTATACCCTCTTAGTCTTCTTTTCATATACATAACCCTTTCTCTTATGGCTATTCTCCTTGTATTTTCCGCTTCTCTCACAAACCATCTCAAAACGAACATCCGAATGTTGACTATTCCTCACTAAGACACACATGTTCTTAAGAGCCGTCTCTTTTGCCCAAGCAATTACTTCCTTTTCATCTTTTATTCCCTACATAATAATGAGAGATTACAAATAAATCCCAACATTAAATTGTAAAAACTAGGTGGAAGACTTGTTTGGTAACATACCCGAGGTATTTTATAGTGTTCCGTTCGTATCCCGATGGAGCGGTTTGGAGTTTGGTTGATCGTTGTGCAGAATTATCTAAATGAAAATAAAATTGGATTAGTTAAAACCTAAAGTTGTCGATTAGTAAATTAAAGTGCCGGTTTTCAAAACCGGCCTACAAGGTAATTGTCATTCTATGCCAGTATAAAAACCGGCATTTTTACAAATTAACTTAATATGCCGGGATATAGTACCGGAATACATAGATCAAAAAAAGGAATGCCGGTTTTTAAGTTCAAATTATAATTTGTTTCTGTATGTTTTCCTATGGAAGGATATAGTACCGGAATACCGGCACCATCGACATGCAAGGATATATGCCGGTATCACAAACCGGCATGGTGGGTCGTGCACGGTTAGTGCTTAGGTTTAAGTATTCCATACAATATTCGGTGGTTGGTAAAAAGTAAAAATTCAAACCGGCATGCAATCTTGGTTTGAATGGTACGCCGGTATGTTCTTGAACAGTTGGGGATATTTTGAACCGGCATTCCAATTTGTATGAATACAATGCCGGTTATAGAGGTTCCGGCATGGTATTCATATAACGAGCATGCCGGTTTTCTGCTTTTTCGGACAGAAATGGCGGTTTCGAAAAAAAAACAAATTTTCGACCTCTTTTGAAGCATTACATGTGTGTTGGGGATGCTTGTATGTTGAACATGTTTACTTTCTTGAGTTGGTTCTTCACATAACTCTTCATGGTCACGAAAATAGTGATCCAAGGGTGTTGGTTCATCATATAACTCCAATTGGGAGGTGTTATCATTAACCTCAAGATTGAAGATATGATTGTTGTTGTAGTTGAGCCAAGGATTCAAGAATTCTGCAAGTCTCTCTTCAAATTCATCTTCCATTTTCAAAAAAAAAATTCTACTCTAAAGTTTTTTCCCTCCTTCTACCCACAAAAAATTCAAATAAACTCAAAAACACTAATTATATCCCCAAATCATTAAGATTTTACTAATCTTAATTAGTAACTAATCCTAATTAGGGAGGGTTAGATTAGGAAATAATAAAATAATTACATAAGGGGTAACCCATCTAGGATATTCGGATCCCTATTTTGTCCTCTAGTGATATCCCCCAATTAAAATCCATATCCCCCAATTAATTCTTCCAAATAAACAAGGTCCCAAATTACGGTTCTAAAACAAACTCATATTTCATTTCATCTCTATCTTTTGGGCTTGCACATAACTTCACTCCTGGGCCGTGCCAAATTATCTTAAAGGAGGCTTGAAAAAGGTTCTTGAGATATGCCAATGGTCACCTAAAAATTGACTAACTGCAAACGTTTAATATAAATAAGATCAGGACCCCACAAACTCCTTTTAGTCTAGCTAGTTGAACTTATGTGGTGTAGTTAGGATGACTGATTTTGCAACTTGGAGAACTTCATGGTGGTGTTTGCTTAGAAAATATATTTTGGGCCTAAACTAGGATTGGTGCGTATGCGTCTATCCAGGATTTCCTGCTGCTGACATTGCGTGAAGATATTCACGAGTTCACATTTGCACAAAATTTTACGTAAAACTGCACAACATCCTTAAATTATCTGAGTGTAATATAATTTGCCTAAAAAATTGAAATACAATCTTGTATCGGTTTTGGTAGTGTTCAAAATTTTTGTTGGATATTTTTGTTTGAAATATTGGCTTCTTCCTTTAGGTATTGGTTGGTTCAGGAGACACTGTTTAACTCAGTCATGGATGGTGATGACAACAAAACACTGGTAAGGTAAGTGACAAAAAAGATTATAAACTATACTTTATTACTACTTTTATCTAAATCAGTTTAATTAATGTTTTCGTTATCAAGTTATGCCTTTTATATACCTATCGATTCATATAAAAGATTCGAGATAATTAATATGCTGGTGTGAATTTATAAATTAAAGAGAACTAGGAAAGAGATGGGAGAAAACATAGGAACTATATTCCCTTCTATTACTTTATGTTTTCATTTCTTAGTTCGTCTGTAAGCTTGTACTTTAGCTATATATATAGCCTACAATCATAAACAAATCGGCATAAGGAAACCTCAAGAACAGCCCACATGGCAACACATTAACGTAAGTTAATCTTATGCTTATCTTTAACTCAATAATTTAACTTATGTTTATCTTAACTTAATAATTACCTCCACCAATGTTTGTTTAAACTTTGACCAAGAAAAGTGGTGAATTATCCACCTTTCACACGACACTCCCCCTTGGATAATCCACCGTTACAAAATGTTGTCTCGTTGAAGCCTTCCAAAAAAAAATCCAACTAGGACAAAAAATGGTCGAAGAGCATAACATCGGTAGCTTTAAAATGATGATGGTAATCACACATATTCTCCCGTCGCCGAAACTTTGTCAGGAAAACCATTTAGGAAAAACCTGAATTTGGGGTGAGATTGGGCATCGCCATGACTTCCGTTAGAATTTGCATCAGGAAAAACCACTTGGAACAAAAACCTGAGTGCCAGGAAATACTTCATCCTTTTACTCATGCTTACGTAACACTCTCCCTTGGACCACCATTTCTAAGAACGTTGCCTCGTTAAAACCTTACTGGTAAAACCCACTGGGACAAAACCCGGATGAAGGAAAAAGAGTACAACAAAAATCTTAGAATGGTGTTGGACACGCATATGCTGCCTCGTTAAAACCTTGACAAGGAAAACCCTGAGGGACAAAACCTTGACGAAGGAAAAAGAGAACAACGCGTTATAGTCCAAAAACTCCCCCTGATCAAAACATCCATTAAATTGTCTGCTTGTACATGTGGCGCATTCCGATTCCGGAAGACTTTTGTTGGTAATGACTTGGTGAATAGATCAGCATAATTCTCACAGGATTGTATCTTCTGGATATCAATCTCGTTGTTTTTCTGGAGGTGGTGAGAGTAAAATAACTTCGGTGAAATGTGTTTTATTCTATCACCCTTGATGTAGCCTTCTTTAATTTGTGCTATGCACGCCGAGTTGTCTTCACAAATTGTTGTTGGCACACTGGTTATGGAAGTCAGACCGCAAGAGCTTTTGATGTGTTCGATTAATGACCACAACCACACACATTCTCTGCTTGTTTCGTGGACAACAATTATCTCGGAGTGATTCGAGGAAGTAGATGGGATGCTATGCTTACAGGAACGCCATGAGATTGCAGTACCGCCAACGGTAAAAACGTACCATGTCTGAGAGATTCCTTTGTGTGGGTCCGATATGTATCCAGCATCCGTATACCATGTTATCTATGGACAATCTAAAGAATCTTTCGAGTAGAACAAACCCATGTCAGTAGTACCACGAAGGTAACGAAAAATCTGTTTTACCCCTGTCCAATGTCGTTTTGTTGGAGCATAACTATATCTGGCTAGTAGATTTACTGCAAAAGAAATGTTAGGCCTGGTACATTGAGCTAAATATAACAAAGCCCCAATTGCACTTAAGTATGGAACTTCTGGACCAAGAAGTGCTTCATCCTCCTCTTTAGGACGAAATGGATCTCTTTTAGGATCAAGAGATCTTATAATCATTGGGATGCTAAGCGGATATGCTTTGTCCATCTTAAAATGATTCAATATTTTCTCTGTGTAAGTGGATTGATGGATAATGATTCCGCTTTCATAATGCTCAAGTTGTAGGCCAAGACAAAATTTCGTTTTACCGAGATCCTTCATCTCGAACTCCTTCTTTTAGCATTCAACTGCTTTAGATAGTTCTTCAGGAGTTCCAATCAAATTGATGTCATCTACATATACATCTATTACTGCAATTCCAGATTCTGTCTTTTTGATAAACACACAAGGGAAAATAGGATCGTTTACATATCCCTCTTTTATTAGGTATTCACTGAGGAGATTATACCACATTCGCCCGGATTGTTTCAATCCATATAGAGCTCTATTTAATTTTAGTGAATACATATGACGTGGTTTCCCTTCAGGTAACTTAAATCCTTCCGGAAGTTTCATATAAATATATGTATCTAGCTTGCCATATAGATACGCTGTGACCACGTCCATTAGATGCATGTCAAACCTTTCAGAGACTGCAAGACTAATTAAAAATCGAAAGGTAATTTCATCCATAACGGGGGAGTATGTCTCTTCATAATCAATCCCAAGTTTCTGCAGGAAAACCTTTGCCACTAGTCGTGCTTTATAGCGAACGACTTCATTTCTCTCATTACGCTTTCTCACAAACACCCATTTGTAATCCACGGGATTCACATTTTCTGGTGTCTGTATTGGGCGCCCAAAAACATTGCGTTTAGCGAGAGATTCCAATTCATCTTGGATTGCCACTTTCCAATTAGGCCAGTCGTCTCTTTGTCGACATTCCTCAATAGAGTGTGGTTCAATGTCATTATTATCTGAGGCGATTTCAGTAGCTATTGAGAATGAAAATATGTCATCGACAGTTACTGTATTACGATCCCACACTTCTCCGCTGCATGCGTAATTTATGGAAATTTCCTCATTTATAGGTACCCGTGTCTCATCCGAGAATTTTTTCTCTTCAGGAGGTTCTTCAGAGAAAGTTGATCGTTCTTTGATAGGCTCTTCAGGAGCACTATTTGTAGCCTTTTCAGGAACGCTACCTTTGATTGAGAGAACTTGGCTTTTTCTCTTTCGAGAGATAGAATCTTTTGAACCAACAGGTCTTCCACGCTTCAGGCGTGGCTTTGATGACTCGTTTGCCGCTGAGCTCCCATTTTGTCCACTCGGTACATCAATCCGAGATGGAGCATTTCTTGCAGGCACATACGATTTTGTAATTCGACCAGTATCAGTAAATGCATCCGGCATTTGGTTTGCAATATTTTGCAGATGTATAATCTTTTGCACCTCAATTTCAGATTGATCTGTGCAAGGATCAAGATGAGACAAGCTTGGTGTGTACCAAGATATTTCACGTCGTTCTTTTGATGACTTATTATCTCCCCCTAACGACGGGAAAAGTGTCTCATCAAAATGACAATCTGCAAATCTAGCTGTAAAGACATCACCTGTTAAAGGTTCTAAATACCTTATAATAGACGGTGAATCAAAACCAACATAAATACCAAGACGATGTTGTGGACCGAATTTAGTGCATTGTGGTGGTGTAATAGGCACATAAACAGCACAACCAAAAACACGTAAATGCGATATATCGGGTTGCTTCCCCAAGAAAAGTTGTAGAGGGGAGTATTGATGGCTAGCAGTTTGTCGAAGCTGGACTAAAGCCGTTGCATGCAAAATAGCATGTCCCTAAGCATAAACTGGTAATTTTGTCCTCATAAGCATGGGTCGAGCAATTAACTGGAGATGCTTTATGAAAGACTCAGCCAATCCATTCTGAGTGTGCACATGTGCTACAGGATGCTCGAAATCAATCCCAACTGAAAAGAAATAAGCATCAAAAGCCTTAGATGTAAATTCACTAGCGCCATCAAGTCGGATAGACTTAATAGAAAAATCCGGAAAATGGGCTCGCAACCGAATAATTTGTCCAAGCAGTCTGGCAAACACAACATTACGTGTTGATAATAAGCAGACATGAGACCATCTAGCAGATGCATCTATCAATACCATAAAGTATTGGAATGGCCCACAGTGTGGGTGGATAGGCCCACAAATGTCACCATGTATCCTCTGTAGGAATGTTGATGATTCAATAATAACTTTGGTCAAAGATGGTTTTATAACCAATTTTCCCATGGAACAAGCAACACAATTCATACCAAAAACACATACACTAATATTACATCAAAACACACACACACACACACACTAAAAACAACAAAAATAAAGACACACACAAACTCAAAAGTATGTTACAGGGCATATGAAGGAAATATTTAGTTTTTACAACTCATCAAAAGAAAACTGACTAGGCTCGCCACCCTCGGGGTCGGAGAGATAATCAGACACATCCAAGTAGGTACCATTGGTACTATGGGCATTGGCTTCCATTAAATTTGTCTCTATGTCTTCGGCGGGTCACTTCAGGGATGCCTGATAGAGCCTAACAAAATGTTCCGGCGTATGATAGGTACGCTGCCAGTGATCAGTTAAGCCACACCGATAGCAAATATTTTTATGAGGAGGTTGACTAGAAGAACCCTTCCCCTTCTCTTGCTTCGGTTCCTTTGGTTCCGCAATTTTCAGCGGTCATTGGTATTGTTGGTAACGGGTACCTTTTCCCCGTTCATTTTGGTAGCCCCCACGTTGGTTTATTTTTCCATACCCACGTTTGCCTTTGTTACCATGATTATTTCCATGCCTCAAAATATGTAGCTGCGTGTGCTTCAGGCACCGCTGCAGTACCAACGGGACGGGCTTCATGGTTTCTTAACAAAATCTCATTATTCTTCTCGGCAATCAACAAACACGAAATTAGTTCAGAATATTCAGTAAATTTACGCTCTCGATATTACTGCTGCAGGATCACATTCGAGGCATGAAAGGTTGTAAATATTTTCTCTAACATTTTTTCGTCAGTGACATCTTCACTGCACAATTTTAGTGTTGAGGTGATTTTAAACAGAGCATAGTTATAAGCTTCCACTGATCAAAAATCTTGCAGCCGCAAGTTCAACCAATCATTCCGAGCTTTTGGAAGTATGACCAACTTCAGGTGGTCAAACCGTTTTTTAGACAGTTCCACAAAGTAAGTGGGTTTTTAACTGTCAAATATTCCTTTTTCAAATCATCGTGGAGATGATGGCGAAGGAAAATTAGAGCTATAGAGCGGTCCTGGCTGGACGTGTTGTTTCCTTCCATAATAGTATTCCCGAGGCCTTTAGATTCCAAGTGAATCTCGGCATCAAGTGCCCGAGAAATATAATTATTTCCTGAGATATCAAGACCTGCGAATTCGATCTTTTTTAGATTTTCCATTTGGAAAAGTAATCAAAGAAACAACAACTACCTATACTTCCTTTAGTTTAGTTGTTAGGTGATAATAACTTAACCGTCAGCCGGTGAGCAATTCGTGCTGATAACGTTTTATATAACTACCGATTCATATAAAATATTCGAGATAATTAATATGCTGGTGTGAATTTATAAATTAAGGAGAACTAGGAAAGAGATGAGAGAAAACATGGGAACAATATTCCCTTCTATTACTTTATGTTTTCATTTCTTAGTTTGTCTGTAAGCTTGTACTTTGGATATATATATAGCCTACAATCATAAACAAATCGGCATAAGGAAACTTCAAGAACTGCCCACATGGCAACACATTAACGTAAGTTAATCTTATGCTTATCTTAACTCAAAATTTAACTTATGTTTATCTTAACTTAATAATTACCTCCACCAATGTTTGTCTAAATTTTGACCAAGAAAAGTGGTGAATTATCCACCTTTCACACGACAATGTCTATGTTTTCATTATCTAGTTACTACTTTTTAAACTATACCTTTTTTTCTTTTCTTTTTATTTTATGTTTTTTTTTATTTGGGTCAATGTTGGTTTCTCGATGATGGTTATCTTGATTTCATTGGATTTATGGATGCAATAAAAAAAAGCTACAAACTCAGTGCTCAGAAGAAGATAAGGATGTGGAAAACTTTTGGTAACTAATGCAAAAATCTATTGCTATTGTGTGAACACATTTTATATGGTGTGGTCCACCATTTTGTCACAATCCAAAACTACTCGAGTGAATTCTAGAGAATTCTCACCGCCTTTGGCCGTTCATGAACAATCCAGGATTTACTAGATTTACTTTACTAGAGATAACTATCAAGTACCAAACACGTGTCCTTATAAGTTTGCTATAAATAACCGAGTAGTTTATGTTTCTGATGGAAGAGAAATCAAGAAATAAAATTGTCTCTTTGCTTTCATTTTCCATTCTCAAAAGATTAGTAGCTCACATTAATTAACCATTAGTGCTGTACTATGAACTATCATGACAATAGTTAGTGGAATTGTTAATCGTTTAGTAATATCATTACATAACACGTTATCATCACGAATTTCTCTGTGGTGTTCGGCGTTGGGTTGACAAGGATAATTCTCTTCAACCTTTGCATATTTAATTTAACTATTTCTAAGTAGTTTTATGCATACAATTTTTATTATGTCTAACTTTGTTTCCTATTTTAATTAGGACTTGTTAAAGAGAGAGTTAGACATATTACCGTATTTTGTATGTGCTAATTGGAGCACAGGAAATTATACGGTATATGAAGAGATATCCATAATAGGTATGTATTGGCAACGAATCATATTTGTGATGCTATTCGATTTTCGAATTTAGCCAAATATTTGAGTTTTGCAGCGTTTTATTATTTTTCCTCCTTAGCCAACCAGAGGAAGTTTTTTCTGCGTCCTCTTGGAAAGCGTAGAGAATAAAATTACCTTTGTTGGTACACCAATGATTTTTGGTGTTAACGGCTTTAATATCGACAGAGCAAGAAATTATTGCATCCTTGGGATAGCAAAATTTTAGTATTCCTTTGCTATAGTAATCTCCAGAATTTAAAATTGTTCAAAAGCTTGAGGTGAATGCGATGAAAAATCGACAACATCGGCTAACACTTGTTAGCCAGTCTCTATCTGCGGTCTTTGAAATGGGCTGCATTTGATATTGAGACAATTTATTTTAAGAAATAAAGAATGTGTTCATATTTTAACATTGATAAATTAATATTTCGTCGAGCCCAATGGACGAAATTGGAGATTTATCGGTATTATGTTAGAACCGTTTCACCATTGATATTTGTGGAAAATAGTTCGGCTTGATTTTAGAGAAGATATATGCACCGTATATAATATAGTGGTGAGAAATAAGGAGAGCTGCATATATTGATTCCTTATGTGTTCCTGCTAGTTTTACGGCATGGATTATATGCGCCTGTTATATGCATCGGCGAGCTTTAAAGAGCTAGTGCTTAATTTGCACTTTGTATATGTTGTGTCAACAACACCGAGTGCTGCAAATGTTAATTGCGCCTCGTAGATATACAAAGGTCGAGCGATAATGAGTGTTGCATTTTTGTAAATGATATTTAGAGTTAATATCATGTCTTCTCGTCGCCTAAGCTATTACCTAAAATCCTGAATTTGGTAAATTAAATTTGCAACAGTACCTATGCAAATAAGTTTAAAATCTTTAGAAAATAAGGAAAATACAATTGTGGTAGGCATATTTTTGAATATGGGAACCACAATAGTTCTCGGGTTTTAAGAACCCAATAAACCCCGTACCACCAAAAGTGGAGAAATACGGGATGTTAGCATAATGATTGGTTTGAATAAGCCATTTTTGAGCCTGGTAGAGATATGCTATCATTGTGACATAAAAGACGCATTACGTGCACCTGAAGTGCCATTCATTGTTATTAATCTCTATCGGTCGTCTTGGCAGGATTGAAACTAATATTGAGATAATGTCTATGTTCACAAAATTTAATTTACAGTTTGTTGTTGATTTTACATGGAAATGTAAATTATTTAATTTATTCCATCTGGACAGTAAACGAGAGAGAAAAGCTAATCAGTTATCTCTCCTGGGTTGCATGTTATTGTTACTCTAGGAACCCAATTACTCCCTAGATAGGTTGAGTAATGCGGAACTGGGTGTTCAGTTGATGAGACATTCCCTCCTAAGGATCAGGGGGAGAATCGTCGAAGATATTGGGTTAATTCTAATTGTGTCTCATCTAAATTCTCACACCGAGAAATGCCTGAGGTGTTGAAGATTACTCTATTGCTAGATTTCGCAAGAGTACGCTTGCTTGATTTGGCATAAATTAAAATCCTTGCAAGGCATGCCATGGAATCACGACGATTATTTCGTCTGGAAATAGGATTGAAAGCATAGACGAAAAACCTCTAGTTTGAGGTATGCCAATCTAATCAGATAACGTCCATATTCTCTTTGGGTTATGAGTTGATATCTCTTGACGAGGAGCACATCCATAAACGTTGCGTTGATATCTCATGACAAGGAATATCCGCATGTTGAAACTTGGTACCAATGGATTATGATATCCTCATACTCTAGAGAATGATGTAAGATCGTTTATTAACTAATTAATAACTTGGTTGTCGTTAATATTCATAGTAGCTACTGAAATCATGGATAGATATCCCCTTTGTAAAGGAATTATCGACAAAGTTCATATGATTGGAAAATATGGATCTCAGTCCATATTGAGTTGTTCTCTCACTCGTATTTGCTCTTAGGACCTCGGTCATAGCATCCACGAAATTTGGTTCGAAATTTGATGCTTATAAGAAAGTGTAATGAGAGAACTAAGGTCGCTTGTTGTATAACGCCAACCTTGACAACGAGTTTCCGCAGATACTAACCAGGTTGATGGAAGTATGGTCTGGTAGTCATAAATGACTCGATATCTCACCTGGTGGTAACTGTGTACCGATACTCATATATATTTTGAGTGAAACTCTTGCTTCTCAATCATTGATGTTGTATCATCCTAGTGATGCTTTGGGCATTGATGTTTTGATGTTCTTGTGCATTTTGAACTTATTACTCATGAAACCATTGTCATGTTTTCTGTTTAAGACGTGCTATATTCCACTGCTGTTACTATTCTACTACAAGATTTGCAAATTTGATGAGTAAGTCTTCCCACCGTTTGGGGGAGGAAAGGCTGTCGCCTGAAAAACGGTTTGAAGTATCCTGGTTTGGACAAAGAAGAACCAGGATGTATCTCATCTGGATGTTTTCAGTAATGAAAGACATGAAGAAGATTTGATATCTTCAGGAATTGCAAATCAAGTTGGTTCATGAGAAGTTGTGAGTGTAGTAGCTAGTGTGTCATTTAAAACACACCTTGAGCGTGGATGACTAGTTAATTTAAAATATTATGCACCTCCTGAAAGGAAAAGCCAGTCACAATCATTGAAAGATAGTGCTCTTAAAAAGACTATTAGTGGAAGATCCAATTTCCCTAAATATAGTTCTCTTAATAAGAGAATGTCTCTGCAAAGGCTGTGAAACCTCAAAATGAGATGATTTCCTTAAGGCATGCATGAAATAGAGAAATTTGTGATAATAATCCAATGATTGTTGATGATAACGTCAAAGTATCCACTGATACTTCCATATATGATGCTGGTGTTGAACCACTCTCTATAAGAATGTCATCAAATGAATGATTGGTTAAACGGGAAAGGAGAGATTCAGGCAGAATAATAATTTCTCATAAAATGTATGGTTTTCGTACTACAACCAGAACACTCGATAATGTGAGCTAATCTTGGACACAGACAGGTGTTTGCAGTTCCGACACCCGATAATGTAACCCCTAGTGGCTACATGTGGGTGTATGTGCATAGTGAGAAAAATAAAGTCAACTAATGGCACAAAGTCTTTTACATGAACCTGAGATGGATTTCTTTGTAACATATTCCCTATTATGGATGCAACTACCTCTTTGGTATTTGTATGGCAGTCTTTTAAGGACTCGACATGCATCCAGTGGACGTGGTCACTGCAAATATGTATGAAAGACTAGATACAGACAACTGCATACAAATTCCTGAAGGTTTTTACCTATCAGTAGAAATTACCACGTCATATCCATTTGCTCAATAAGGACGAAAGTGGTCAATCGTTTAGATGAATGGTTATATTATCCAGGGATATGTGAACCATCTTATTTGCTCATAAACTATTCATTTGCTAGATTTGATGTATACAACATCTACCTTATTGGAACTTCTGAAGAATTCTCCAAAGCAAAAAAATGCTTAAAGTAGGAGTTCGAGATAAGATTCTCGGTAAAACAAGGTCTCAATCTGTGGAATGAGTATTGTAGCTGGAAGTCCATTAATTTCCTCAACCTTAAAGGTTTAGACATATTTAAATGGACGAGCTTGTATAACTGCAGTCATTCGATCTCTTACAAGATTGATCGATTTGCATCTCAATAATAGAGATGTATCACTCTGTGGTTTGTATTACACAAAGATGTGTAAATGGTATATTAGCTGAAATATGCTATAGATACTCGATATTGGTTTTGTAGTAAACATGTAAGTCTGGCTCTGCCCAGCACCAATATCATTGGTCCGAAGAAAGTCTCCCCTCATCTTCGTGGTACATTAAGGTCAAGCAGCTCAATATTTTCCTAGTTAATAATCTGGTAGTAGAGGATACTTGCGATTCCTCCGAACGGTCACGATTTTCCAGACGAAGCTAGTAGAGAATAAAGACTAGAACAATCATATGATCATTAAGAAATTGCACAGAGTAAATCAGAATGAGTTTCTCACGTAAAGGAAATTGCTGAAGAAATTCAAAGATGGTTCGTGGTCTCTATACAGTATCATCGGGCACAATGGTCAACTGAGAAGGATACTCATTAGGGGGAGTAAAGCCATGGAAGACTATGGATATTGGAATATTGGACATTACGTCGTGTACTCTTTTCCTTAGTCAAGGTTTTGTCCCACTGGGTTTTCCTTGTCAAGGTTTTAATGAGGCATGCGAGTCCAATGATATCCGCAGTTCGACATGTTGTACTCTTTTTCCCTTGTCTTGGTTTTTATCCCTCTGGGTTTTTCCGAGCAAGGTTTTAACGAGGCAACATCTACGGATTTATCATTGTTCTGAGGACTCATATTTTCTTATGTTCAGGTTTTTGTCCCTCTGGATTTTCCTGACGAGGTTTTTAATGAGATAACAATCTTAGAATGGTGATCACCATCTAACGAGATGCATATACATAGAGTTTCTTGAGATGTGGCGCTCAGGTTTTTGTTCCAAGTGGTTTTCCTGGCGCAGGCATTCAGGTTTTGTCCTAAAATGTTTTTCCTGACACGGTTTCGGCGACGGGAGAAAATTCGAGACAACCATCATCACTTTAAAGCTCCAAGAGTTTTACTCTTTTTCCTTCGACCAGTTTTTATCGCAGTTGGATTTTTTTGGCAAGGTTTTAATTAGGAAACATTCTTAGAATGGTGGTCCAAGGGGGAGTATTGTGTGAACACGTCTTATATGGTGTGGTCCACCAATTTGTCTCAATCCAAAACTACTCGAGTGAATTCTCACCGCCTTTGGTCGTTCATGAACAATCCAGGATTTACTAGATTTACTTTACTTGAGATAACTATCAAGTACCAAACACGTGTCCTTATAAGTTTGCTATAAATAACCGAGTAGTTTACATTTCTCATGGAAGAGAAATCAAGAAATAAAATTGTCTATTTGCTTTCACTTTCCATTCTCAAAAGATTAGTATCTCACATTAATCATTAGCGATGTACTATGAACTATCATGACAATAGTTAATGGACTTGTTAATCGTTCAATAATATCATTACATAACAATTGCTTAGAAATTACTCCCTCCGTCCCACTATTAGATGACCTAGTTCAAGTTTGCACAATTTTTAAGGCAAGGAGTGGAAGGGAGTATTTTTTAAGTATATTTTACAATTATACCCTTATGGATAATAACTTGTAAAATTTAGAAATGATTTATCTCTCAAATTACACCATGGATTTTCGTAAACTTTGTATCATTGAAAAGCATTTTAAAACACCTACGTAACGAGTATAAACATGGATATCAAATTATACATATTTCTTATACTACCAATAATCAATCAAAAGGATAATTTTAGAAATATTCCTTGTTTAATGAAATAGGTCAACTAATAGTGGGACAAAATTTTAAACTAAGTAGGTCTTATAGTGGGACGGAGGGAGTATGGTTTATTAAGTAGGTTATATCTATTCTAATATATAAAGGGAAGACCCCTTACTGTTCATCTACAGTACCAATGAAGCTGCAATTTATGTTTGGACAATTTTGCCCTTATTCCATGCATATCCAAGTGATGAGAAATAAATAATTTAAGGGTATATTAGTAATTTGATTTGTTTTCATTTTTACCCTTATTTCATTTCTATTTTAAATACATCAGATACATATACAAGGAGCATTAATGTAATTTGACAATCTTACAGACTAATTTTCCTACTAAAGGAAAGAGGAAGAAGCAAGGTGGTGGTGGAGACGTGTAGAGGGAGAAGAAATAAAATCCACCCACGGCTAAAGATAATTTAGATAGGTTGTAGCACGTGAAGGAGTTCTTGTATCTATTCCTATATATAAAGGGAACACCCCTTACTGTTCATGAATAGTGAAATGAAGCTGCAAAATTTGACTTCTCGAATTTGCCCTTTATTTTATTTTTCTCATTCAACCCCTACATAAATAGATGAGGGTACATAAGTAATTTAACGAAACTAAATTTCCAAATGAGATTTTTTTTTAATGAAGCTGCAAAATTTGACTTCTCGAATTTTCCCTTTATTCTATTTTTCTCATTTAACCCCTACATAAATAGATGAGGGTACATAAGTAATTTAACGGAACTAAATTTCCAAATGAGATTTTTTTTTTTTTTTGATAATCAACTTACCTAATGAAAATACAGTTTAAAACCCTGTTCTATATCATATGATCAAGATCAAAATCAGAAGCTTAAAAAAAAAATCAAAATCAACAACTATGTGATCTTTATGGTTTAAAAATTCCATACGTAGCCTTACAGGTATCGATCGAATTCTATAATTACATCAGCAAAATAAAATATCCTCTGCATCTTTACGATTTGTTGATCCAAACTTAGCAATTAGAATGAAATTGGTTACATTAAATCAGAGTAAAATTGAAATTATTGTGTTTCTACAATCAATTAAAAGATAATGAAGAATTTGAGAGAACAATAGCAACCATTAACAACGGATGCTCAAAAAATAAGAAAAAATTTAACAACGACGATAGGAGAAGATGTTAAAGATAAGGCTTTGGTCCTTACACTGAAAGTCGTTTAGATGACTAACTCATTATTTTCTCCACCTGTTGAACATGCGTGTAAGGCCAGGGTGTGATTCTATACATTGATGGCCGATTTAATTAACATACTCACATTTTATAGATCATTTGGCAGCCATCGATATAAGCACGTGCGTATGCACGTGCCAAACCCCTTGTCTATCTCCCTTATAAATCACAGTTTGGCTAACTTAGCCTATCTGAGTGGTGGCCAGGATTTATTCTGGGCAAAGAAAAATCTACGATTGTGGGTTGTTCAGCTTTAATGTTAGTTTAAGTGTTTTATTAATTGGTTTTGTCTCATTAATTGCTCATAATAAATGGTTTATTAATTTTTATTTCTACTAATTAAATTAATAAATGCATATTCCATTAATTTCTTAAATGATATTATTAGTGTTTTATTAATTGGGGTCTTATTAATTGTTTATGATGAATGATTTATTAAATTTTCATTTCCCTTGATTAATCTAATAAATATATAATTTCGTTAATAAATAATTTTACTAAAAATTACCTCAATTGAAACTATTAAGCGTAACGTGATGGTTGTGATCAGAATAAAGATGCATGTAATGTGCTCGATCACATGCCCCCCGTATTTTCCTGTTTGTTCATGTCCTAGCCAATAAAAGTACGTCACCTATTTTTCGCTATATTGTTTTATTTGTAAATTCATGGCGAGATTATATTAACCTAACGTCGTTGTCGATCACTAAAACTACCCTGTCTTTAGTTCTTTGTCTTTTCAAAGATGAATTGATATCTACTCCTCCCGCGTCTCTGATAACCTTAAATAACATGTTAAAGATCGTAAAAACAATAACTATTATATAATGAGTGCAAATATTTTTTTGATAAAAAAAAAAAAAAAAAAAAAAAAGGGATCGTCGTTCAAGTCCACAGCTACAAATTTAATCCAGTTTGATGAAGCTTGTAGTGTTCAAATAAAAAAAAATGTTAAGTTCAATCCAAAACCACGATATCATGTACGCAAAAACCTAACATTTTAAAAATCCATAACAACAAAGTTAAGATAAAATATTTAGCAATATATCAAAGTTTGAGAATATAAAGATAAAATATTTAGCAAAAATTAATGTGTAGAGTCTCTCCCTCTGCTTAACCCATGCCTTAACGGAACATGATGTTGATAGAAACCCCAAATATTACGTCAATTTTTCTTTACTTTTGATAGGGATTAACCCGTGTTGTAATGGCACGGGGGTCGACTATTATATTTACATAATATTTTACTTTTACTTTTAGGCACCCAGACAAAAAATATTTATGTAAATCAATGAAAATTGTATTATCAATTGAATTAGCTACAACTCAAATGTATCCCTTTTTATGAAAAATGCGCCTCAAAAAAATAAATTAAAAAAATCCTAGCTTCGAGTGATAACCTATAGAAGTATGAGGAAACCATTCACGGTTTCGAATAGACATGAGTATTTCTTAGATGAAATTCTGCAGGTGTCGATAATTGGTACACACCTGCAAAAAGAATGGATATCGACAATGAAAAATTGTAGTTAGATGCACACATTTACAGTGCATCAATGGGAAACATGAAATGGCCAAAATGGAATAGCTTATGATTAGCGAGAATGGGAGATACCTTAGAAGCAAAACATTTGACATAATAGCTCATGAGAATATTGTATCCATGGACCTGATAGAAATTTGCAGCTCCAAGACCCTAAATCATTTGTCATGAGTGTTACATTAGTAAAGTGAGCGTTGATTGAAAATGCAAAACAATGGAATACCTCAAATTTGAAACACACAAATGAAAACAAATGAGAAGTAAGAAGAAACCCTTACATTGAAGACATAGCTTATTCTCATTATGATTACCTGCAAAATAAAATCAAAATAAAAACCAAAAATTGAATATACGATAATCTAGGAAATCTGTATTTCAAAGAAAATAAATATTACATTTTTTGGATTCAAAAGCCTTTTGAAACCATTGTAGACCTGGTATTGATCCAAGAGTTCTTCACAGCAAGCTAATGAACTGGAAATGCGTATGTGCATTGCATATTTAGAGTTCAGGGTTCAGTTTATTTTATTCAAATACGTTCTTTGAATATTTGGTGTTGTAATGAACTAATAAAAATGATTTTTCAGTTTTAGTTTATTCAAATATTTGGCGCTGTAATGAACTAATCATAATTTATGAAACATATTTCTCACATGATTAACACCTAGATAAATACTTGCGATGATGGCCATTATATATCGAAACTTTTTGGTGAGCTCAAAGCAGAGGCCACTTATGAACTGTGATGTGAATTGGATTTCTTTAATTTGAGAAAAATATACGCAAACCACCAACTGCTTAAGTAATACCCCAAATGTCTTAGTGTTACCAAGAATTCGATTCAAATATGCAAGCTCATGTTCACGTTAAGGACCGCACTCTTATATAAATTAGCCACATACATGATACATCAGTGACAATGCAAGCCTTTAATCACCTTTATAATGAGATTCTCTTTTTTTTTTTTTTTTTATCTTCCTAACATTACACACTATAAGCACGCATAAGAGGTGATATCTAAGATTGAGGTATAATTCAAATCTATTAGATTCATACCACTTACAACTAGATGCCTTGAAAAAAATTGACGTGTTGTTATTATTATTACAGGAAAGGGATACATTGACCACACTTGCGCAAATAGCTCACTTCGCAAATGATTGGTGTTGCATGTACTGTCTAGATTTCAACGAGGATTTTGAGGAAACAAGGCACCAGAAGCAGTGTCCGGAGTATTTTTGATATAGTAACTTAGACCCGATGTAATACTTATGTTTTTTTTTTTAGTTTTTTTTTTAGTTTTTCCACAATATATTTATTTAATAAAAATGAACATTGCAAATGCATAACATCAACGAAAATTAGATAGATTGCGTTTGACAATAATGTCTACTGATGGTCCGGAAACGGCAAAAGAAAGGAATTGTGTAGAAGAATTGTTGGGATATACAACGGATTACTTGATACGAATGAAATAGGTATAACTATTTCGATTCTAAATCACATAAAGTTCACAATGAAGATGACATCAAGTTTAAAGTTAGTAACAAACATAATATGGTTAACTAAAATGTTAAAAACAAACAAGATATATAAACTTAGAAAGATGTGGGACTTGAAGAGGCCAATTTTTAAAACTACAATCCTAGAAAGCAACGATCCATAATACCATATGTGTTTAAGGTTATTTATAAGGTAATGTGTCACCAGATTGTATTCCAAGTGAAGGTAGTAACATACGGAAGTGACAAAATGTCCAAGACTTTTGAAGTTACCAAAGCCTTCGTTAAGATGAATTGCTGGGCACAATACTTTGTTGAAGATTTAATGGCAGATGTTCGCATAAATACAATCCCTTCGAAAAGGTAATGGGTACACATTTTAAACATTGTCATCTAATGGGTGTTGAAAAATTACAGGAAAATCATGTCACATTGGATAGTTTGTATCATTCGTTCGACGCAAAAAACAACAACTATTCTATGCCTATTTGGAGGATCGACAACATGACCATGATAGATGAGTCAGCTGGAGCGAAATATGAGCATGTGGAGACTTTTATGGATGATATTGATTAGTTTATTTCACTGAGATGAGCGCTGCTGACGACATATTTCCAAAATATATTTTAACTTCCATGTTCATGTACATCATTATCTCATTATAAGCAATGAACCTAAATAAAAAAGTGTCTGGAAGTTAAGATTATATTTCTTTTGTTTGAGGAAATCTCCGGCGGTAAAATATTAAAGGAAAAAAAAAAAAGAGGAAAATCCCAACTATTTTTATGACAAAAATATATTAAATCATAAGGATCTGATAAATAATTCGGGACACAAATTATACGATATATTAAAAATGAACCAACATCATGGCCCGTGCCGTTACGGCACGGGTTAAGGGCTAGTTCTCTTATATAGAGCAAACACCCCTTACCTGTAGGGGTGAAGCTGTAAAAAAGTGAATTCCCATTTTTCCCTTATATTCACACAATAAAAACAAAAATGAAAATATAAGCTGAGGGCATAATGGTAATATGACATGACAAATGTGGTAATACCCATTTGGCCCTTATATTCACACAATAAAAACAAAAATGGAAATATAATCTGAGGGCATAATGGTAATATGACATGACAAATGTGGTAATACCCATTTTGCCCTTATATTCACACAATAAATACAAAAAGGGAAATATAATCTAAGGGCTTAATGGTAATATGACATGACAAATGTGGTAATACCCAAATTTTTAGGTGGATTTTTTTTTTAGCCAACCTAACATTTATGGGATCGCATAGAAAACTTTGATGGGAATCAAAATGGAACATACTGATTCCAAAAGAAAAAAAAGTGTTACAACAATTTTGTAAATTCATAAAAAGATCATATACAAATTTTAGGAAATCTCCCCAAGTATATATATATAGCCCCTTGAAGAAATAATTAGTGAAATCATAGTAATAAAACCTTTTTTATCACTTGATCCGTGTTTGTTTTTCTTTCTTAGTGGTGATGGTGAGGAGATTTCATGGCGGTGGCGGTAAGAGGAATAAAACCTCTTTTATCACTTGAGTGAATGGACTATAGACTCTAGAGAAACCTAATGCTACCATTGATCCAAGCACGTGCGTCTGCACGTGCCGAACAATCTTGTATTATATAATACGAACACCCCTTAGCAACAGTATTTGAAGCTGCAAAAAAGTGATTTCTAATTTTACCCTTGCTTCATTTTTTCTTTAACACATTAGCCAAATATACAAGGGGCATTAATGGAATTTGGAGCATCTTAAAGACTAATTTTCCATTACTGAATCTCCGACCTGCGAATTTGTTCTTCTAATTAGTATTATATCACCTTTGTTGATCAAATCAGATTGTTGAATTTTTCAACTAATTAAATCTATGAACAATCAATCAAAATATAAATTTCCAGATACATCAAATAATGGGTAGTTAAGCTTTTAGAACAGAAAAAGGAAAAACAATTATGGTTTTGTTTATATCGAGTGACTCCTTAACAAAGATAAAGATGGGGAGATGAAATGTTGTCGTATGGATTTAAGGAGAAAGAAACATCACGGCCAAAGCAGAGGGAGGATGAAAAAAAAAAGAAAAATGAGAGGAAGAAGGTAGGAGATTGGAGAAGAAAGAAGAGTAATAAATGGGTTTGGGTGAACGAGGCTAAAATTGATTCTAGAACTTAGATTTAGAGCACGTGCGGTTCGGTCTTGTGTGGGTACAATATATACACATAATCTCATTACATCTTTGTTGGACCTTCAAAAAAAAAAAAAAAATTTACTTAAAACATGTGGCGTCTTGTGTGTATATAAGATCAGATATTTAGTGGTATGAAAACTAATATAATATCTAGTGTTGTTGAGAATAAAAATGGCGAAAATGCATTTAACTTAAAGAGGAGAAAAAGAGTATAGGAGAAGAATGAGTTCTAATAAAAGGAATAACAAAAATGACACTGAAAAGATACGCAGAGTATCCAAAAAAAAATAATTAGGCTAGGTTGTACGTGTTGCGTAGGCATAGGTAATGCTTCTCTGATGCTTCATTGGATGGCAAAATTTATGAGAAACATCTAACTGGACATCATGAACAATATATACTAGATAGTAACCCGTGTTCCGCACCGGGATTTTTTTTTGTTTTTTTGGTGGTTGCGCATTTTAGGCATCAAGTAAGGAAATTCGCTTCATCATATACCATTGACCCAATATTAAAAATCGATTTTCCACCTATATTCGATATAATTTGTATCAGTTTTTTTGCCGTGCACTATTTCGTATATTTCGAAGAGCTTATACACTTAAATATTAATCTACTCTTCTTCTAAGTACATATTTTTAACATATAACAAAAATTTGCAATTTATAAAATGAGGATGAATTTCTTTTAAAAGTCCATAAATACTAATGAAATTTACTACAGCATTTTCTTCCTCACTCTTTGCATAGACCTTAATAATAATATAAAGAAAATACCTGCAATATAAACGTCAATAGAAATTCTAGCAAACTTAAAACAAAATTCTCTCGATCATTTATGAAATGATGAAGGGATATATGCACCAACAAAAGGCCCATTTGTAATTAATATCCTCGCGCACATAGTAAAGACTGTATAGTCTCCATATTTTACACCCACTTTTCCATTTCTTCCGCATTTTTAGTTTATTGTCCCAAAGAAATTCTATAGCAAATTTGCGATATGCAAATTTTGGATGATAAGATACTCCAACGCGTTTAGTAATGATCCCCCTACAACTGTGTACACTGGCCATTGTTTAAAGTTTCATTGCCTTTCAAGCTAATTTTCCAAAATTGCATTTAGAGACAGAAAATGCATAATTCCATTTCCATAAATAATGAGGTTGAACCAAAATTGTGCAAAAAACACTTCGTGCAACAGATCTTGTTGAAAAAGAAATGATAAGTAAAATAATCGATATAATAGGGTTGTAACTACATTCCATTTGTAGTTTTTACATCAAAGAATATCAATCACTTTAAAATTTAAACTTAAGTTTAGACGTCTCACAAATTTTCCTATTTGATTATAATGAAGCTTGTATCATCTACTGAACCTGGAAGAGTGTAAGACAACATGGTTTATTAAAACAGAAAATCTACAGGTACTTGTAAAGTATCCCATTACATTCAGAACTAACAATCAAGGGTTCAAAAAGGGAAACTATCATTTCTTATAGGCCATTCAAGGATTGGGATCAAAAACTTGCGGGCTGTAGTAAACAAAATTTGATCCAAAAATAATCCAACCATTCAAAATAGTATTTGCATCATGATACCAAACCAAAAAGAACATGAAGCTATTCATGTTCAAATAAGCATGGATCAAAATTAAGGTTTAAAAATTCAGCTGACAGAGAAATTCAAACGGAGAACAGCTAAATGAATTACCTGGACTAATATCTGAATTTAAATTAGCATATACATACCTGAAATACAAACTTAGGTGTTAAACATAACAGTAATGCATCATGTATATATAGGTTCTATGAAGTGAAAGAATGGGTAATTACCGAAGATAAATCAATTAAAACAAAATGTTGAAGGGTCAAAGGCCATATTGCGGACGCTGGACAACGTAGTCACCAACAGAAGGTACCAAGTTCTCCATATGCTTGAACATCAAATGGATGTATAATCTGCATAAAATTAAAGATACAGTCACAATGATC
This sequence comes from Papaver bracteatum, assembly GCA_023529315.1. Taxonomy (NCBI): domain Eukaryota; kingdom Viridiplantae; phylum Streptophyta; class Magnoliopsida; order Ranunculales; family Papaveraceae; genus Papaver; species Papaver bracteatum. The sequence continues at coordinate 227,902 of JAJJWX010000617.1, read as the reverse complement.
TTCATGGTTACATCAAACATAATTGCTCTACGAAGAAAGATCGAGTATTTCATAGACATACATCATTCTCTTCAGAAAAAATACACATCATTCACACCACGGGACATATTTAGCAAAGAACAAGAAAATAATAAAGCATAATATAAGAAAATAATCCATGGATATTATATGGAATCAATGGCGACACGATCAGGGAGATTAATTCAAATCCAAAATCAAACTTTATTACTTTAATTTCAGCTTCACTTCAAGTCGCATAATGCAAAATATTTCGTGAAGAGATTTTCACCTGCAGCAGTATGAATCCCTTTCTTTTCAAAGACGCTTATAGATATTCAATTTAGAATGGAATATTACTGCTCTCATACACCAACTATATTCAAAGTTTCACAACTCAAAACCAATATATAGGAAAAACCATGCCTCATTTAATGGTTCAAGTTAGATGACCTCAACGCAATCTCGCAGACGCTGAAAATCCAATCCCTTGCATCACTTGTCACTATTATAAACCACCTTACCACCCATTCTACCCTAAGGGTTCTCTTATGGTCTACATTGTTTCATAGTTGATGGTCCTAATCTTCTTCAACAAAGAAACAAATCAAACCCCATATTCAATAACCAAAATAAAATCACAAAAATCTTAATTTTTTACCTTGTGTTTTAGTTGTTCACAACAACAAACTAACAAAGCTACAATCTTCAAATCAAAAACATTCTGCTATTTTCACACCCAACAAACATTTTAGTAAAGTAAAAAAATGTACATTCATTTCATAAAAATCACAAAATCAAAACAAAAAAATTAGATGTGGAAAAAAAAAGAGTATTCAAAAAAAATAAGAATAGTTACCTGAATCTTAGCCTCAGAGTTATCGATTACATCACAAAACAACAGAATTTAGGATAAAATTCTGCTTAGCATTTTAACAAACAGTTAAAGTGCGTTAGGTTTGCTCTTTGAAAATAACAAACAATTGAACATATTGCTTATATAGATCAACCTGAAATCAAAAATGTGAGAGATCTTGTAGATATGTGAACGAACATACATAGTACTACCTGCAATATATCAAATGTTATAAGAAGAGTGCAGTCCTTTATTTAATATCTGCAGAGCAATGAATCAATTGAACTAACCATATCAATTGAAAAATTGTAAAAAACGCACAATAACAACAGTACAATGGAACTGAAAAATCTAAACTAAAGAGAAACCAAACTAACCTGCATATGATCTGAAAATTCCACTTTCATGAATCATGGATGAACTGATTCAGGAAAAATATTTGGAGTGGTAAGATGAAAAAAAGAAGAAGGTGATTTCTCTTCACATGAAGTGGTCAAAGAAGTGGGGTTATTGCTTGCACGGTTAATTTTGATGGAAGTGGGTTAAGTTAAAGGGGTAAGACTATGTATTAAATAGTGTGGGGCCAGAGTTAATGAGAAAGCTCAATTCTTCAATACTCACACCATAATTGTCCACATCATCGTAAAGTGGGGTCGAATGAATGGGGATTGAGTATTGAGTTTCAATTATCATCTTGTTGGATGTCTTCGTGGTTATGGTAATCCTTAATGTATTGGAAAAACCACTAACCTAATTAAGATTTTTTTTTTTTTTTTTTTTGGGTCTTTTTCAAAAAAAATTCGTTTTCATCTCTGTTATCTCCCTTATATCTCTCTTATTAGACTTATTTTTTTCCCTCCACTCTTGTTAGACCTCATTTTTTTCCTCTACTCCATTTTCTTCTTCTTCATATCTTTTTCAGTTTCATCTTTGTGATCTCTCTTATTATGACTCATTTTTTATGTCTACTCTTATTAGAACTCATCCTTTTCCTTTATTCCATTTTTTTATTTTCAATCATTATTTGTATTCTTAAGTAAAATTCTTTTTATTTTAAAGGTTTAGTGCATTATATATCTTCAATTACTTAATTTTTTGGTATTCCAAGTGCACCAAATATAATTCCATACCACTAAATATATGATATATGCAAACATACGATGCTACATGTATTAATTAAGTTGTATATTTGTTTAAAGATGCAACAAAAATTAATGAGATATGTAATGAATATATGATTGTATCTAAATTTTATTTTAATGTATATTTGGATACCAAATATAACAAACTTAATTTAATAATTCACTAATTTAATAATTGCTTTTGTCTTGAACTTGACTTTGTAGAGAATCCAACTCAGCTTGCAACTTGTCAACAATTTGATTTATATTACCAAAATGTTCTCTATTCCAGATGGAAAGATCTCTTCTGGTGATTTTAAGCTTATTGACTAACTGAAATCCAGGTGAGCCATTCACATTGTTCTTCCAGGCATTAGCAATAACAGTAAAGCAAGTATTATCATTTAACCAGGTAAGAAAGAATTTAAAAGGTTTCCAAAGCATAGGAGTAGAATTATCAGTAACAAGCATGACATGGATGTGATCACTCCCTACTTGAGTTAAATGAATGAGTCTAGAGTTAGGAAAGTCCACATTCCAGTCACTATTCCCTAGAGCCATGTCTATTCTAGATCTTCTTTCACCTGTACATGTGTTGTTGCTAGTCCAAGTGTAATTCTTTCCTATATATCCTATATCATCTAGACCACTGTTGTGAACTATTGTGTTAACCCAACCATCTGTAGAAGAAGATGTTTGGGAATCAGTATCAACTAAATGAAAAGTTCAGGTCCCCTAACACTATCCAAGGGCAAGAGTTAATTCTACTAATTTGATGCAAGTATTCCCATTGTTGTTTAAAGTTCCATTTTTCCATAGAATAACAAGGCCACCTACTGAATTTGGTTGAGGTGTCCCATAAAGGAATATAATGTCAGGGTTATGAGTCCTAATCAAATCCTTAAGATAGCTGACTCATTGTTAGAATTTTGGGTGATTAAACTTAGATGTTTTTGATGAATTTTGATAATAACACTATCCAAGCCAATTGGTCTTCCTGTCTTGCAATATTTGGCACCATCTTCAACCGAATGAAATGGTACTTGAGTTTGATGTAAATGTTGAATTTTGGACATTAATTCTAAATATACTCGAATTGAGCTACGGTTTCTTGCTTCGATGCATAATTTGATGCTGATTTGACATCAAGTTGATAAAGTAACCAACCTTTTTGGGAAGCTCAATCATTGGTAACGTGCGTCCATTTTGTTGTGAATATCCCTTTGCCACCAACCTTTACCCCGATCCATCCGCATTGTAAGTATTCCCAAGATTGTAACCTATAACCTTTTGATTGAGGCTATTTTTCATTTTCTTTCCCACTCCATGCTTCAAAGGAGTTTTATCCCATACGGCTTTTGTTGGACACCTATTCATCAAGTAGACGGTGTTGATAACAAAACACTTTAGGCATTATTGATTCTTTCTCTCGGAAACACCATTTTTTGATATAACCCACGGTTAGTTGCCTTTCCAAGCCTTCATCTTCACAAAATTTATCCTTCTTGAAGATGCTAAAAACTTGATTTTTGTCTCATGAAGTAAACCCATCATACGACTAAAATCATCAATAAATAAGATAAAATATATATTACCTCCATGAGTTGGTGTGTTCATTGGTCCACACATCGGTATGTACCAAACCAAGAAGTTCATTTGCTCTCCATGCTATTTTTGGTTGTGTTGTTTCAAATACTCCATCCTTGTGGTTGATATGTTGTGGAAGTCCTTGCACCATGTTCTTGTTGGAAAGTAACTTGAGAAAATGCCCAAGTCTTTTATGCCATAACCATGTTTCATCAATGGTTTCCATCCTCAATCAACATTCTTCTCTTTTTCAAAGATAATTGGAAAGCTTCTATTTTTCTCCATCTTGATACTCTTCATGAGTTGTCTCTTGTTGTTGTTCTTCTTGTCATAAATGGTGCAATATCCATCTTCAAAATGGACAGCATAACCTGCACAAGTTGCCCAACACTAAGCAAATTTTGTGCCAAATTATATAACACATCTCTAATGTATTTTGCACCATTGATAGTTTCCAATTGTACCTCTTCCTAGCTTGAACCATGGATAGAGAGTTTATGGATGTATCCATGTCAACAAACAAGCTCTTCACACCGGACATATGAGTTGTACAACCACTATCTACAAACCACACTTCACTTTTGGAAGTCTCCATAGCACTTTGACAAGCATAAAACAAATTTTGTTTTTCTCCTTTCTTTCGGCTCTACTGGCTTGTTCTTCACCTTTTGTACCTACAATCCTTCTCCAAATGTCCATACTTCTTGCAATGTTGACATTGAGGTTTCCTTTGTTCCAACAATTCTTCTCCAAATGAATTCTTGTTGCAAAATTACACCTTGTACTTGAGAAGTCAAGTAAGTTGAACATGTTGATTTTTTCGACTACTATCAACAACATCACATTGAAATCCATTTTTCCAATGAATAATTGGCAAACAATTCAATATCTTCTCACAAATTCTTCTTTCATCTTCTCTCCACACATCAACATATTATTAACAATTTCAACAACTCTTGAAGAAAACCATTCAAACATTCATTCTCATTCATTTTTAGATTTTCAAATTCTTCAATTGAATTCACCTTCTTATCACCTCCATACTCCTTTTGAAGTTCCCAAGAGGGAAAATGAATTACTCTTGGTAGAACTCCAACTTTAATGTACATGGATGTTTGCATTTGTAAATCCTTTTTTCTTTTTCTTGACTGATTTTTGTTTCAACAATCTCCCACACATCTTGACATGAACAAGGTAATGTCAGAAGAGTTAAGGTTGTTGAATGTCCTAATCAAATCCTTGATTTGGTTGAAGATTGATTGAAAAATTGGGTTTTTTCTTTTTTTGGATCTCAAAAAAAACTCCTGATTTTTTTGAATTAATGGGTAGAAATTGATTTTTCTTCACTCTCCAAGATCCGATTCAAACGATCTATGCTCCATTTGTTAGAATTTTGGGTGATTAAACTTAGATGCGATCCATTTTATTTTGATTAATTGAAGAGATTACCTCTTCTTTTTGTTTTTAAACTAATGTCATGCACCCACATGTGTCGTCCCAATTACACTCTTAACATAACTCACATTACTCAACACTCATACTCCTTAATTGATTAGGTGGCTCCATTTAACGTGCGTCCATTTTATGGTTACCCCTGTGAATAAAAGTGTCGTCCCAATTAAGAATTATGAGTCATATATTTTCAACTCCGAAGTTTCTAAAAGTTTAGCCGAGGGCCGACTCTTATCAAGGGAGCGCGGGGCATGTTCTCACATTACTCACCAAGCAAAAACTCTAGGTATTTGTTTTCAAAACATGTTCCGTTTGGAAATTTGCACCAACAGATGAAACATATTCTGGAAACAGATACCCAACATTTCTGATTTGGTTAGTACTGTGAGAATATGCCTCACAATGCCTTGATTAGAGGCAACCCTTGGCTAAACCTTTAGCAACTTCGGAGTCGAACATAACTGACTCATACTCCTTAATTGGGACATCATTTTGCTTCACAGGCGTCGTCATAAAATCCGAACGCATATCAGAGTCATCCACCTGTCAAATATTTCTTTCACGAATTTCTTGTATGGAGAACTTGTAGTATATGTTAGCGATATAGGCATTATCGAATGACCAGTAAAATAGGTTCACACGCATATCTAGCATTTTGGGTTTTTTCCTCGAAATCATCTTTTATGGCGATTGGTATTTTATCAGTTAGCTGAGCTAGGTTGTTAGTTTCAATGTGTCAGAAAACTAATCCTCCTTCAGAGACTTGGTTTGTTGAATTTGTCTACTCGAACTTGTGAGATTCATCATACTATTTTTCAAAATGGGAGGAATCAATGAGGACCGGAAATCCCTATATACGGTACATAAGATGCAGTCATGATGTCATCTTAAAAAGCTGTCGAATTGGGATCTTATGATGCAGCTGAAAGGAGTTTTCCCTAGTGACCTTAATTGTAATACATGTAGTTAAAGAAAATAAAGATATGTCAAATGGCCAACAGTATGTCTAATGTCTAGTCTAGTAAGCCTTATACAGTCAGTTTGTTGTGTTTTAGCTCGGTTATACAATTTATTACAACATGTAATGGTTTCTATTTTAATAAATTTTGTTTAATCTATTAGTATCCGGAAGAACCCAAGATTCCTAATTTCCTGCGTAGGCGTATCCTTTTATGCTAGTGTGGACGAATTAGAGTGCCTGATTTACTGATCTTTTTCGAGGATTAAGTACTTCTTATACTTCTTCAAATATACTTCATACTTCGCATACTTCAAAAGATTATACTTCTTATTTACTTTGCAAAGCTCCGAAACTTCACAAAAGAATAGATGCAAGTACGTACTTTTTAAGTCCAGTATTCTTTTGCTCGTTCCTTCATCAACAAAGATCAAAGACTACTACAACAACAGATTTTTTCTTAAAGATCGCTCTTCAAGCAATATTCAAGAAAAATATAGGATCAAAATATCGCACAACACATTTGTTAGTGTGCGAGATTCATCCATTTCCTTACCTTGCGAGAATATTAGTTGTACTCCACTATATGTGAGCTGTCATCCACTATGTAAACACCTATATAAACATGAGAGCATGAGAGAGAAAAATGGGAGAGACATTCTGGGAGGAGACACATTTTTTAGAGGGAGAGACTTTATTTTCTTTATCTTCTTCTTCATAAATCAATCTAGAACTCCAAATACTCATTAATGGAGTCTCCATGTAACCCAAATGTAATTTCAATAATCATAGTGAAGAACCCTAACCCCGTGGATGTAGATCACATTGACAGAACCACGAAAATCCTTGTGTCCATTTTACAATTTTAGCATTTTAATATTTATTTTGATTATGAAATAGATTTAAATCTATAACATATCTCAAGGGGTGTGTTGTGGGATTTCTTGCAACTACATTTTGGTTCTAGAAATAGGGACGGGCACCTTTTGTTGGTTCGAAGGAAAATCAAAGAAATTGGCAACTAGTGGTGTTAGATTTAACTGGATTTATGAATTTTAAGGACAAAAATGGAAGTTTTAATGGAGAAATCGTGTCTTCAAGTGGCAAACATCGAAAGAAGTTAAAGAAAGTTAAAGAAAAAGATGAAGATGCAAAATTACGTCAGCGAATACGAAGAAAGTGCAACCAAAATGAAAATCAGCAGAATCTACGAAAATCATCTTGTAAGGCAGGAAAAACTCAATGAAACTTTTGGCAAGACTAAACTTTACAGCGTGAAGAGAATGATCAGGCGAAAGAAATGGACATCGAGCAAGGTTCAAAGTTAGATACAGAATCATTATACGGAGTGAAATTATCAAAGATTTTCTCGTAGGAGTAGCGAAGAAAAGAACGAATGACGATGAGATCATTACCATACTCAAAGGCGAAAGAATAAAGTCTACATGCGAATATTACCGTGCAACACGAGGAAATCAATAGCTCCTTTCATAAGGCAGTTGGTTTGAAGAAATTTCAAAGAAATTAACTTACTGTGAAGATAGATCTCACTGAATATTGAAGCTCCAGGGGTAAAATATGAAGTTTCACTAGTAATTTTCATTTTCATAAGGCAGATATCATCGGCATCCTAAGAGATGTGGAAATGGAGACGAAGAAAAAGTAAAAAAGTGAAACCAATCAGAGTCTTCATCAACAAATCAGGACAAATCTCTACCTTATTCAGTGGCGGAGCCAAAAAATGAAAATAAGAGGGGCTAGAATTCAATTTGCTTAAAATACATGGACATTAGTGGGCTAAACATGAAATATTGGTGGACTAAATGCAAAATATCATGCAAAACTAAGGGTTCTTTATTGATTTTTGTGCATTTAGGGGGGGCTAAAGCCAGGGTTAGTCAACCCTTGGCTCCGCTCCTGACCTTATTTCTCTTATACTCTGTTTATATATTTATATCTGGGAATTTTAAAAGTAATTTTTTTGAAAATAACTCTTTAAAACACAATCTTATTTTCCAACATAAATTAGATTTTTCACAAAAATATTAGTCAAAAATCAACTTCAATTGCAGATACATCACCAGCAAGTCTTTGTTGATAAAACCATTTAATGGACTTCGAAATTATAGACTATTGCAATTTAAAAACGATTTGGAGATTTTTCAGTTATGATTTTCATATTTCATTTACACATTATTTTAAAGTTTTTTTGATTTTCCCATCTGATCATTGGTTTGATACTTGTATGGACGAAAATTCGCATGATAGATTTGTTAGTGACGAAGGAATCATCATTATAGCGTGAAAAAGAAGAGCACGTGCAGTTCAACACCATATATCAACATCAAATTTAACAATGAAAATGACTACTTGCGAAATAATCAAAATGAGTAGTTGTCATCAAATATTACTTTTTATATACTGAAATTTTGTGTACGCCATAGAAGGCCCAACTACATAATTGGCGAAGTCTGCAAAGTATTATGTTTTCGCAAATACTTATTGGTGAAATCAAATTTAGCAACATCAAGTCTTCGCAAAGACTTGCGAAATAATCAAAATTGCTTGTGCAGGGACATCAAAGAAGAAGAGCGGTGCGAACAAATAAACTTCAGAGGAAAAGAAGGATGACCCATTCATAGACTCAAGACGAATAGATAAAGAAATGACAAGAAAAATGGGTAGGCGAAGGAATGAAACATCGTTAATACAACCCCAACGTGCGAAATAAAAGGAAGGAATATTGATGAAATCATAAGTATCGCGAAGAAACCGCGAACAAACACATTACGAAAATAAACTCTTAAAGACCAAAAAGCACGTCAATCCACCTACACAAAGATGAAGATCGCAGAGCAGAGATCACTTCGCCAAAATAACACTGCTTGTAAAAATTTTAAGAGAAGAAGATATTCTATGCAGCTTACTTCGTCCGAAATTCTGCGAAGATGAACTCTAATCATAATTCGCCGACATTTGACTCTTCTTGTAGTTTAGCTGCGAAGAGATAAAGGATTTATCCTTCCACTACTTGTTAGTTCAAGGGAGATTCGTTAAAGTTCAGCTATTTTCAACAAAAAATCTCATTGGATCTCTAAAGTTTAAGGGAAAATATGGAGGCTTAGGCGAAGATTTCATCTCTTTAGACAACATGTAACGTTTCCAAGTTAGAGAAATCCAAAGAAAACAAGATACACGGAGGTGTTAGACCAACATTGGCTGCCAGTTTTGAAGAGAAACGCAGAAGTAAAATCGAAGGAGTCTTCATCAATAAATCACAAAAAGGACAAATCTTTCAATCTCATTTCCTTATCCTGTATTCCATTTGGGTTTGAGAGTTTTTAAAAGTAAAAGCTAGAAAGAAAAGAAGGAAAAGAATGTAGAGATATCAAGAGAAGTTTTTCCAAAAAAATAGTTTCTGAAAGCCTGTGCGAATTTCGCAACATGCTAAGAAACATCAGAAGAAGAAAGAACGATGAGAAGCTTTAAGATAAGTTATGCGAAGCTTACTAGACCAACACAAACAGCTGTTCGCACATATGGTCAGAGAAAGGGCATGCGAACTAGGGGACATGGGTTCAATTATCCCTACTACCAAATAATTTTTGCTTCTCGGATATTCATTTCATAGACGTTTACATCAGCTTTTACTATACTATTTGCTTCGCAAATAACAACTCGCACAGATGGTTCAATACATCGCAAGGAGCAGATATTTCGCAAGATAGGGTTAGCACAATTGGTATGGTGCGAGAATATGCAAGAGGCAGGTCAAGGGTTCAAATCTCATTTCTAACACTTCTTTTTGCTGCGCGATAATTACACTTCTTTGCGCGACGTTTATACATTTCAAGGATGCCAATTTCGCAAGCAAACCATATACTTTGCGAAATACGACATCAACATAAAATCACATGAAAGCTAAGTCCCACTTCCTTGAACATTTTACTTACAGAGAATAAAAGATTTTTGATTTGATTTACAAAAAGCGATTCAATCGCACGATTACAAAGATTTCAAAATTACAAAAAACCGAGAAAATTCAATTTATATATTTCTCCAGAATATTTCTTTTACAGAAAAATGAAAGATTTTTACATTTGATTTACAAAACGAGATATAATCGCAAGAATTACAAAGATTTCATAATGTATTAGAATTTCTCTTGAATATTTACTTTGCTTCAAATGATATGATATTATGAGAATGAATGAAAGAAATTACAGAAATGAGAATGCATTTATGCGAAAATTTCACAGAAATTGTATATGTCATAAGAGAATAAAGAAACGCGAAAATTTCGCAGAAACAAAGAGATAGAGGCGAACTTTCTTTGGCGTGCACTATGGTTCGGGAAATAAAATTTCGCAAGAGGCAAATGTAAGACCTAAAGTGCGTCATTGGAGGGGGTACCTATTACATGGCTTAGGGAAAGGTTACACCGCCCAGGAACCTGAATCATGGAGATTTGGGGTCAATAAAGCCCATCCGGGAGAGGTACCTTAGATTTTTAACCTAAAATTATATTTTGGGTTGGACGACTGAGGGTTTCTCCTAAGGAGTGCAGAACTCGATCAAGGCGCCGAGGTACACGGTTGAGTCAAGAGTGTCTGGGCCATCTGGAGCGTACCTTGCAATTCTTGACAAGTCTTGGCTATGATGCACTCGGCCCGAAGAAAACTCCACTTAGGGTGCAGTCTCGTAACCATAAGCCATATAGGAAAAAGGGATAAGAGGTTGCGAAAAAAACTGGTTGTTGTTAAGACCGGATGGGAGGAGCCAACCTTGTATGGTAGAGGTACATCTCCTTGAAGGGGCAACCAGGGGGAAGATAAGGGCGGCACCCTCAATTAGGGAGGTGATAGTGTCAAAACATACGCAAATGTCATAAGGCGTTTTACTCATGGGAGTATTAAGGATTGTCATATTTGTGCAACAATCCTGAAGAGGTAAAAATACTAGAGAAAATATAAGGCGAGATCAATGGGTCACTGCACGCAAGTGTAAGGACGTCCTGCGATTTTGTCGCAAGACGGCAATGTCATGGGGCTTTATGTTCGCAAGAATATTTAGGCCCGTTATATTGTCGCAAGAAATATATCTTGCAGAGGAAATAATACTAGGAGAGATGTTAAGACAAGATCAATGGGTCAATACATGAAAGTGTAAATACGTCCTGCGATTTTGTCGCAAACAAAAAAAAAGTGGCGTAATAAGACCTTTAACTAGGAAGGAAAATAAGACCACATAAGAGAGTACGCAAATAAACTTGCGAATATGATTATATGTAAGCAAACAAGCTTGCGATCATGTATAAAGAAATGAAATTTAGATAGTGAAAATGATGCACCTTTGATATTTTGATTATAGTATATTATGCGATACTAATAGTGCAGGAATAAACAATGGAGACAGTAAAACAATAAGATACAATGAGCTAAAGATGGACAAAGAATACAATAAATCACAAGTAAATGAACTTGCGAGATCAATAAATACACGAAGAGGAATGCACATACTAAAGACAAAGTCAGAGAAATGGAGAATGGAGGCGATTTAAAGCTACATCAATTTTAGCGTGCAAAATGAGCTAAGTAGCACAAACATTATCTATACAATAGATAAGCATTCTCGTCATATAAGAATCACACTTGCATCATGAAAGCATCACATACGCATTTCATGGCATAAACATCGCATATACATTTCATAACATAATCATCACATAAGCATTATATTCGCACAAGTATTTTACAAAACTTTACGGAATAATATCGCAGAATTTCGTAGGAATATTCAGAATTTCGCAGAATGTGATTATTTTGCAGGATGTGATTATTTCCTCAATTATTTCACACAAGTATAAGCAACTTGAAGAGATTATACTATCGCATGAGCACAAAACATGAGACAGAGACAAGATAATAATGAAGAAACAACTCACACATTCAACATTTTCTCAAGGATTCTACTCTCATAGATAAAGAATAGAGGCAACTATGAATTACCAAGAATTTTTTTTAAGTTCTTTATCTTCTCGGCAAGAATAATTTCCAAAGTGGACGTTCACTAATGAACAACAAGAATCCTCACCAAAAATGGAGTAATAATTTCGCATGAATAGAGGAAATACTTCTTACTCTCATTCAAGGAAAGATACTTCTTATATTTCGAGGATTGAGTACTTCTTATACTTTTTCAAAGATACTTCATACTTCACATACTTCAAAAGATGATTTGCAAAGCTCCGGAACTTCACAAAAGAATAGAGGCAAGTATGTACTTTTCAAGTCCAGTATTCTTTTGCTCATTCCTTCATCAACAAAGATCAAAGACTACTACAACAACATATTTTTTCTTAAAGATCGCTCTTCAAGCAATATTCAAGAAAAAAGAGGAAGAATGTAGGATCAAAATATCGCACAACACATTTGTTAGTGTGCGAGATTCATCCATTTCCTTACCTTGGGAGAATGTAGCAAGAGCCTGTGAAATTATCAAGAACCTGCAAGAATATTAGCTGTACTCCACTATATGTGAGTTGTCATCCACTATGTAAACAACTATATAAATAGGAAAGCAGGAGAGATAAAAAGGGGAGAGCCATTATGGGAGGAGACACATTTTTTAGAGGGAGAGACTTTATTTTCTTTATCTTCTTCTTCATAAATCAATCTAGAGCTCCAAATACTCATTAATGGAGTCTCCATGTAACCCAAATGTAATTTCAATAATCATAGTAAAGAACCCTAACCCCGTGGATGTAGATCACATTGATCGAACCACGAAAATCCTTGTGTCCATTTTACAATTTTAGCATTTTAATCTTTATTTTGATTATGAAATAGATTTAAATCTATAAAATATCACAAGGGGTGTGTTGTGGGATTTCTTGCAACTACATTTTGGTGCTAGAAATAGGGACGTGCACCTTTTGTTGGTTCGAAGGAAAATCAAAGAAATTGGCAACTAGTGGTGTTAGATTTAACTGGATTTATGAATTTTAAGGACAAAAATGGAAGTTTTAATGGAGAAATCGTGTCTTCAAGTGGAAAACATCAAAAGAAGTTAAAGAAAGTGAAAGAAAAAGATGAAGATGCAAAATTACGTCAGCGAATACAAAGAAAGTGCAACCAAAATGAAAATCAGCAGAATCTACGAAAATCAACTTGTAAGGCAGGAAAAACTCAATGAAACTTTTGGAAAGACTAAACTTTATAGCGTGAAGAGAATGATCAGGCGAAAGAAATGGACATCGATCAAGGTTCAAAGTTAGATACAGAATCATTAGGCGGGTGAAATTATCAAAGATTTTCTCGTAGGAGTAGCGGGCGATGAGATCCGCTACCATACTCAAAGGCGAAAGAATAAAGTCTACATGCGAATATTACCGTGAAGCACGAGGAAATCAATAGCTCCTTTCATAAGGCAGTTGGTTTGAAGAAATTTCAAAGAAATTAACTTACTGTGAAGATAGATCTCACCGAATATTGAAGCTCGAGGTAAAATAGGAAGTTTAACTAGTAATTTGCATTTTCATAAGGCGATATATCATCGGCATCCTAAGATATACGAAATGGAGACGAAGAAAAAGTAGAAAAGTGAAACCAATCGAGTCTTCATCAACAAATCGGACAAATCTCTACCTTATTAGGTGGGGCCGAGAAAATGAAAATAAGAGGGGCTAGAATTCAATTTGCTTAAAATACATGGACATTAGTGGGCTAAACATGAAATATTGGTGGACTAAATGCAAAATATCATGCAAAACTAAGGGTTCTTTATTGATTTTTGTGCATTTAGGGGGGGCTAGATCCAGGGTTAGTCAACCCTTGGCTCCGCTCCTGACCTTATTTCTCTTATACTCTGTTTATATATTTATATCTGGGAATTTTAAAAGTAATTTTTTTGAAAAGAACTCTTTAAAACAAAATCTTCTTTTCCAACATAAATTAGATTTTTCACAAAAATATTAGTCAAAAATCAACTTCAATTGCAGATACATCACCAGCAAGTCTTTGTTGATAAAACCATTTAATGGACTTCGAAAATATAGACTATTGCAATTTAAAAACGATTTGGAGATTTTTCAGTTATGATTTTCATATTTCATTTACACATTATTTTAAAGTTTTTTTGATTTTCCCATCTGATCATTGGTTTGATACTTGTATGGACGAAAATTCGCATGATAGACTTGTTAGTGACGAAGGAATCATCATTATAGCGTGAAAAAGAAGAGCACGTGCAGTTCAACGCCATATATCAACATCAAATTTAACAATGAAAATGACTACTTGCGAAATAATCAAAATGAGTAGTTGTCATCAAATATTACTTTTTATATACTGAAATTTTGTGTACGCCATAGAAGGCCCAACTACATAATTGGCGAAGTCTGCAAAGTATTATCTTTTCGCAAATACTTATTGGTGAAATCAAATTTAGCAACATCAAGTCTTCACAAAGACTTGCGAAATAATCAAAATTGCTTGTGCAGGGACATCAAAGAAGAAGAGCGGTGCGAACAAATAAACTTCAGAGGAAAATAAGGATGACCCATTCATAGACTCAAGACGAATAGATAAAGAAATGACAAGAAAAATGGGTAGGCGAAGGAATGAAACATCGTTAATACAACACCAACGTGCGAAAGAAAAGGAAGGAATATTGATGAAATCATAAGAATCGCGAAGAAAATGCGAACAAACACATTACGAAAATAAACTCTTAAAGACCAAAAAGCACGTCAATCCACCTACACAAAGATGAAGATCGAAAGCGAGAGATCAATTAGCCAAAATAACACGCTTGTAAAAATTTTAAGAAGAAGATATTCTATGCAGCTTAATTCCTCCGAAATTCTGCGAAGATGAACTCTAATCATAATTCGCCGACATTTGACTCTTCTTGTAGTTTAGCTGCGAAGAGATAAAGGATTTATCCTTCCACTACTTGTTAGTTCAAGGGAGATTCGTTAAAGTTCAGCTATTTTCAACAAAAAATCTCATTGGATCTTTAAAGTTTAAGGGAAAATATGGAGGCTTAGGTGAAGATTTCATCTCTTTAGACAACCAGTAACGTTTCCAAGTTAGAGAAATCCAAAGAAAACAAGATACACGGAGGTGTTAGAGCAACATTGGCTGCCAGTTTTGAAGAGAAACGCAGAAGTAAAATCGAAGGAGTCTTCATCAATAAATCACAAAAAGGACAAATCTTTCAATCTCATTTCCTTATCCTGTATTCCATTTGGGTTTGAGAGTTTTTAAAAGTAAAATCTAGAAAGAAAAGAAGGAAAAGAATGTAGAGATATCAAGAGAAGTTTTTCCAAAAAAATAGTTTCTGAAAGCCTGTGCGAATTTCGCAACATGCTAAGAAACATCAGAAGAAGAAAGAACGATGAGAAGCTTACTAGACCAACACAAACAGCTGTTCGCACAGATGGTCAGAGAAAGGGCATGCGAACTAGGGGACATGGGTTCAATTATCCCTACTACCAAATAATTTTTGCTTCTCGGATATTCATTTCATAAACGTTTACATCATCTTTTACTATACTATTTGCTTCGCAAATAACAACTCGCACAGATGGTTCAGTACATCGCAAGGAGAAGATATTTCTCAAGATAGGGTTAGCACAATTGGTATGGTTCGAGAATATGCAAGAGGCAGGTCAAGGGTTCAAATATCATTTCTAACACTTCTTTTTGCTGCGCGATAATTACACTTCTTTGCGCGACGTTTATACATTTCAAGGATGCCAATTTCGCAAGCAAACCATATACTTTGCGAAAGACGACATCAACAGAAAATCACATGAAAGCTAAGTACCACTTCCTTGAACATTTTACTTACAGAGAATAAAAGATTTTTGATTTGATTTACAAAAGCGATTCATTCTTAAACTTACAAAAATTTCAAAATTACAAAACCAAGAAAATTCAATTTATATTTTCTCCAGAATATTTCTTTTTCAGAAAATAAAATATTTTGATTTGATTTACAAGCATGATATAATCATAAGAATTACAAGATTTCATAATGTATTAGAATTTCTCTTGAATATTTACTTTGCTTCAAATGATATGATATTATGAGAATGAATGAAAGAAATTAGAAATGAGAATGCATTTATGCGAAAATTTCTGAAATTGTATATCTCATAAGAGAATAAAAAAGCGAAAATTTAGAAACAAAGAGATAAAAATGAACTTTCTTTGGCGTGCACTATGGTTTCGAAATAAAATTTCGCATAAGAGGCAAAATGTAAGACCTAAAGTGCGTCATTGGAGGGGTACCTATTACATGGATTAGGGAAATGTTACCGCCGCCGAGAACTGAGTCATGGAGATTTGGGGTCAATAAAGCCCATCCCAGAGAGTACCTTAGATTTTTAACCTAAAATTATATTTTGGGTTGGACGACTGAGGTTTCTCCTAAGGGTGCAGAGAAGAACTCGATCAAGGCGCCGAGGTACACGGTTGAGTCAAGAGTGTCTGGGGCATCTGAGAAAAACCTTGCAATTCTTGACAAGTCTTGGCTATGATGCACTCGGCAGAAGAAAACTCCACTTAGGTGCGAACTAGTAACCATAAACCATATAGGAAAAAGGGATAATAGGTTGCGAAAAAAACTGGTTGTTGTTAAGACCGGATGGGAGGAGCCAACCTTGTATGGTAGAGGTACATATCCTTGAAGGGGCAACCAGGGGGAAGATAAGGGAGGCACCCTCCATTAGGGAGGTGATAGTGTCAAAACATACGCAAATGTCATAAGGCGTTTTACTCATGGGAGTATTAAGGATTGTAATATTTGTGCAACAATCCTGAAGAGGTAAAAATACTAGAGAAAATATAAGGCGAGATCAATGGGTCACTGCACGCAAGTGTAAGGACGTCCTGCGATTTTGTCGCAAGACGGCAATGTCATGGGGCTTTATGTTCGCAAGAATATTTAGGCCCGTTATATTGTCGCAAGAAATATATCTTGCAGAGGAAATAATACTAGGAGAGATGATAAGACAAGATCAATGGGTCAATACATGAAAGTGTAAATACGTCCTGCGATTTTGTCGCAAACAAAAAAAAAAGTGGCGAAATAAGACCTTTAACTAGGAAGGCAAATAAGACCACATAAGAGAGTACGCTAATAAACTTGCGAATATGATTATATGTAAGCAAACAAGCTTGCGATCATGTATAAAGAAATGAAATTGAGATAGTGAAAATGATGCACCTTTGATATTTTGATTATAGTATATTATGCGATACTAATAGTGCAGGAATAAACAATGGAGACAGTAAAACAATGAGATACAATGAGCTAAAGATGGACAAAGAATACAATAAATCACAAGTAAATGAACTTGCGAGATCAATAAATACACGAATAGGAATGCACATACTAAAGACAAAGTCAGAGAAATGGAGAATGGAGGCGATTTAAAGCTACATCAATTTTTGAGTGCAAAATGAGCTAAGTAGCACAAACATTAGCTATATAATAGATAATCATTCTCGTCATATAAGCATCACACTTGCATCATGAAAGCATCACATACGCATTTCATGGCATAAACATCGCATATACATTTCATAACATAATCATCACATAAGCATTATATTCGCACAAGTATTTTACAAAACTTTACGGAATAATATCGCAGAATTTCGTAGGAATATTCAGAATTTCGCAGAATGTGATTATTAAGCAGGATGTGATTATTTCCTCAATTATTTCACACAAGTATAAGCAACTTGAAGAGATTATACTATCGCATGAGCACAAAACATGAGACAGAGGCAAGATAATAATGAAGAAACAACTCACACATTCAACATTTTCTCAAGGATTCTACTCTCATAGATAAAGAACAGAGGCAACTATGAATTACCAAGATTTTTTTTTAAGTTCTTTATCTTCTCGGCAAGAATCATTTCCAAAGTGGACGTTCACTAATGAACAACAAGAATCCTCACCAAAAATGGAGTAATAATTTCGCATGAATAGAAGCAATACTTCTTACTCTCATTCAAGGATTCGATACTTCTTATAATTCGAGGATTGAGTACTTCTTATACTTCTTCAAAGATACTTCATACTTCGCATACTTCAAAAGATGATTTGCAAAGCTCCGGAATTTCACAAAAGAATAGAGGCAAGTATGTACTTTTTAAGTCCAGTATTCTTTTGCTCATTCCTTCATCAACAAAGATCAAAGACTACTACAACAACAGATTTTTTCTTAAAGATCGATCTTCAAGCAATATTCAAGAAAAAAGAGGAAAAATGTAGGATCAAAATATCTCACAACACATTTGTTAGTGTGCGAGATTCATCCATTTCCTTACCTTGCGAGAATGTAGCAAGAGCTTCCGAGAAGGTATCAAGAACCTGCGAGAATATTAGATGTACTCCACTATATGTGAGTTGTCATCCACTATGTAAACAACTATATAAATAGGAAAGTAGGAGAGATAAAAAGGGGAGAGACATTATGGGAGGAGACACATTTTTTAGAGGGAGAGACTTTATTTTCTTTATCTTCTTCTTCATAAATCAATCTAGAGCTCCAAATACTCATTAATGGAGTCTCCATGTAACCCAAATGTAATTTCAATAATCATAGTGAAGAACCCTAACCCCGTGGATGTAGATCACATTGATCGAACCACGAAAATCCTTGTGTCCATTTTACAATTTTAGCATTTTAATCTTTATTTTGATTATGAAATAGATTTAAATCTATAAAATATCACAAGGGGTGTGTTGTGGGATTTCTTGCAACTACATTTTGGTGCTAGAAATAGGGACGGGCACCTTTTGTTGGTTCGAAGGAAAATCAAAGAAATTGGCAACTAGTGGTGTTAGATTTAACTGGATTTATGAATTTTAAGGACAAAAATGGAAGTTTTAATGGAGAAATCGTGTCTTCAAGTGGCAAACATCGAAAGAAGTTAAAGAA
This sequence comes from Papaver bracteatum, assembly GCA_023529315.1. Lineage (NCBI taxonomy): Eukaryota > Viridiplantae > Streptophyta > Magnoliopsida > Ranunculales > Papaveraceae > Papaver > Papaver bracteatum. The sequence goes on along the minus strand of JAJJWX010000617.1, from coordinate 208,967 downwards.
AGTGAAAGAAAAAGATGAAGATGCAAAATTACGTCAGCGAATACGAAGAAAGTGCAACCAAAATGAAAATCAGCAGAATCTACGAAAATCAACTTGTAAGGCAGGAAAAACTCAATGAAACTTTTGGCAAGACTAAACTTTATAGCGTGAAGAGAATGATCAGGCGAAAGAAATAGACATCGAGCAAGGTTCAAAGTTAGATATAGAATCATTAGACGGAGTGAAATTATCAAAGATTTTCTCGTAGGAGTAGCGAAGAAAAGAACAGCGTGCGATGAGATCCGCTACCATACTCAAACGCGAAATAATAAAGTCTACATGTGAATATTACCGTGCAGCACGAGGAAATCAATAGCTCCTTTCATAAGGCAGTTGGTTTGAAGAAATTTCAAAGAAATTAACTTACTGTGAAGATAGATCTCACTGAATATTGAAGCTCTAGGGGTAAAATAGGAAGTTTAACTAGTAATTTGCATTTTCATAAGGCAGATATCATCGGCATCCTAAGATATACGGAAATGGAGACGAAGAAAAAGTAGAAAAGTGAAACCAATCAGAGTCTTCATCAACAAATCAGGACAAATCTCTACCTTATTCAGTGGCGCGGCCAGAAAATGAAAATAAGAGGGGATAGAATTCAATTTTCTTAAAATACATGGACATTAGTGGGCTAAACATGAAATATTGGTGGACTAAATGCAAAATATCATGGAAAACTAAGGGTTCTTTATTGATTTTTGTGCATTTAGGGGGGTCTAGAGCCAGGGTTAGTCAACCCTTGGCTCCGCTCCTGACCTTATTTCTCTTATACTCTGTTTATATATTTATATCTGGGAATTTTAAAAGTAATTTTTTTGAAAATAACTCTTTAAAACACAATCTTCTTTTCCAACATAAATTAGATTTTTCACAAAAATATTAGTCAAAAATCAACTTCAATTGCAGATACATCACCAGCAAGTCTTTGTTGATAAAACCATTTAATGGACTTCGAAAATATAGACTAATGCAATTTAAAAACGATTTGGAGATTTTTCAGTTCTGATTTTCATATTTCATTTACACATTATTTTAAAGTTTTTTTGATTTTCCCATATGATCATTGGTTTGATACTTGTATGGACGAAAATTCGCATGATAGACTTGTTAGTGACGAAGGAATCATCATTATAGCGTGAAAAAGAAGAGCACGTGCAGTTCAACGCCATATATAAACATCAAATTTAACAATGAAAATGACTACTTGCGAAATAATCAAAATGAGTAGTTGTCATCAAATATTACTTTTTATATACTGAAATTTTGTGTACGCCATAGAAGGCCCAACTACATAATTGGAGAAGTCTGCAAAGTATTATGTTTTCGCAAATACTTATTGGTGAAATCAAATTTAGCAACATCAAGTCTTTGCAAATACTTGCGAAATAATCAAAATTGCTTGTGCAGGGACATCAAAGAATAAGAGCGGTGCGAACAAATAAACTTCAGAGGAAAAGAAGGATGACCCATTCATAGACTCAAGACGAATAGATAAAGAAATGGCAAGAAAAATGGGTAGGCTAAGGAATGAAACATCGTTAATACAACCCCAACGTGCCAAAGAAAAGGAAGGAATATTGATGAAATCATAAGTATCGCGAAGAAAAGCATGCGAACAAACACATTACGAAAATAAACTCTTAAAGACCAAAAGCACGTCAATCCACCTACACAAAGATGAAGATCCTTGAGCAGAGATCACTTCGCCAAAATAACACTGCTTGTAAAAATTTTAAGAGAAGAAGATATTCTATCACAGCTTAATTCGTCCGAAATTCTGCGAAGATGAACTCTAATCATAATTAATGAGCATTTGACTCTTCTTGTAGTTTAGCTGCGAAGAGATAAAGGTTATCCTTCCACTACTTGTTAGTTCAAGGGAGATTCGTTAAAGTTCAGCTATTTTCAACAAAAAATCTCATTGGATCTCTAAAGTTTAAGGGAAAATATGGATGCTTAGGCGAAGATTTCATCTCTTTAGACAACAAGTAACGTTTCCAAGTTAGATAAATCCAAAGAAAACAAGATACACGGAGGTGTTAGACCAACATTGGCTGCCAGTTTTGAAGAGAAACGCAGAAGTAAAATCGAAGGAGTCTTCATCAATAAATCACAAAAAGGACAAATCTTTCAATCTCATTTCCTTATCCTGTATTCCATTTGGGTTTGAGAGTTTTTAAAGTAAAAGTTAGAAAGAAAAGAAGGAAAAGAATGTAGAGATATCAAGAGAAGTTTTTCCAAAAAAATAGTTTCTGAAAGCATGTGCGAATTTCGCAACATGCTAAGAAACATCAGAAGAAGAAAGCACGGTGAGAAGCTTTAAGATAAGTTATGCGAAGCTTACTAGACCAACACAAACATTTGACCATACATATGGTCAGAGAAAGGAGCATCACGAACTAGGGGACATGGGTTCGATTATCCCTACTACCAAATAATTTTTGCTTCTCGGATATTCATTTCATAGACGTTTACATCATCTTTTACTATACTATTTTCTTCGCAAATAACAACTCATACAGATGGTTCAATACATCGCAAGAAGCGAGATATTTACTAAATAGGGTTAGCACAATTGGTATGGTGCGAGAATATGCAAGAGGCGAGTCAAGGGTTCAATCTCATTTCTAACACTTCTTTTTCTTTGTAGCGATAATTACACTTCTTTGCGCGACGTTTATACATTTCAAGGATGCCAATTTCGCAAGCAAACCATATACTTTGCGAAATACGACATCAACAGAAAATCACATGAAATCTAAGTACCACTTCCTTGAACATTTTACTTACAGAGAATAAAATATTTTTGATTTGATTTACAAAAAGCGATTCAATCGCACGATTACAAAGATTTCAAAATTACAAAAAACCGAGAAAATTCAATTTATATATTTCTCCAGAATATTTCTTTTACAAAAAATAAAATATTTTGATTTGATTTACAAACGCGATATAATGTAAAATTACAAAAGATTTCATAATGTATTAGAATTTCTCTTGAATATTCACTTTTCTTCAAATGATATGATATTATGAGAATGAATGAAAGAAATTACAGAAATGAGAATGCATTTATGCGAAAATTTCACAGAAATTGTATATGTCATAAGAGAATAAAGAAACGCGAAAATTTCGCAGAAACAAAGAGATAGAGGCGAACTTTCTTTGGCGTGCACTATGGTTCGCGAAATAAAATTTCGCAAGAGGAAAATGTAAGACCTAAAGTGCGTCATTGGAGGGGGTACCTATTACATGGCTTAGGGAAAGGTTACACCGCCCAGGAACCTAAGTCATGGAGATTTGGGGTCAATAAAGCCCATCCGGGAGAGGTACCTTAGATTTTTAACCTAAACTTATATTTTGGGTTGGACGACTGAGAGTTTCTCCTAAGGAGTGCAAATCTCGATCAAGGCGTCGAGGTACACGGTTGAGTCAAGAGTGTCTGGGGCATCTGGAGCGTACCTTGCAATTCTTGACAAGTCTTGGCTATGATGCACTCGGCCCGAAGAAAACTCCACTTAGGGTCCAGTCTCGTAACCATAAGCCATATAGGAAAAAGGGATAAGAGGTTGCGAAAAAAAACTGGTTGTTGTTAAGACCGGATGGGAGGAGCCAACCTTGTATGGTAGAGGTACATCTCCTTGAAGGGGAAACCAGGGGGAAGATAAGGGCGGCACCCTCCATTAGGGAGGTGATAGTGTCGAAACATACGCAAATTTCATAAGGCGTTTCACTCATGGGAGTATTAAGGATTGTCATATTTGTGCAACAATCCTGAAGAGGTAAAAATACTAGAGAAAATATAAGGCGAGATCAATGGGTCAGTGCACACAAGTGTAAGGACGTCCTGGGATTTTTTCGCAAGACGACAATGTCATGGGGATTTATGTTCGCAAGAATATTTAGGCCCGTTATATTGTCGCAATAAATATATCTTGCAGAGGAAATAATACTAGGAGAGATGATAAGACAAGATCAATGGGTCAATACATGAAAGTGTAAATACGTCCTGCGATTTTGTCGCAAAAAAAAAAAAAGTGGCGAAATAAGACCTTTAACTAGGAAGGAAAATAAGACCACATAAGAGAGTACGCAAATAAACTTGCGAATATGATTATATGTAAGCAAATAAGCTTGCGAGCATGTATAAAGAAATGAAATTGAGATAGTGAAAATGATGCACCTTTGATATTTTGATTATAGTATATTATGCGATACTAATAGTGCAGGAATAAACAATGGAGACAGTAAAACAATGAGATACAATGAGCTAAAGATGGACAAAGAATATAATAAATCACAAGTAAATGAACTTGCGAGATCAATAAATACACGAAGAGGATTGCACATACTAAAGACAAAGTCAGAGAAATGGAGAATGGAGGCGATTTAAAGCTACATCAATTTTAGCGTGCAAAATGAGCTAAGTAGCACAAACATTATCTATACAATAGATAAGCATTCTCTTCATATAAGCATCACACTTGCATCATGAAAGCATCACATACGCATTTCATGGCATAAACATCGCATATACATTTCATAACATAATCATCACATAAGCATTATATTCGCACAAGTATTTTACAAAACTTTACGGAATAATATCGCAGAATTTCGTAGGAATATTCAGAATTTCGCAGAATGTGATTATTTTACAAGATGTGATTATTTCCTCAATTATTTCACACAAGTATAAGCAACTTGAAGAGATTATACTATCGCATGAGCACAAAACATGAGATAGAGGCAAGATAATAATGAAGAAACAACTCACACATTCAATATTTTCTCAAGGATTCTACTCTCATAGATAAAGAACAGAGGCAACTATGAATTACCAAGAATTTTTTTTAAGTTCTTTATCTTCTCGGCAAGAATCATTTCCAAAGTGGACGTTCACTAATGAAAAACAAGAATCCTCACCAAAAATGGAGTAATAATTTCGCATGAATAGAGGCAATACTTCTTACTCTCATTCAAGGACGGATACTTCTTATATTTCGAGGATTGAGTACTTCTTATACTTCTTCAAAGATACTTCATACTTCGCATACTTCAAAAGATGATTTGCAAAGCTCCGGAATTTCACAAAAGAATAGAGGCAAGTATGTACTTTTTAAGTCCAGTATTCTTTTTCTCATTCCTTCATCAACAAAGATCAAAGACTACTACAACAACAGATTTTTTCTTAAAGATCGATCTTCAAGCAATATTCAAGAAAAAAGAGGAAAAATGTAGGATCAAAATATCGCACAACACATTTGTTAATGTGCGAGATTCATCCATTTCCTTACCTTGCGAGAATGTAGCAAGAGCCTGTGAAATTATCAAGAACCTGCGAGAATATTAGATGTACTCCACTATATGTGAGTTGTCATCCACTATGTAAACAACTATATAAATAGGAAAGTAGGAGAGAGAAAAAGGGGAGAGACATTATGGGAGGAGACACATTTTTTAGAGGGAGAGACTTTATTTTCTTTATCTTCTTCTTCATAAATCAATCTAGAGCTCCAAATACTCATTAATGGAGTCTCCATGTAACCCAAATGTAATTTCAATAATCATAGTGAAGAACCTAACCCGTGGATGTAGATCACATTGATCGAACCACGAAAATCCTTGTGTCCATTTTACAATTTTAGCATTTTAATCTTTATTTTGATTATGAAATAGATTTAAATCTATAAAATATCACAAGGGGTGTGTTGTGGGATTTCTTGCAACTACATTTTGGTGCTAGAAATAGGGACGTGCACCTTTTGTTGGTTCGAAGGAAAATCAAAGAAATTGGCAACTAGTGGTGTTAGATTTAACTGGATTTATGAATTTTAAGGACAAAAATGGAAGTTTTAATGGAGAAATCGTGTCTTCAAGTGGCAAACATCAAAAGAAGTTAAAGAAAGTGAAAGAAAAAGATGAAGATGCAAAATTACGTCAGCGAATACGAAGAAAGTGCAACCAAAATGAAAATCAGCAGAATCTACGAAAATCAACTTGTAAGGCGGGGAAAAACTCAATGAAACTTTTGGCAAGACTAAACTTTATAGCGTGAAGAGAATGATCAGGCGAAAGAAATAGACATCGAGCAAGGTTCAAAGTTAGATACAGAATCATTAGACGGAGTGAAATTATCAAAGATTTTCTCGTAGGAGTAGCGAAGAAAAGAACAGCGTGCGATGAGATCCGCTACCATACTCAAAGGCGAAAGAATAAAGTCTACATGCGAATATTACCGTGCAGCACGAGGAAATCAATAGCTCCTTTCATAAGGCAGTTGGTTTGAAGAAATTTCAAAGAAATGAACTTACTGTGAAGATAGATCTCACTGAATATTGAAGCTCCAGGGGTAAAATAGGAAGTTTAACTAGTAATTTGCATTTTCATAAGGCAGATATCATCGGCATCCTAAGATATACGGAAATGGAGACGAAGAAAAAGTAGAAAAGTGAAACCAATCAGAGTCTTCATCAACAAATCAGGACAAATCTCTACCTTATTCAGTGGCGGGGCCAGAAAATGAAAATAAGAGGGGCTAGAATTCAATTTGCTTAAAATACATGGACATTAGTGGGCTAAACATGAAATATTGGTGGACTAAATGCAAAATATCATGGAAAACTAAGGGTTCTTTATTGATTTTTGTGCATTTAGGGGGTCTAGATCCAGGTTAGTCAACCCTAACAAAACTCTGACCTTATTTCTCTTATACTCTGTTTATATATTTATATCAAAATTTTAAAAGTAATTTTTTTGAAAAGAACTCTTTAAAACACAATCTTCTTTTCCAACATAAATTAGATTTTTCACAAAAATATTAGTCAAAAATCAACTTCAATTTCAGATACATCACCAGCAAGTATTTGTTGATAAAACCATTTAATGGACTTCGAAAATATAGACTATTGCAATTTAAAAACGATTTGGAGATTTTTCAGTTATGATTTTCATATTTCATTTACACATTATTTTAAATTTTTTTTTGATTTTCCCATCTGATCATTGGTTTGATACTTGTATGGACGAAAATTCGCATGATAGACTTGTTAGTGACGAAGGAATCATCATTATAACGTGAAAAAGAAGAGCACGTGCAGTTCAACGCCATATATAAACATCAAATTTAACAATGAAAATGACTACTTGCGAAATAATCAAAATGAGTAGTTGTCATCAAATATTACTTTTTATATACTGAAATTTTGTGTACGCCATAGAAGGCCCAACTACAAAATTGGAGAAGTCTGCAAAGTATTATCTTTTCGCAAATACTTATTGGTGAAATCAAATTTAGCAACATCAAGTCTTTGCAAATACTTGCGAAATAATCAAAATTGCTTGTGCAGGGACATCAAAGAAGAAGAGCGGTGCGAACAAATAAACTTCAGAGAAAAAGAAGGATGACCCATTCATAGACTCAAGACGAATAGATAAAGAAATGGCAAGAAAAATGGGTAGGCTAAGGAATGAAACATCGTTAATACAACCCCAACGTGCCAAAGAAAAGGAAGGAATATTGATGAAATCATAAGTATCGCGAAGAAAACGCGAACAAACACATTACGAAAATAAACTCTTAAAGACCAAAAAGCACGTCAATCCACCTACACAAAGATGAAGATCATGATCAGAGATCAATTCGCCAAAATAACACTGCTTGTAAAAATTTTAAGAGAAGAAGATATTCTATGCAAACACTTCGTCCGAAATTCTGCGAAGATGAACTCTAATCATAATTCGCCGACATTTGACTCTTCTTGTAGTTTAGCTGCGAAGAGATAAAGGATTTATCCTTCCACTACTTGTTAGTTCAAGGGAGATTCGTTAAAGTTCAGCTATTTTCAACAAAAAATCTCATTGGATCTTTAAAGTTTAAGGGAAAATATGGAGGCTTAGGCGAAGATTTCATCTCTTTAGACAACAAGTAACGTTTCCAAGTTAGAGAAATCCAAAGAAAACAAGATACACGGAGGTGTTAGAGCAACATTGGCTGCCATTTTTGAAGAGAAACGCAGAAGTAAAATCGAAGGAGTCTTCATCAATAAATCACAAAAAGGACAAATCTTTCAATCTCATTTCCTTATCCTGTATTCCATTTGGGTTTGAGAGTTTTTAAAAGTAAAAGCTAGAAAGAAAAGAAGGAAAATAATGTAGAGATATCAAGAGAAGTTTTCCAAAAAAATAGTTTAAAAGCCTCAATGCGAATTTCGCAACATGCTAAGAAACATCGAAGAAGAAAGAACGGTGAACTTTAAGATAAGTTATGCGAAGCTTACTAGACCAACAAAAATATCTGTTCGCACAGATGGTCAGAGAAAGGGCATGCGAACTAGGGGACATGGGTTCGATTATCCCTACTACCAAATAATTTTTGCTTCTCGGATATTCATTTCATAGACGTTTACATCATCTTTTACTATACTATTTGCTTCGTAAATAACAACTCGCACAGATGGTTCAGTACATCGCAAGGAGCAGATATTTCGCAAGATAGGGTTAGCAAAGTTGGTATGGTGCGAGAATATGCAAGAGGCAGGTCAAGGGTTCGATCTCATTTCTAACACTTCTTTTTTTTTGAGCGATAATTACACTTCTTTGCGCGACGTTTATACATTTCAAGGATGCCAATTTCGCAAGCAAACCATATACTTTGCGAAAGACGACATCAACAGAAAATCACATGAAATCTAAGTACCACTTCCTTGAACATTTTACTTACAGAGAATAAAAGATTTTTGATTTGATTTACAAAAAGCGATTCAATCGCACGATTACAAAGATTTCAAAATTACAAAAAACCGAGAAAATTCAATTTATATATTTCTCCAGAATATTTCTTTTACAGAAAATAAAATATTTTTGATTTGATTTACAAAACGCGATATAATCGCAAGAATTACAAAGATTTCATAATGTATTAGAATTTCTCTTGAATATTTACTTTTCTTCAAATGATATGATATTATGAGAATGAATGAAAGAAATTACAGAAATGAGAATGCATTTATGCGAAAATTTCACAGAAATTGTATATGTCATAAGAGAATAAAGAAACGCGAAAATTTCGCAGAAACAAAGAGATAGAGGCGAACTTTCTTTTGCGTGCACTATGGTTCGCGAAATAAAATTTCGCAAGAGGCAAATGTAAGACCTAAAGTGCGTCATTGGAGGGGGTACCTATTACATGGCTTAGGGAAATGTTACACCGCCCAGGAACCTGAGTCATGGAGATTTGGGGTCAATAAAGCCCATCCGGGAGAGGTACCTTAGATTTTTAACCTAAACTTATATTTTGGGTTGGACGACTGAGGGTTTCTCCTAAGGAGTGCAGAACTCGATCAAGGCGTCGAGGTACACGGTTGAGTCAAGATTGTCTGTGGCATCTGGAGCGTACCTTGCAATTCTTGACAAGTCTTGGCTATGATGCACTCGGCCCGAAGAAAACTCCACTTAGGGTGCAGTCTCGTAACCATAAACCATATAGGAAAAAGGGATAAGAGGTTGCGAAAAAAACTGGTTGTTGTTAAGACCTGATGGGAGGAGCCAACCTTGTATGGTAGAGGTACATATCCTTGAAGTGGAAACCATGGGGAAGATAAGGGCGGCACCCTCCATTAGGGAGGTGATAGTGTCAAAACATACGCAAATGTCATAAGGCGTTTTACTCATGGGAGTATTAAGGATTGTCATATTTGTGCAACAATCCTGAAGAGGTAAAAATACTAGAGAAAATATAAGGCGAGATCAATGGGTCAGTGCACACAAGTGTAAGGACGTCTTGCGATGTTTTCGCAAGACGACAATGTCATGGGGATTTATGTTCGCAAGAATATTTAGGCCCGTCATATTATCGCAAGAAATATATCTTGCAGAGGAAATAATACTAGGAGAGATGATAAGACAAGATCAATGGGTCAATACATGAAAGTGTAAATACATCCTGCGATTTGGTCGCAAACAAAAAAAAAATGTGGCGAAATAAGACCTTTAATTAGGAAGGCAAATAAGACCACATAAGAGAGTACACAAATAAACTTGCGAAGATGATTATATGTAAGCAAACAAGCTTGCGAGCATGTATAAAGAAATGAAATTGAGATAGTGAAAATGATGCACCTTTGATATTTTGATTATATTATATTATGCGATACTAATAGTGCAGGAATAAACAATGGAGACAGTAAAACAATGAGATACAATGAGCTAAAGATGGACAAAGAATACAATAAATCACAAGAAAATGAACTTGCGAGATCAATAAATACGCGAAGAGGAATGCATATACTAAAGACAAAGTCAGAGAAATGGAGAATGGAGGCGATTTAAAGCTACATCAATTTTAGCATGCAAAATGAGCTAAGTAGCACAGACATTAGCTATACAATAGATAAGCATTCTCGTCATATAAGCATCACACTTGCATCATGAAAGCATCACATACATATTTCATGGCATAAACATCGCATATACATTTCATAACATAATCATCACATAAGCATTATATTCGCACAAGTATTTTACAAAACTTTACGGAATAATATCGCAGAATTTCGTAGGAATATTCAGAATGTGATTATTAGAATGTGATTATTTCCTCAATTATTTCACTCAACTATAAGCAACTTGAAGAGATTATACTATCGCATGAGCACAAAACATGAGGCAAGAGCAAGATAATAATGAAGAAACAACTCACACATTCAACATTTTCTCAAGTTCTACTCTCATAGATAAAGAAATCAGAGCAACTATGAATTACCAAGAAAACATTTTATGTTCTTTATCTTCTCGGCAAGAATCATTTCCAAAGTGGACGTTCACTAATGAACAACAAGAATCCTCACCAAAAATGGAGTAATAATTTTGCATGAATAGAGGCAACACTTATTACTCTCATTCAAGGACGGATACTTCTTATAATTCGAGGATTGAGTACTTCTTATACTTCTTCAAAGATACTTCATACTTCGCATACTTCAAAAGATGATTTGCAAAGCTCCGGAATTTCACAAAAGAATAGAGGCAAGTATGTACTTTTTAAGTCCAGTATTCTTTTGCTCATTCCTTCATCAACAAAGATCAAAGACTACTTCAACAACAGATTTTTTCTTAAAGATCGATCTTCAAGCAATATTCAGAAAAAAGAGGAAAAATGTAGGATCAAAATATCTCACAACATTTGTTAGTGTGCCGAGAATTCATCCATTTCCCTTACCTTGCGAGAATGTAGCAAAGAGCCCCGAAATTATCAAGAACCTGCGAGAATATTAGATGTACTCCTATACGTGAGTTGTCATCCACTACGTAGAACATAAATAGGAAAGTAGGAGAGACCATTATGGGAGGAGACACATTTTAGAGGAGAGACTTTATTTTCTTTATCTTCTTCTTCATAAATCAATCTAAAGCTCCAAATACTCATTAATGGAGTCTCCATGTAATGTAATTTCAATAATCATAGTGAAGAACCTAACCCCGTGATGTAGATCACATTGATCGAACCACGAAAATCCTGTGTCCATTTCAATTTTAGCATTTTAATCTTTATTTTGATTATGAAATAGATTTAAATCTATAAAATATCACAAGAGGGGTGTGTTGTGGGATTTCTTGCAACTACATTTGGTGCTAGAAATAGGGAATGGGCACCTTTTGTTGGTTGAAGGAAAATCAAAGAAATTGGCAACTAGTGGTGTTAGATTTAACTGGATTTATGAATTTTAAGGACAAAATGGAAGTTTTAATGGAGATCATCGATGTCTTCAAGTGGCAAACATCAAAAGAAATTAAAGAAAGTGAAAGAAAAATATGAAGATGCAAAATTAGAATTAAATGAAATACGAAGAAAGTGCAACCAAAAATGAAAATCGACGGAGATCTAAGAAAATCAACTTGTAAGGCAGAAAAAACTCAATAAACTTTTGGCAAGACTAAACTTTATAGCATGAAGAGAATGATCAAATGAAAAGAAATGGACATCGACAAGGTTCAAAGTTAGATATAGAATCATTAGACGGAGTGAAATTATCAAAGATTTTCTGCGTAGGAGTAGCGAAGAAAAGTGTCACGATGAGATCCGCTACCATACTCAAGCGGCGAAATAATAAAGTCTACATAACGAATATTACTGTGCGTACGAGGAAATCAATATTTCCTTTCATAAGCGAGTTGGTTTTGAAGAAATTTCAAAAATGAACTTCTTTGTGAAGAGATAAATCTCTTTGAATATTGAAGCTCTAGGGGTAAAATAGGAAGTTTAACTAATGTTGCATTTTCATAAGCGGATATCATCAACATCTAAGATATCGGAAATGGAGGCGAAGAAAAAGTAGAAAAAGTGAAACCAATCGAGTCTTCATCCAACAAATCAGGACAAATCTCTACCTTATTGAGGTGGCAGGCGAAAAATGAAAATAGAGGGGCTAGAATTCAATTTAACCCAAAATACATGGACATTAGTGGGCTAAACATGAAATATTGGTGGACTAAATGCACAATATCATGGAAAACTAAAAGTTCTTTATTGATTTTTGTGCATTTAGGAGGGTCTAGAGCAGGGTTAGTCAACCCTTGGCTCGGCCACGACCTTATTTCTCTTATACTTTCTGTTTATATATTTATATAAAATTTTAAGTAATTTTTTGAAAAGACTCTTTAAAACACAATCTTCTTTTCCAACATAAATTAGATTTTTTTCACAAAAATATTAGTCAAAAATCAACTTCAATTGCGGATACATCATTTTGACAAGTATTTGTTGATAAAACCATTTAATGGACTTCGAAAATATAGACTAATGCAATTTAAAAACGATTTGGAGATTTTTAGTTTCTAGTTTCATATTTCATTTACACATTATTTTAAAGTTTTTGATTTTCCCATATGATCATTGGTTTGATACTTGTATGGTGAAAATTCGCATGATAGACTTGTTAGTGGCTTGAAGATCCATCCATTATAAGCGTGAAAAAGAAAAACACGTCTGTTGACGCCATATGTAAACATCAAATTTTACAATAAAAGACTACTTACGAAATAATCAAAATGAGTGGTTGTCATCAAGTAATACTTTTTTTATATCTGGGGAAATTTTGTATGCGCCATAGAAGGCCCAACTTCATAATGGAGAAGTCTGCAAGTATTTATGTTTTTAAATACTTATTGGTGAAATCAAATTTAGCAACATCAAGTCTTTGCAAATACTTGAAATAATCAAAATTGCTTGTCTTGGACATCAAAGAAAGAAGAAGCGGTCAGAACAAATAAACTTCGAGAAAAGAAGGATGACCCTTTCATAGACTCAAGGCGAATAGATAAAAGAAATGGCAAGAAAAATGGGTAGGCTAGGAATGAAACATCGTTAATACAACTAACGTGCCAAGAAAAGGAAGGAATATTGATGAAATCGCAAGTATCATGACACGACAAACACATTAAATAAACTCTTAAAGACCAAAAAGCGCGTCAATCCACTTGCAAAAAGATGAAGATCATGACGAGAGATCACTTCTTAAATAACACTGCTTGTAAAAATTTTAAAGAAGAAGATATTCTATGCAAAGCAATTCGTCCGAAATTCTCGCGAAGATGAACTCTAATCATGAATTGGCGAGCATTTGACTCTTCTTGTAGTTTAGCTCGCGAAGAGATAAAGGATTTATCCTTCCACTACTTGTTAGTTCAAGGGAGATTCGTTAAAGTTCAGCTATTTTCAACAAAAAATCTCATTGGATCTCTAAAGTTTAAGGGAAAGTATGGATGCTTAGGCGAAGATTTCATCTCTTTAGACAACAAGTAACGTTTCCAAGTTAGAGAAATCGAAGAAAACAAGATACGGAGGTGTTAGAGCAACATTGGCTGCCAGTTTTTGAAGAAAGCATGATAAAATCGAAAGGTCTTCATCAATAAATCACAAAAGGACAAAATCTTTCAATCTCATTTCCTTATCCTGTATTCCATTTGGGTTTGAGAGTTTTTAAAGTAAAAAGTTAGAAAGAAAAGAAGGAAAAGAATGTAGAGATATCAAAGAAGTTTTGCGAAAAAATAGTTTACGAAAGCATGTGCGATTTAACATGCTGAAAACATCGAAAGAAAAAGAAAGAACGGTGTAGAAGCTTTAAGATAAGTTATGCGAAGATTACTGAAACACAAACGGTACATTACGCCCAGATGGTGTTGAGAGAAAGGGCATGCGAACTAGGGGACATGGGTTCGATTATCCTACTACCAAATAATTTTTTAGCTTCTCGGATATTCATTTCATAGACGTTTACATCATCTTTTACTATCATTTATTTTCTTAGCAAATAACAACTTTCGCACAGATGGTTCAATTACATGTAAGGGCGAATATTTCACCAAGACAAGGTTGCCATGATTGGTATGGTGCGAGAATATCTGGCAAGTCAAGGGTTAAGTCATTTCTAACACTTCTTTTCTTCTTGTAGCGATAATTACACTTCTTTCGTGACGTTTATACATTTCAAGGATGCCAATTTACTTAAGCAAACCATATACTTTGCGAAATACGACATCAGCGAGAAAATCACATGAAATCTAAGTACCACTTCTTGGAACATTTTACCCTCTGAGAGAATAAAAATATTTTTGATTTGATTTACAAAAAGCGATTCAATGGCACGATTACAAAAAGATTTCAAAATTACAAAAAACCAGAAAATTTAATATATATTTCTCCGAATATTTCTTTACTGAAAATAAAAATATTTTTGATTTGATTTACAAGCGATATAATACTTAAGAATTACCTAAAAGATTTCATAATGTATTAGATTTCTCTTGAATATTCACTTTGCTTCAAATGATATGATATTATGAGAATGAATAGAAAATTCTAAATGATGCATTTATGCGAAAATTTCACAGAAATTGTATATGTCATAAGAAATAAAGAAACGCGAAAATTTCTTAAAACAAAGGAATAAGAGGCGAACTTTCTTTAAATTGCACTATAGTTCAGCGAAATAAAATTTCATAAAGAGAAAATGTAAGACCTAAAGTGCGTCATTGGAGAAATACCTATTACATGGCTTAGGAAAGGTTACACCTCCCCAGGAACCTAAGTCATGGAGATTTGAGATCCAATAAGCCCATCGGGAGAGGTACCTTAGATTTTTAACCTAAACTTATATTTTGGGTTGAATGAAGTAGAGTTTCTCCCAAGGTGCAAATCTCGATCCAAAGTCGGTACCACGGTTGAGTCAAAGTGTCACAGGGCATCTGGGCGTACCTTGCAATTCTTGACAAGTCTTGGCTATGATGCACTTTTCGGCCAGAAAACTCCACTTAGGATGCGATCTCGTAACCATAAACCATATAGGAAAAGGGATAAGAGGTTGCGAAAAAAAACTGGTTATTGTTAAGACCGGATGGGAGGAGCCAACCTTGTATGGTAAGAGGTACATCTCCTTGAAGGGGAAACCAGGGAAGATAAGGGCGGCACCCTCATTAGGGAGGTGATAATGTAGAAACATCGCAAATTTCATAAGGCGTTTCACTCATGGGAGTATTAAGGATTGTCATATTTGTGCAACAATCCACGAAGAGGTAAAAATACTAGAAAAATAAGGCGAGATCAATGGGTCGGTGCACACAAGTATAGGGACGTCCTGCGATGTTTTAGCAAGACGACAATGTCATGGGGATTTATGTTAGCACGAATATTTAGGCCCATTATATTGTGCATAAGAAATATATCTTGCGAGAGAAATAATACTAGGAAGATGATAAACCAAGATCAATGGGTCAATACATGAAAGTGTAAATACGTCCTGCGATTTTCATAAACAAACAAAAAAAAAGTGGCAGAAATAAGACCTTTAACTAGGGAGGTAAATAAGACCACATAAATCATAAATAAACTTACGAATATGATTATATGTAAGCAAATAAGCTTGCGAGCATGTATAAAGAAATGAAATTGAGATAGTGAAAATGATGCACCTTTGATATTTTGATTATAGTATATTATGCGATACTAATAATCGGGAATAAACAATGGAGACGTTAAAACAATGAGATACAATGAGCTAAAGATGGACAAAGAATATAATAAATCACAAGTAAATGAACTTGAGATCAATAAATACGAAGAGGATTGCACATACTAAAGAAAAAAGTGAGATGGAGAATGGAGGCATTTAAAGCTACATCAATTTTAGCGTGCAAAATGAGCTAAGTAGCACAAACATTATCTATACAATAGATAAGCATTCTCGTCAAATAAGCATCACACTTGCATCATGAAAGCATCACATACGCATTTCATGGCATAAACATCGCATATACATTTCATAACATAATCATCACATAAGCATTATATTCGCACAAGTATTTTACAAAACTTTTGCGGAATAATATCGCCAATTTAAGTAGGAATATTAATTTACATGAGAATATGATTATTTTACAAGATGTGATTATTTCCTCAATTATTTCACACAAGTATAAGCAACTTGAAGAGATTATACTATCGCATGAGCACAAAACATGAGATAGAGGCAAGATAATAATGAAGAAACAACTCACACATTCAATATTTTCTCAAGGATTCTACTCTCATAGATAAAGAACAGAGGCAACTATGAATTACCAAAATTTTTTTAAGTTCTTTATCTTCTTTCGGCAAGAATCATTTCCAAAGTGGACGTTCACTAATGAAAAACAAGAATCCTCACCGAAAAATGGAGTAATAATTTACATGAATAGAAGCATCTTGCTTACTCTCCATTCAAGGACGGATACTTCTTATAATTCGAGGATTGAGTACTTCTTATACTTCTTCAAATACTTCATACCCATACTTCAAAAGATGATTTGCAAAGCTCGGAATTTCACAAAGAATAGAAACAAGTATGTACTTTTTAAGTCCATTATTCTTTTGCTCATTCCCTTCATCAACAAAAGATCCAAGACTACTTCAACAACAGATTTTTTCTTAAAGATCGATCTTCAAGCAATATTCAAGAAAAAGAGGAAAAAATGTAGGATCAAATATCTTTAACACATTTGTTAATGTGCGAGATTCATCCATTTCCTACCTTGCGAGAATGTAGCAAGAGCCTGTGAAATTATCAAGAACCTGCGAGAATATTAGATGTACTCCACTATATGTGAGGTTGTCATCCACTATGTAAACAACTATATAAATAGGAAAGTAGGAGAGAAAAAGGGGAGAACATTATGGGAGGAGACACATTTTTTAGAGGAGAGACTTTATTTTCTTTATCTTCTTCTTCATAAATCAATCTAGAGCTCCAAATACTCATTAATGGAGTCTCCATGTAACCCAAATGTAACCTAAATAATCATAGTGAAAACCTAACCCCGTGGATGTAGATCACATTGATCGAACCACGAAATCCCTTATGTCCATTTTACAATTTTAGCATTTTAATCTTTATTTTGATTATGAAATAGATTTAAATCTATAAAATATCACAAGGGTGTGTTGTGGGATTTCTTACAACTACATTTTGGTGCTAGAAATAGGGACGGGCACCTTTTGTTGGTTCGAAGGAAAATCAAAGAAATTGGCAACTAGTGGTGTTAGATTTAACTGGATTTATGAATTTTAAGGACAAAAATGGAAGTTTTAATGGAGAAATCGTGTCTTCAAGTGGCAAACATCGAAAGAAATTAAAGAAAGTGAAAGAAAAATATGAAGATGCAAAATTACGTCAGCGAATACGAAGAAAGTGCAACCAAAATGAAAATCAGCAGAATCTACGAAAATCAACTTGTAAGGCAGGAAAAACTCAATGAAACTTTTGGCAAGACTAAACTTTATAGCATGAAGAGAGCAAGGTTCAAAGTTAGATATAGAATCATTAGACGGAGTGAAATTATCAAAGATTTTCTCGTAGAATGTGAAAAAGAACAGCGTGCGATGAGATCGCTACCATACTCAAGCGCGAAAGAATAAAGTCTACATGTGAATATTAAAGTGCAGTACGAGGAAATCAATAGCTCCTTTCATAAAGCAGTTGGTTTGAAGAAATTTCAAAGAAATGAACTTACTGTGAAGATAGATCTCCTGAATATTGAAGCTCTAGGGGTAAAATAGGAAGTTTAACTAGTAATTTGCATTTCATAAAGCGAGATATCATCGGCATCCTAAGATATACGGAAATGGAGGCAGAAGAAAAGTAGAAAAGTGAAACTAATCAGAGTCTTCATCAACAAATCAGGACAAATCTCTACCTTATTCAGTGGCGGGGCCAGAAAATGAAAATAAGAGGGGCTAGAATTCAATTTGCTTAAAATACATGGACATTAGTGGGCTAAACATGAAATATTGGTGGACTAAATGCAAAATATCATGGAAAACTAAGGGTTCTTTATTGATTTTTGTGCATTTAGGGGTCTAGAGCCAGGTTAGTCAACCCTTGGCTCCGCTCGACCTTATTTCTCTTATACTCTGTTTATATATTTATATCAAATTTTAAAAGTAATTTTTTTGAAAGAACTCTTTAAAACACAATCTTCTTTTCAACTATAAATTAGATTTTCAAAAAATATTAGTCAAAAATCAACTTCAATTGGATACATCACAACAAGTATTTGTTGATAAAACCATTTAATGGACTTGAAAATATAGACTAATGCAATTTAAAAACGATTTGGAGATTTTTGATTCACCGATTTTCATATTTCATTTACACATTATTTTAAAGTTTTTTGATTTTCCCATATTATGTCATTGGTTTGATACTTGTATGAATGAAAATTACGCATAATAGACTTATGTTAGTGGCGAAGAATCATCATTATAGCGTGAAAAAGAAAAACACGTGTGGTTCAACGCCATATATAAACATCAAATTTTACAATGAAAATGACTACTTATGAAATAATCAAAATGAGTAGTTGTCATCAAATATTACTTTTTATATCTTTTAAGAAATTTTGTATGCAGCCATAGAAGGCCCAACTACATAATTGGAGAAGTCTGCAAAGTATTATGTTTTAGCAAATACTTATTGGTGAAATCAAATTTAGCAACATCAAGTCTTTGCAAATACTTGAAATAATCAAAATTGCTTGTCGGGGACATCAAAAGAAGAAGAAGCGGTGCGAACAAATAAACTTGAGGAGAAAAAGAAGGATGACCCATTCATAGACTCAAGGCGAATAGATAAAGAAATGGCAAGAAAAATGGGTAGGCTAAGGAATGAAACATCGTTAATACAACCCCAACGTGCCAAAGAAAAGGAAGGAATATTGATGAAATCATAAGTATCTCAAGAAAAACGCGAACAAACACATTACGAAAATAAACTCTTAAAGACCAAAAAGCACGTCAATCCACCTACAAAAGATGAAAGTCGAATCAGATCAGATCACTTAAGCCAAAATAACAACCTTGTAAAAATTTTAAGAAGAAGATATTCTATGCGACTTACTTAGTCGAAGTGCGAAGATGAACTCTAATCATAATTATACGACATTTGACTCTTCTTGTAGTTTAGGCTGCGAAGAATAAAGTTTATCCTTCCACTACTTGTTAGTTCAAGGAGATTCGTTAAAGTTCCAGCTATTTTCAACAAAAAAAATCATTGGATCTCTAAAGTTTAAGGGAAAATATGGAGCTTAGGCGAATTTCTCTCTTTAGACAACAAATAACGTTTCCAAGTTAGAGAAATCCAAGAAAACAAGATACACGGAGGTGTTAAACAACGATTGGCTACCATTTTTTGAAAAACGCAAGAAGTAAAATCGAAGGTCTTCATCAATAAATCACAAAAAGGACAAATATTTCAATCTCATTTCCTTATCTTGTATTCCATTTGGGTTTGAGAGTTTTTAAAAGTAAAGCTAGAAAGAAAAGAAAAAATAATGTAGAGAATATCAAGAGACGTTTTCAAAAAAATAGTTTCTGCAGCCTGTACGGAATTTAGCAACATGCTAAAAACATCAGAAGAAGAAAAACGGTGAAGCTTTAAGATAAGTTATGCGGACTTACTAGACCAACAAAAATATACGTATTCGCACGGATATGGTGAGAGAAAGGGCATCGCGAACTAGGGACATGGGTTCGATTATCCCTACTACCAAATAATTTTTTGCTTCTCGGATATTCATTTTCATAGACGTTTACATCATCTTTTACTATCACTATTTGCTTCGTAAATAACAACTCGCACAGATGGTTGATCACATCACCAAAAGAATGAATGTTATGCAAGATAGGATTAGCAAAGTTGGTATGGTGCGAGAATATGCAAGAGCGGTCAAGGGTTCAATCTCATTTCTAACACTTCTTTTTTTGTGATAATTACACTTCTTTGTGACGTTTATACATTTCAAGGATGCCAATTTCGCAAGCAAACCATATACTTTGCGAAAGACGACATCAACAGAAAATCACATGAAATCTAAGTACCACTTCCTTGAACATTTTACTTACAGAGAATAAAATATTTTTGATTTGATTTACAAAAAGCGATTGAATCACGATTACAAAAGATTTCAAAATTAGAAAAAACCGAGAAAATTCAATTTATATATTTCTCCGAATATTTCTTTTCTGAGGAAATAAAATATTTTTGATTTGATTTACAAGCGATATAATCGCAAGAATTACAAAAGATTTCATAATGTATTAGAATTTCTCTTGAATATTTACTTTTCTTCAAATGATATGATATTATGAGAATGAATGAAGAAATTACGAGAAATGAGAATGCATTTATCTCGAAAATTTCACAGAAATTGTATATGTCATAAGAGAATAAAGAAACGCGAAAATTTACGATGGACACAAAGAGATAAGGCGAACTTTCTTTTTCATTGCACTATGGTTAGCGAAATAAAATTTCGCAGAGCAAATCATAAGACCCTAAAGTCGTCATTGGAGGGTACCTATTACATGGCTTAGGAAAGGTTACACCACCAGGAACCTGAGTCATGGAGATTTGGAGTCAATAAAGCCCATCCGGGAGAGTACCTTAGATTTTTAACCTAAACTTATATTTTGGGTTGAACGGGCGAGGTTTCTCTAAAGAGTCACAGAACTTCGATCAAAGTGTCAGAAAGGTACACGGTTGAGTCAAGATTGTCTGTGGCATCGGAGCGTACCTTGCAATTCTTGACAAGTCTTGGATATGATGCACTCGGCCAAGAAAACTCCACTTAGGGTGCGATCTCACGTAACCATAAGCCATATAGGAAAAAGGGATAAGAGGTTGCGAAAAAAACTGGTTGTTGTTAAGACCTGATGGGAGGAGCCAACCTTGTATGGTAGAGGTACATATCCTTGAAGTGGAAACCATGGGGAAGATAAGGGCGGCACCCTCCATTAGGGAGGTGATAGTGTCAAAACATACGCAAATGTCATAAGGCGTTTTACTCATGGGAGTATTAAGGATTGTCATATTTGTGCAACAATCCTGAAGAGGTAAAAATACTAGAGAAAATATAAGGCGAGATCAATGGGTCAGTGCACAAGTGTAAGGACGTCTTGCGATTTTTTCGCAAGACGACAATGTCATGGGGATTTATGTTCGCAATAATATTTAGGCCCGTCATATTGTCGCAAGAAATATATCTCGCAGAGGAAATAATACTAGGAGAAATGATAAGACAAGATCAATGGGTCAATACATGAAAGTGTAAATACATCCTGCGATTTTGTCGCAAACAAAAAAAAAATGTGGCGAAATAAGACCTTTAACTAGGAATGAAAATAAGATCACATAAGAGAGTACGCAAATAAACTTGCGAAGATGATTATATGTAAGCAAAAAAGCTTGCGAGCATGTATAAAGAAATGAAATTGAGATAGTTAAAATGATGCACCTTTGATATTTTGATTATATTATATTATGCGATACTAATAGTGCAGGAATAAACAATGGAGACAGTAAAACAATGAGATACAATGAGCTAAAGATGGACAAAGAATACAATAAATCACAAGAAAATGAACTTGCGAGATCAATAAATACGCGAAGAGGAATGCATATACTAAAGACAAAGTCAGAGAAATGGAGAATGGAGGCGATTTAAAGCTACATCAATTTTAGCATGCAAAATGGGCTAAGTAGCACACACATTAGCTATACAATAGATAAGCATTCTCGTCATATAAGCATCACACTTGCATCATGAAAGCATCACATACATATTTCATGGCACAAACATCGTGATATACATTTCATAACATAATCATCACATAAGAATTATATTCGCACAAGTATTTTACAAAACTTTACGGAATAATATCGCAGAATTTCGTAGGAATATTCAGAATTTCGCAGAATGTGATTATTTCCTCAATTATTTCACTCAACTATAAGCAACTTGAAGAGATTATACTATCGCATGAGCACAAAACATGAGACAGAGGCAAGATAATAATGAAGAAACAACTCACGCATTCAACATTTTCTCAAGGATTCTACTCTCATAGATAAAGAACAGAGGCAACTATGAATTACCAAGAAAACATTTTATGTTCTTTATCTTCTCGGCAAGAATCCACTACACCATTTTAAGGGATTAGCAACTCAGATTAGCAACAGCACTATTTTCGTTGCTAATTTTCTGTTGCTAATTTCTGTTGCTAATATTTCATAACCGTGAGGTTATTGTTGCTAATTTTACAACCGCAAAATTTAGGTTGTTGAATAGCAACGCTTCTTTGGTTGTTTACCCGTGCTTGTTAGGCCGTGTGCTTTGGTAACACCTTAGTTTGACATGTTGACTTGACTTGAATTGTGTTAGATACGTGTGTGGGATCCCTTAAACCTTAGATTCTAGTATTAACCCTCTCTCTATCTGGTCTTCTACCTCTCTCAATCCACGGCAGCTCTTTGCTTCTTCTACTTCTTCTCTCTGCGTCAAAAAAAAAAACGGAAGGATTCATTAACGAAATCCTTCTATTATCTTCATCAACACTAACTATAAACGAAGATTCACCAACAAATCCATGAACAACATCATTTTGGTATGAATCGATGAAAAAGTCGATGAGGATCATCAACAATAGTCGATTCGTCTCTTCTCTTTTTATATTGTCGGTAAGAAACCCTAGTTTTGTTTCTTTGTTAATTTATCTGGTGGTAATTTGAATTTAGGGATTTATCAAATGGGAATTTAGGGATTTATCTTTAAGCTTGAAAAACCCTTATTTAAAATTTAGGTGATTTAGTTTTAGAATCATTTAGATTCGATTTTAGTTCTTATTGATTTGATATTTTTATTATTGAAAAAGGTGTAGAGATATGATGAAGATGGAAATCAATGGAAAGAAGAAAGTTGGATCTGTGCTAATCATCTAGGTTTGTTAGTTTTGGATTGATTTTTTTTTTATTTGATATGTTTATTGATCTGAAGTTAATTTAGGGTTTCTTTTATGATTTTGATTTTGTATTTCTAAAAGGCATACAATTATGAAGTATTTACCTCCTGAATTTGCCTATTGCCCGTGATTAGTGAATCAAATCCTTCATACCCATCCTATAAATCAGAGTTGGGACTTGTTGATTGGGACAAGTTAGAGGAAGAAATTATATTTTGTAAGTCTGATCCATGCCATTTTTATTTCTTTCGTGATGTAAATTACCTGTTAACACATTGTTCCAAGTATTGTGTTAGTTTCTACACATGTGTTCCATGTCTTTGTTGGTTTTGTTTGTTTGAAGGTCAATGAATGGGTGGTGCTATAGGTAGAGAAAGGTAGACATAATTTTGATGATGAGGCCAAGCCGATATTGCATGGTCTTGTTCAGATCTATATAGCATCTATACGCTTGAGATCTTGCTGCTGCAAAAATTGGTCAAGATCTCTTTCCCTTATGTAAAAAACAAAATCCCTAAGTCTAATTCCAGTAATAACTTATAATTCCATTTTGATTTATAGCCCTAGATGATGGTTGCCTTTTTTAGTGTTTTAGGTGTTGGATAATATCTACAACTTCGCAAAGAAGGGTTTAACTTCATCATAGAGTTCAACTACATCATCGTATTTTATTTATTTTTTTGTATTTCTAGAAAGCATACAATTATGAAGTATTCACATCCAACCAATCTTTGCGGGATGGTTCCTTACGCCAGGATTTGAGCAACTCAAAGCTTCCCGTGACCTCGTCACTCAAGTTTGAGACTTTAGATACCATCAGGCATTTGAATTCTATTTTATTGACTTCGATTGCGTTCTGCTCTTCCTTGTCAATTGTTCTCCTTAAGTCATCTGTGTGTTTGGTTGAAAAATCATACTTTCATGGCCCAATGTTAAATCGGACTAAATGCATGTTTGGGATATCTCTTATTGCTTGGATGTTAATTTTCCCCTGCTCCATAATGAGATATAAGAAGAGATTAATCCCCTTCATGTTCATAAAACAGAGTTACAGGTCAAAAAGGAAAGTTTCATGTTTGTCCTCTCAACTTGTATGTATATGATGTTTTTTGTCTTATGTTATCTCGGTAGGTGTTCTTATATTGAACATTTATGAAACATTTCTAACTTTTATCTTTGTGAGTATTTTATTTTGATATGGATGGCATACTCTTTTGTTTTTAGCTATTCAGTGCTTTTCTTGTTTTGATTGCCATGCTCCTTTTTGTTTTGTTTTGTTGATGTGGGGTTTTCTTCTCTCTTTTATGATTTGAACGACAAGGGTGAGAACCTCAATGCTTCTTACTACCACAATTTCAGTCCCTTGACCAATCAGCTGTTGGTCTGAGCTTGCCCATAGTTTCAGCACAAATGAGAACACCTTGACCATCGGTACCCAGAAAGCTATGGACCCATTGACTTCTATAAAGGCTGGATCAACAACCATGGTAAGGTAGGTCCTCTTATCCAAAGACGAGTGGAGGCAAGTCCCTCTTTCCCAGTCTCTGGTGAGGTAGACACAAGAGCAATTGAAAAGAGTGCTAAGGTTGGTCACTCTGTGGCTCTTAATCCATAGAAAGCTATGAAATAAGGAGGAAAATAATGCAAAGATTTATCAAAAGGAGGAAAGTAATTCAAGAAAACCTGGTTGGAGAATCTTGTAATGAGTTTCAGTGAAAAAAGGTATCAGAGGAATTCTAGATCATATATTGGTAATCATGTCATGTGCTTTGATTGATTCAGGTTTAATGGTGTTCAACACCAATTGTCAATGTAAATGGTAGTTTGAACTTTACCCACCTAATTGTTTTCAAAGCGATGGAGTAGATGCTTGTTCAAGGGTTATTCCTAAACACGACCTTATGACGAGTTGAGCGGTGCATTTAGGTGTTAGCTTGCTCTCAAGTACAAAATCGTTAGATTTCTGGTAAGGATCATTGGCATGTTTAATTTCTCTTTTTTTGTTATGTGATTTGATACTTCTAAGCCATCGCAAGGCGTTAAATTTGTCTATGGTTACCCAAATTGATTCTTGAAGTGAACATATTAGTAGTTTGGGTATCTTACGAAAGTATGGTAAGTATGATAAGTATCTCCAAAATGATTTTAGGACTATCGAAGTCTTATAGTTAATCCTTGTTTCAATATCAAAGTCATATCTTTGGTTGAAGTTGCATATGTTTCCGTCATTATTAAAGCTAGGTGACCTTGGGATCAGAAAACATGTTGCATAATCAAGTATGTTATGTGCTACTACTAAATCAGATATTTCGAATCTCCAAGTTGTGCTTTAATTACCAATATATGTCCAATTTGGCAATTGTTACAAAAAAATCGTAGTTTGGGCTTTCGTATTTCATTAATGTCAGTGTGTGATATTATCTTGAGATAATGTGTATCAACATGTATATTTATGGGTAATGATGCACATGTCACAACTAGTAGCCTACCCAGAATCTTTTGTAGTTCGAACTTCCAATTTGGAATT
This sequence comes from Papaver bracteatum, assembly GCA_023529315.1. Lineage (NCBI taxonomy): Eukaryota > Viridiplantae > Streptophyta > Magnoliopsida > Ranunculales > Papaveraceae > Papaver > Papaver bracteatum. The sequence goes on along the minus strand of JAJJWX010000617.1, from coordinate 183,075 downwards.
CTTTAAGTAATTATCGATATGACTTGATGTATAAAATGCATAGAGCATGCACAAGCCGACATATCTTGTTGCTTTTCTCCCTTTTGTATGTAGCATGTGTAAGCAACTACTATCATACCGAGAATCTTTTATAGCTTGAAATTCAATTAAATTCTTTAAGTAATTATGGGTATGAATCCCAATAGTGTTCCATTTAAAAGTTAAGGTATATTGTTGATTTGGTGGTTTTCTCCTTTGTCTTAATATCATACTTTTTAATTTTCGATTCAGCAATGTCGGATAGAGTTTTAATGCAAATATGGAGGGACTATCAAAGCTTGAAATGTAGAAACGATGTGGGAAAGATCGGCCAAGAAAGGCCAAGGAAGGCGTGCTCTCAAACGTGAGTAAAATTTGTTCAAACAAGTCTTAAATCCAACCATCTCATTTTGTTGTCACAGTAATGTTATTTTAGTTTATTAATAGCAGATGCATGCGAGATAGTTTGTGAAACTTCTGTTTCGTGATAAATGTAACTTGGTATCGAGTGATGTGTAATACCATGGATTCTGCTCTCAAGCAAGCTGGTGGTGCCAAGTTTGAAATTGTTGAAATTTTTAGGACTTGAATCACTTCTCTTTGTAGGACTTGTATAACTTTTCAATAACATGAATTCCAAGTTCATTTAATTTTGTAAATTTCAAAATGTTTGATGGGGATTCTACTGTTGTCGATTAAAATGGTTTGTATGTCATGGCAGATAAGTTGTCATGTTGTTTGTATGGTATGCATTGGACTCCGTGGTTTAGAGTGAAGTCGTGGCTTAGAATCGCCAGTTTAGAATCGAGCCGTGGCTTGGTTCTAAGCCTCTTTTTGCATTTGCTAAAAAATTTCAGCGGCATTTATATGTTCCGAATAATTTTTTTAGCAACGGCAAGTACCGTTGCGAATGTCCGTTGCTGACCGAGATTCGCAACAAAGCTTATGCCGTTGCTAAAAATTGCGACACCGTGTTTAGCAATAGCGAAAGCCTGTTGCGACCATGTTTAGCAACATCTATGGTAGGTTGCTAATACCTTAAAATGGTGTAGTGATCATTTCCAAAGTGGACGTTCACTAATGAACAACAAGAATCCTCACCAAAAATGGAGTAATAATTTCGCATGAATAGAGGCAACACTTCTTACTCTCATTCAAGGACGGATACTTCTTATATTTCGAGGATTGAGTACTTCTTATACTTCTTCAAAGATACTTCATACTTCGCATACTTCAAAAGATGATTTGCAAAGCTCCGGAACTTCATAAAAGAATAGAGGCAAGTACGTACTTTTCAAGTCCAGTATTCTTTCGCTCATTCCTTCATCAACAAAGATAAAAGACTACTACAACAACAGATTTTTTCTTAAAGATCGCTCTTCATGCAATATTCAAGAAAAAAGAGGAAAAATGTAGAATCAAAATATCGCACAACACATTTGTTAGTGTGCGAGATTCATCCATTTCCTTACCTTGCGAGAATGTAGCAAGAGCCTGTGAAATTATCAAGAACCTGCGAGAATATTAGCTGTACTCCACTATACGTGAGTTGTCATCCTCTATGTAAACAAGGGGAGAGACATTATGGGAGGAGACACATTTTTTAGAGAGAGAGACTTTATTTTCTTTATCTTCTTCTTCATTCATCAACCTAAAGCTCCAAATACTCATTAATGGAGTCTCCATAATGTAATTTCAATAATCATAGTGAAGAACCCTAACCCCGTGGATGTAGATCACATTGATCGAACCACGTAAATCCTTGTGTCCATTTTACAATTTTAGCATTTTAATCTTTATTTTGATTATGAAATAAATTTAGATATATAAAATATCATAAGGGGTGTGTTGTGGGATTTCCTGCAACTATAGTTACATTTCAATAAGTTCAGCAAATGTTTGAACGAAGATTATACATGTCTCGCTCTTAAATGCTACTATTTGCATCATGCATTCACGAGTTAACTAGGTGTACCATTTTTTTAGTTTTCCTTACGCATGCAAAGAGCCTGTAAACCTACCCTGGAATGGTATGGATTGCGTGTGCTCCAACAAACCATACAATCCTTTACTCTTTTGCATATTTAATCTAACACTACACCAGATCAAGGTTTTTGCAATTTCTGGTTTTTCGGGTTTGCAACGGATATATGGGTTGCATATTTTTATCTGTTGCTGATATCAAAACATACGTTGCAATATATCCTAATTACCAGAAAAAATAAAGAAACTAGGACACGCTTGTCTTTATTAAAGTAGTTGAGGGCTTATATGTCTTTTGGAATCCTATTATCATCTATTTCCCTATATTTTTATTTATTATTATTATTTTATCTATATCTCTATCCCCAAGTTCTCCTCATCCCATTTTTCTTCTCTTCTAAACCTGAACTTAAATCAGCGAAATCAAACCCCCGTTTTCAGAAATTGAAACCCATTTTTCTTTTCTTCTCTTCTAAACTCAATCAAATCTTACAAATCAAATTTCTGTTCTCTCAAAAATCAGCAACTCTGCCAAACCATTGCTGTGGCTAAATCATGCCATGGCCGTAAATAATGGATTAGTAGAGATCGATAAGGAGACGGAGCATGTGAGCAAGTTAGTTTTGGGATTTGATGTGGCTTACAGAGTAACAGAGAAATGAAAGATGGTGCTAGAATTCGAATTTCAGAAAAGGAGAAGATGAAATGTTACTGCCGTTGACGAATAATGGTGATTGACGGGTTCTGCTGGTTTGATTCGATTTGATAAGGGAAGGTTCAGGTGCAATTGAAGATGGTGGTTTGGGTGATGTTCTACCAAGAAATTAGGTCTAAAATTAAGATGTTACTGAGGAAATTGCAATTAGGGTTTTAGGTTGAATTAAAGATCGACGGTGTGTGGATTTGGGTGATTTAAGTTTGTTGTTACTAAGAAATCCAAGAAGAAGGAGAGATGGGAACTCGGTGGTATCAGGAAAGACCAATCTTTCAGTTACTCAAACCCTAGAAATCGGTTTCTTCTCTTTCCGTAGTATATGAACTAATAGATCCTGCAGGTACAACCCTAATATTTTTACTTTTTTTTTTTGATATTATTGATTTAGTTTGACCTTATTCTATGAACTACATCGTTTAGTTGGTATTATTCTGTACATATTTTGCAATTTTTGGTTTGTTTAAGTATTTGATGAAGTTTTAAAGTACTGGATTCCTTTTGATTTATGTGGTTAGTGCTGCAGATTTTTGAGTTTAGTTGGTGGTGGTGCCTCATTTTCTCAGTTTTTGTGATATAAGCTCTGGATCTGCTATGAGAATGGGTGGTGGTGGAGGTGATGCAGGTAGAATTTGGAGATTTTGGCAGTAGTTTTTGGAGATTTTTCATTAGTAGGGTTTTGTTACAGTGGGTAAAGATTAAAATCTGTCTACCATTCAATTTTAAACTGATAATTCTTACTTGAAGCTTACTTAATTACTGGTTCTTCATTGTGTCTACCAACACCAGGGAAACTAAAATTTGAAATCTTCCCTTATTTTGAGTAAAGGTGGTTTAAGAACAGAGATTTTGGCCACTGGCATCAAACAGGTATATTTCGACTTATGATTTTCTCATTTGTTGGGCGTATATGTCCTGTAAACATTTGATTGGTAATAGTAAGTACTTGATAAGTTTGGTCTTACAAGTGCTATGCATCTGATCGATTTCCACTTAACAAGGTGCATATTCAAATTTCAACGTGGTACTAACCAAAATGCCGAAAGCTGAGAAGCTTTGTCATGCCGAATCCTACTAAGGGAGGTAATTAATCTCATGTTCTGTGTCTTCTATTAAGCATAAAAGCATATACTATGTACATTAGGTTGATCCTCATCAGTGTGCATTTTCCAGGTCACTCAATTACTTGCAATGGTTATTGAACAAATTGTAACAGGTGAACCAATGCAACCAGTACATCAGAACAACGCTGTAGGTAAGTTATCTTGATTCTTGCAGATAATGGCCAGTACATCATAACACCACTAGTGCTTTTCAATTTATCTGGAAGGGCGCCTAGGTGTTGTATTGCTTCTCTTTAAGTACATGCTTATTCATGTAATGTGATGCTTCTTGCTTTTTTTTTTAATGTTAGATTCTTTATTCTTAATGCCCAAGTTTTTTGTGCAACTACAGATTGTTCGCTAAGTTTAGGCCAACAATGCTTGGTTTTCAATTGTATCCCTCGAATCAAAACTAATCAACTTCGCAATCACTAGTGCCTTTGAGGTAGGATCCACGGTAATCATTCTTATTAAGTTCAGTTTCTAGTATCTTGTTTGTTGTTTAACCTTAGGATATTATTTTTTTACCAATTTTAGATAATGTCGTATAATTTATTGATGAAGCTAGTCAGTTATTCTTTCATTTTGTTGATTAATTGGTAGGCACGACAATCTCTTATTTTAAGCTTTGGAAATTGCAGGCTCATTCATCATTGAAAGTACTACGATTCACACACTGAGATAGCTTATATACTGCACTCCAAGAATGCCAACTAACTATGATTTGTTTCACAGGTGCTTCAATGGTAGTTGTTCATGCGGTCGGGAAAGGAGCAGCAACTGAAGGAATAAAAATGGGGGATTAGGTATGGCGTGGTTCTGATCCAACAATTGTTGCTATTATGACATAGGTAACTTACTTAGCTATATAAACTATGAGATAACAAATCCCATGTTGAAAATTGATTGCTATTCTATTTCTGACATGGAATAGAATGGGAGTGTAAGTATTGTATTGATCTAAATCTAATCAATATGATTTCAGATTATTAGAAGTAAATGACGTCAACTTTGACAACAATGTCGTATGTTGGTTAAGTGGCTATTATATGTAGTTATGCCACCATATACGCGAAGCTTTCAAGTTCTTTAAACATATCTACAATATTTTTTGGTGAAAAGAGACAGAGCATGGTCTGTCTTGCGAAGAACATGTTCACCAAAGATAGGGCAGCCAATGAGCTATATTTTAACTAGGATGGGTCAGCTATTAAGTTGCTGCAAGTAAGTTTGTGGTCGTTTTTTTTTTAATCTTTTGATTGCTATTTTATTTGGGTACTGAGTTGCTCTCTTGGTCCTGATGGTAGGAATGTTGATGTTAGATTATTTAGCACAAGAGCAAACTGAAGTATTTTACACAATATTTATCATTGCAGTTTTCTTTTACATGGTGTCTATTGCTCATTCAGTAATATTGAGTATGTAAAAGCTGGACTGACCGTGTTAGAACAACGGTGAGTTGAAGCTACTTAAGAGGTGCGAGTAAATCTATTGCTTCTTTCCTTATGCTAGTTATTATTTTAGGGAAACTTATCCTTGACATAAATTAAATACACACGGGATTGGCTTCAGAGGAACTGAAACATATTAGACTGGCAGCATGATTCTCATCATGGCTCTTTTATCCAGTCCAGTTATCAAATATTTTTATCTCAAGTATAAGAGAATTCATGACCGAGGATTCAATTAATGACATCAACAGTTCATTTTTATTAGCCGGACTGTCTGAGTATTGTTATTGCCTTCATAGATGTGAGTTCTTAGATGTTGTGGATTCTGAAAGTATGGAAAAAGTTGTTGGTAGCTTGTAAAAGAGACAAAGCAGATTTGAAGGCTGCTATATTGAATTGTGATTCGTAATTATAAGGCCTGTTTTTACTCTTTGAGTGTTGTCATCAGTTACAAGTTTTAGTTAATGCTAAGTTGGTGCTACCTTTTTTTCAGGCTATGCAATGGGATCACAAGGTGCGCTCATATTTATTCAACTCTGTTTCAGCGCAGTACTTCCTGGGGAAGCAGGTGATTTTTTTTTTATATAACTTTCTCATATAGCATATCACTAGGAAACATATTTTTGTTCATTGATAGATCCATTGCTATAGTTTTTAATTCTCTTGATATTGTTTTTCTTAGAAATTTACTTAACATCAGGTTTGCCAAATGTGTTGTACTGTAATTTATGGTGCATATGCATTTTATGGTGTTCGCGGTGTCATATTCATTTCTTAAAACAGTCCAACATACAAGTGCTCTCCAGCACACCAACTAAACATGGATTTAAAATGCAATTACCTAATTGTTATACAAGTTACTCATAATACCTTTCAAATTTAATCTACTGTGAGTTGATGAAAGTATGCCATAATCTATGGAGAATTAGATGCTAATCGTTTCCTAAATTGCAATTAAAGTTATCTTAGTTACAGTTCTGCTATACTATCCATTAAAGTAGCTGATAAATTTCAATTGTTTCTCCATGGACTTCTCTATTTCTTTTGCACTAATGAATCCCGATTTTAGTGTTTTCAAAATAAAGCCTGTCATAAGACGTGTGCCTCAAAAAAATTGATATTGCTGCATGTTAAGGGACACTAATACCCTTGGGATACCATGTTGATTTTATGTCAAAGTGGGACTGATCTAGATGAGTAACTTGTTGTACGGCCAGAGTACTCTGGACCCTGATATAAAGATATTTAACAACGTGCCAGTTAGCTGATCACATCTCTTGAGCCTCAATTGACATGAAATGTTGACATGTTATGATATCAAACCTTTGCTTAAATTCTTTGGTTGTTACATAGTTTTTACCGAAGGTTAATTCTTTGATTTCATTTGCAGTACAACTATAGCGCGGTCCAGGCTAATGTCGATGGTGCATCTTCTGCAGACGTGTCAAGGACTTGTGATTAGCAGATGAACCCAATAAGATTAACATTGTATCAAACTTGCCATATGCCAGAGTACTTGTCGAAGATGACTCGGGTAGGTCAGTAAGTGATGCTCATATGCTTATTAAAATTTTCAATGCAACACGTGTACAGAGCAGTAACATGACATAAAAACTTCTTTAGCAACTAAAAGTCATGTTAAGAAAGAAACTTTGAGTTATGTTAGATGTTGATTTACTCTGTAAGTTAATACTGTAAAGTGTTGTAAGGATGAATGATTGTCGTGTTCTTACTATTTTTAATACTGGAATTTCAAAAATACTAATACAGATTAGGTAATTATTAAATTTTTTTTTTTAATTTTGATCATATATTTTGCAATGTATATATATGTTGCTTAAATTATTTTATACGTTGCATTAAGACTAATTAAAGCAACAGATACAAACATTGCTTTAAATAAATTCAGCAACGCATAATATACGTTGCTGAAGATTTGTGATGCCGTGTGGGAAACATATATAAGCGTTGCTTAAATTCTTAGCAACGAATATAAACGTGGTAAATTTGGATTTTTGGTGTAGTGTAACACCAAGACTTTCTTCCACCTCAACCCTCTTTGTAGTTAACCTGATGGTCCTAATGAGCAATCTAGTTACAATCAAAATAGTACCGTCTTATCGATCGTTCCATCTGTTTTCAGCGGAACAACCACAATAAAAGGCAGAAATTTGTGTCGAAACAACCAAGACAAAGTCGAAATAGGAGTCAATTAAAGAGATGATGCTATTTTGGTTATTCACTCTGTTTCAAAAAGACTGTCATTTGTTCTATTTTTGTCTGTTTCAAAATTGTGTCCATCTTCTGTTTATAGTCATATTTTCCCAATAATATTTTTAATATATCCTTAAATTTTTTACATTAATAAATTCATTTTTAAAGGAACCAAATTTAAAATATTAAAGAAATTTATATCATTCCTTTTAAGATAATATATAGTTTGCTCAATTCACCTTTTTTGTAAAACAATTACATTAGTCGTATACTTTATGGCGTTCAACTTTTCTTGTTTCCTATTCCCCAGTAATTTTAGGTTTTTTTTTGAAGGATGAAATTTATTATACTAATGCTTTATTACATGAGGGTATATAATACCCCAAGATTCATTGATTACACGTATATTGATATGCCGAGAATTCACAGTAACATGATATTGGAGCATAATAGCAAACTTGAGATTAGAATTGTACCGGCGGCGGATGTCGGTATCGAAAATTGGAAGGCCCTCGGTCAATGCTTTCCACAAGAAAATTTGTATTTTTGATGAACACGGCAGTGTCTATAGGAACTTGGGTGAAGGTACAGTTGCGCCATGCAATTGATTATAATTTCCAGTCATGCCTTTTTATAGGTAGTTTTATTGCTAGCATTTTTATCAGAATAAAATAGGTAAGCAACTAAGGGTAATATGGTTTTCTTAATATTTTAACAAAATAAAAAACAAACGCTCTTTTTGAAATGGAGGGAGTATCTTCTTTCGTCTGGCAAGGAATTAATTAGATTGATATAAGTCTTTAGGTTTATCTTAATAATAAAAAAGGAAAGATGGATCAAGATCTTCGTAGCATTATGTGCATTTCCCGGAAAAAGTCTTGTTGCCTGCAAACAAGACTCCTGGCCACAACACAGCAGTGTTGGCCTTCATCTGGTAAATGTTTCCTTGCGACATGGATCTTGATGATATGGAATTATCAGAAAGCATTCTAAATACCAGGGATCGAATGGTGTACTTTTCTTCTTATTTGTTTGGGACAATTTTTTTATATATATTATTTTAATAATAAACAAGGTTACATTTTAAAATATTTTTTTTAATTAATTGGTATTTTTAAATTTTACTCTAAAAAATATGTACATAATTTGATAGTCATGTTTTGTTAACACATAATTCATAGTCTGGTACGTGTGTAGTATTACACACGATACCTTGTCGACCAAGATGGTCAGTCCATTGTATATTAGGAAATCTGTTTTCTTTAGGTAATACGACACCTTGCTGTACAAGGAAACCGTGTATATAAATTGTAATCTGTTCAATACATTGTGTTAAGTTTAATCAATAAAGTTATTGTCTTCTGTCTCTCTGTTTGATATCTTCTTCTAGTCTATTCTCTGTTCTAAACCTAAATAGTTCTAAACATAAATAGTTCTAGCTTGGTATCATCTAGGGGTAGGTCCTCCAAACTCATGTCTACCGAACCTTCAACCTCCGGTGTTCTAATGTCTTCAACTGTCTCTTCACATTCTTCGGTCATGGCCTCCGTTCAATTCTCTCAACCTCACCATATTATTACAGTTAAACTTGATGAAACCAATTATTCTTTGTGGAGTGCTCAATTTTTTTCATGTCTTCAAGGTTACGACCTCGATGGTCATATTACTGGTGCAAAATCATCTCCAGCACCTCCTGTTGATGATGCAGCTCCTACACCGACGTTTCTTTCTTGGGTAAAACAGGATAAAATGCAGGTAAGTTGGTTGTTTTCTTCTCTTACACCTATTTTTTTTCGTCATGTTCATCGTCTCACAACTTCCAAAGCAATTTGGGACTCTCTCGAAGCTCAATATGCCTCCAAATCCGACGCTAAGATTCACCATCTTCACCGTGAGCTGCGATTTCTTCAAAAAGGGTCAAAAACCATGCGTGAGTATATTAATCATGCTATAAATTTAGTGGATAATCTTGCTGCTGCAAATACAACAGTTACGGACAAAGAATTTCGTCATTGCCTTCTCGCTGGTCTTGACAGCTCGTATGATGCCATCGTTACTTCCTTGACTACCACGATGAGATCCCTTACTGTAGAATATTTTCTTACCTTTCTTCTCACTTTTGAATTGCGCATTGAGAATCAGAACAAAGCACTGACTACACAACCCGTGGCTAATATTGTTGCACCAGCTCGGTTCTCTGGACGTCCCAGCTCAGGCCCAACCAATATTACTTATTCCAATTCCTCTCGGTTCTCTGGAAGTTCCATCTCAGGCCCAACCCACTTTGTTGCTGCATCTCCTCGGACCAACTATAGTTTCAATCGAACAACAATCACAATTTTCGTTCAAACAATAACAGCGCTGCTTCTTCACCATCTCAATCACAACGCTGTCAACTTTGTGACCGTCCCAATCATGAAGCTGCGGACTGTTGGAACCGATTTGATCGTGGTTTTCGTCCTCCGCGTCGTCAACTACCAGCTTCCGCACCGCGTGCCTATAATGCTCATACTGGATTGCTGCTGACTCCTCCATGGAATCCTGATAGTGGTGCCACAGATCATATAATTAACGAATGATCTTTCTTGTCTTCAATTTTCAACCGAGTATACTGGTCCTGATCAAATTCAGATGGGTAATGGCTCTTCTATTCCAATTTCTAATGTTGGTTCTTATGTTTTTGGAACTCCTGACCGTAAGTTGCAGCTTCGTAATGTCCTCTATGCACCCAAAATTTCTCATAATCTCTTGTCAGTTTCTCGTTTTACTGCTGATAACAATGTCTTATTTGAATTTCATCCGGATTTTTGTCTTGTGAAGGATCTGTGTACCGGGAAGGATCTTGTCAGTTTCTTGTTTCACTGCTGATAACATTTGTTCCTATAATTCTACTAAGTGGATCGGCACATTTTTACCATAAAGAAAAACCTTAGTTTTTTTCATTTCGTTTTATTTGATCGAAGATTTGTAATCAAGCAAACTGTAGTTTGGACTGAACATTTTTTTCTAGGCAGAGTTTAAAATTTATGGAATAGGAAGTGAGAATTTGGGTTCTATTAGTTTCCGATTTTTAAACAAAAAAAGTCATTAATTAGGGTTAGATTCAAACCTTTAAAAATCAGCACAGTCGGACTCGATAAATATCCTCTTTCTCTATTTGAACCGCCTACAACAAACCATATGAAAACCCGGAAATGCTAACTTTACCGATTATGTCTCCCGATTAATATCCCGAGTTTCGTTTACTGAGAGGGACTGTTGGACCGAACTAAGATCACATAAATCCAAATGTTGAGATCGCAGATTCCCCAATTGGTATTTTTGTCGGGAGTAGAATCGGTGGGACTAACACTTCCCATGAAAACTGCCCTCTCACTTAAGTTGTTTTTTTCTTTGGGGTTAGAGGGGCAATTTTTGGGCCTCACAATAATAAAATTAACACAAAATTGGTTAAAAAGATCAAAATCAATAATTTCTGGGTGAAAAAGATATTTAGAATTTGATACTGTTTAAACGGATAAAAATGTAAAAATAGCCAGGATGTAACCAGTTTTATCCTGCCCATTTTCAAATACTTTTTCTTATTTTTAATTTACACAGGATGCATCCAGTTTCATCCTCGCTATTTTTTAAGTTTAAGTCAGGATGAATCCAATTTCATCCTTGCCATTTTTTTGTGTCCATTTCACCCATAAATTTTTTTACTCGTCCATTTAAACCGTGTTTTAAAAATATTTGGACAAATAACTCATTTTCCGTAAAATTAAGTTGTTTGTTAAGTTTTTTTTTTTTCCTTTATTGTTGTTGTAAATCTGTTTTTTTTTTTTTTTGTAAGAATTGTTGTAAATCTGCTGAAACTAATATTCTGAGACAACCACTAAAAAGGGTACAATAGTCTAGGGACAAGTTTGTACTTTGTACATACACAAATTACGAATGACTGAAAGCATCACTATTCACAAAAGAAGGTTTGAATAACTCAGAGCATTAAAACGTTAAGCCATTCAAACACCAAAGAAGAACCAAAAGATGTAAGTACCATCTTGGTTGCCAACTAAAGAACTAATGCAAGTCATTTAGTTGGCTATACGCAAACTATAAATAACTTACCGGCTCTTTCTCTAACTGCTAAAACTCGTTGCTTAAGCATACCCATCAGACGGATTTTCACTAGCAAAATTACCAAAGAAAGATGCAAGAAAATGACAACATACGAGTAAAATTCAAATTCCCAACAGAAATGTCAGCAAACCAGAAACATAAGGAAACAGACGACAATTGAGCATATAATAACAGTCTAACAGATACATGAGATATAGTTATAACTTCAGCTAAAACACTTACTGATAACCATAAAAATATGATTGTGCACATATGTTTACCGTAACAGGCTTCTCTTATCGTTAACGCATCTATTATAGCTATATCTCCAAATACTGCAGCTTGGCGTAAGAGTTTTCTAAGCAAAGTTCAGACACTAATAGATGAGCCAGGTCACCTGAAAGGGGAACATATGAAACAAAAAATAAACCATATATTTACCCAAATATGGACATCCACAACTCCAGGGCTTAGCGGGGATAAAGAAAAGAAAAAACTAAAGATTTCTTAGCTCATCGGCCGAGAGAGTAGTCATTAACAAAGTAATAACAGAATCACTCGGTATAAATTCTTTTTCACGCATCTTGCGAAGAAAATGCAATGCCTTGGCAGTCGCCTTGGCTTTTAGAAAAACAGTGATTATGGTATCATATGCTCTAGCATCACATAAACAACCCTTTTCTTCCATTTCCATGATTAATGCATTAGCCTCCAGTAACATCTTGTTACGAAAGAGGCCATCAATCACTATGGTGTATGTTACCACATTAGGTACTAATCCTTTATTTGATATTTTATCAAACATTTTTTTAGCTTCTTCCAGTATCCTTCATGGTTTCAAACATTAACTGAAAAAAATAAGAATATTGTACATATAAACATTAACTGAGATCCCATTATCCTTCATGGTTTCAAACAATTCTATAGCCTCCTCCATTTTTCCGTTAGTGCAGTACCCATTCAATATTGTACTGTATGTGACAATATCTGGAGATAGACCAAAAGTTTGCATCTCATCAAGCAAATTGTTTGCAGCCCTCATTCTTCCATCTCGGTATAGTCCCACTAATAGTATATTGTTAGTTGTGGGTTTTAATCCATTTCGTTTCATAGTCTCGAATAGCTGCATAGCTTCATTCAACTTACGATTCTTGCAATACCCATCGAGTAACACATTGTACTCCCTCCGTCCTAGTTTACTTTCCAAAATTGGGGATTCTTTTTGTCCTAAATAACTTGCCAAGTTTCATATTTTTCCACTCTTTATCCTAATTTACCCCTCTGTTGGAATCAGGTCATATTATTGAGAAACGTATAATTCTACTTCCTATACACAATTTTAAATTCTCCTCTCTCTATATACCCTTTATTTTTATTTTTCTTGAGTTCTTCAAGTAAAGACCAGAAAACTAGACATGTAAAAACTATGTATCTTAAATGCTAGCTAGGGGTAAATTTGGAAAAAAATCCACTCTCTCTACATTTCTTAATCTGTGTGCAAAAACCAATTTTGGCAAGTAAACTAGGACGGAGGAAGTAGTTAAACTCATTTGGCTCGAGGCCTTTATCCACCTGCCAAGCACAAACTGTCTATCATTGAGTTATAAGTAAACTGTTTGCGTTTTATGTTTATCTTGTCCATCAGTTCAAATAACTGTTAGAAAAAACGCTTTTAAAAATTTAATTAAAAATGCATGAACCATGTTTTGATCCCAAGACCTTATGCTCCCTAGATGTTTTTTCATGTGAATGAATAAAACATTAGTCCCATATAGACTAAAACATTTAGAGTTTTAGACTTAAATAGCATTGGTTTAGCCTTAAGGGCATGGCCCTTTGGGTATTTAGACCTTTGTGTATGGGGAAAGCCCTAGACTATGGCAAGGTTGCCTAAACCTTATTGCATTTCTTATTGCATTTCCCGTTCGCGCGGTGCTTCGCATAGAAGCACGCACGCTCGCTCGGCGCAGGCGAGGGCGTGGGCGTGGGCGTGGGTTTATCCGACCCTATATTTTTATTGAAATTTACCACACGTTTCTCCCACACATGTAAAGAATTTTATTCTTTGCCTTCTCGGTTTTGGATATCCGACAGCCTCGAGAAGCATCTTCCTTCCACGTGTCACACGGTGCATTTGACACACAATGCCTCGAAGAGAATCTCAAAATTTTGAACAGCGTGTACTTTGTGCTTTTCACTTCTGCTTTTACCCTAACTTTTGTAACGTTCGAGAAGCGGGTTTCACGGATCTTGTCGTGCATTGGATTCTTATCCGAACGTTTAGTTTTCCACTATAAATACGAGAGAAGAATTTCATTTTCATCTCATACCTTTGAGAACTCTTCTCTTAGAAATTCTTCTTCTTCTTTTATGCTTTCAGAAACAATTTATTTTTAAGTTTACTGAAAACATAAATTCAGTTCTTGTCTGAAACAAGTTGTAGTTTACTGAGAAACATAATTTTGTATAACTACTTATTTGTTTACAATATTAGTTTCTGAAACTTTATTCTGAGAAATTGTTTCTAAACATTAATTAGTTTTTACATTTCTCGAAACTATTTGAGTTTCGATTTGTATTTTTTATTTTATTTACTGCTACCAAGTTCTAAGGGTTCTCTCTGTATGCTACATAGAGGGAGAACTAACTTGATAGTTGTATCCTGGAGGTAATTTGTTAATTGCTATAGCATCTCGGAGGAGTAGCGAGGAAATATTACCTTTAGCTCAGCGTATCTCATACGTGCCTCTACTAAGTTTATTGAGTTATTTGTTACTACTATCAGTGTAATCTAAGTATTATTTCCCATTTGCATTCGATTATTGTAATTAATTCCAACAATCTAAAGGTAATATCGTGCCTTATTGTAATATTGTAATACTATAATATTCGTTGTTGTAAGAACATGGGAAAGAATACTGTAGAAAAACCACCAAAGTTCAGTGGTAAGGACTTTAAGAGATGGCAGTCTAAAATGCTATTCTTCCTAAACGACCAAAGGTTAGATGGATATGCTTTAGAAAAACCCTCGAGAAACCTTCATCGCCGTGGTAATGAAGATAAATTGGACAGGTGGAATAGGAAGAATTATTTGTGCAAGAATCATATTCTTAACTGTCTTGATGACTCCTTGTATGACTTCTATAATGCAAAAGAAGATTTTAATGCTTTTGATTTATGGGAAGCTCTAGAAGAAAAATATCATCTTGAAAATTTCTTTGGAAGTAAGAAGTTCTTGATGGCTAAGTTCTTAGAATACAACATGACTAACGAAAAAGCTGTGGTAGAATAGTTCGTCGAACTTCAACTCCTCATCAGCGAGATTCTTGCTGAAGGCATGACTTTTGATGAAGCTCTACAAGTATCGGCTGTGATTGAAAAGTTCCACCCTCATGGAGCGAATACAAGAGGAGGCTGCGACACAAGACTCGTGAAATCACCATGGTGGAGCTTGGCAAAAAGATCTAGGTTGAGGATCTTATGTGCAGCAAGGACAAGAGCATGATCTTTGAGCAAAACATGTCCAACAAAGCTCATGTTTTGGACGATAAAGATGCTTCAAATAAAACTCTGGAGAATCCAGCAAAATGGGTAATAGACGTAACAGACGTCGAAAACCCCGGAGGTAACAATTTTAAGCCTAGAGGTGGTGTCACTAAGCACACCATCAAAGGCGACTATTTTAATTGTGGTAAACCTGGACATATGGCTAAAAGACTGTAAGGCCCCTAAAAGGATCAAATATGATCCAAAACAGAAAAATAAGGCAAACATAGTAGAGGACTCTGGATATTTCACTGGCAAGGTGTCTGAAGTCGACCTTGTCTCTAGTATGACTAATGTGAGAGACTGGTGGCTTGATTCTGGAGCCACCAAGCATGTCTGTAAATTCAGAAATGCTTTCTCCTCATATGCCATAGTAGGAGATGATGAGAAACTGTTCATGGGAAACTCTTCCACCGCGAAAGTAGTGGGGAAAGGCAAGGTCAAAATGAAGCTAACTTCAGGAAAAAATCTCGCATTGAATGACGTATTCTACGTCCCAGACATATGCAAAAATCTTACCTCAGAAACCATCCTGCTAGGAAAAGGTTTTAAAATTGTTGCTGAGTCTAATACTGTTGTGATTTCTAAACATGGTGAATTCATAGGAAAAGGTTATGTTACTGATAACATGATTAAGCTTAGTGTATCTGATTTGAAATTGAATGTTAATGCATCTTCTTCTGCTTATGTTTGTGACTCTTCACATGTTTGGCATGATAGACTTGGGCATGTAAATTTCAAATCTCTAGAAAGACTTGCTAATTTAGGTTGCATACCAAAAATAAACTTTGAAAAAAAACAAAGATGTGAAATCTGTGTTGAATCTAAATATACAATAAAACCATTTAATAAAAGTATTGAAC
Organism: Papaver bracteatum; assembly: GCA_023529315.1. Lineage (NCBI taxonomy): Eukaryota > Viridiplantae > Streptophyta > Magnoliopsida > Ranunculales > Papaveraceae > Papaver > Papaver bracteatum. Next base: position 167,084 of record JAJJWX010000617.1, on the reverse strand, counting down.
GTAAAACAGTTCCTTTGGAACTAATACACTCGGATTTAGGAGACTTGAAATCAACACCAACAAGAGGTGGTAGAAAATGGTACATCACTTTTATAGATGATTACTCACGATACTGTCAGGTTCATCTTCTTAGAAGTAAAGATAAGGCCTTAGAGGCTTTCAAGTTTTATAAACTTGAAGTAGAAAACCAAAAAGGAGTTAAGATTAAAACTCTTAGGTCTGACCATGGCGGTGAGTATGTGATACCCATAGGAGAGTTTTGTAAAAATAATGGAATCATTCATGAAACCACTGCACCATATTCACCTGAATCGAATGGTGTAGCCGAAAGAAAAAAATAGAACACTCATAGATATGGTAAATGCTATGTTGACAAGTTCAAAGGTTATCTTCGAACTTGTGGGGGGAAGCTATCCTCTCGGCATGCTATATTTTGAACCGAGTTCCATTTAAAAAATCAGATAAAACTCCCTACGAATTGTGGAATGGTAAACAACCTTCCTATGCATACTTTAAAGTGTGGGGGTGTTTGGACCAAGGTGGCCATTCCTCATCCCAAGAAAAATAAAATAGGTCCTAAAATAGTCGATTGTGTTTTCTTAGGGTATCTGAGCATACTCTTGCACACAGGTTTATGGTCATCGGCTCGACCATAATAACATTGGTCAGAATACCATATTGGAATCTAGAGATGCTGTGTTTTATGAACACATATTTCCTTTAAGGTCTGGACCTCGAAAAAGGGTCCATGATGACCTCTCGGATGTTCCATCGACTAGTCAAACTTCAACTTTAGAGTATGAGACTAAACCAAGAATAAGTAAGAGGGTTAGAACTGAAACAAGTTTTGGCCCAGATTTTTTGACTCTTACGGTAGAGTCTGAACCCCAAACCTACAAGGAAGCTATGACTTCTCCAGAAGCTCCTTTCTGGGAAGAAGCTTCATTAAATGAATGGGAGTCCATTCAGCAAAATGAAACTTGGGAGCTTGTAGACTTGCCTCCTGGAAGTAAATCCATAGGTTGCAAATGGGTGTTCAAAAGGAAACTTAGAACATATGGAACTATAGATAAATATAAAGCTACGTTGGTAGCTAAAGGCTATAGACAACAGGAAGGATTAGATTTCTTTGATACTTATTCACCAGTCTCTAGAATCACCTCGATTAGGATGTTGATTTCTATTGCTTCAATTTATGATTTGCATATACATCATATGGATGTTAAAACTGCATTTTTATATGGTGAATTGAATGAAGAAATTTATATGGACCAACCTGAAGGCTTTATTGTAAAAGGTTGTGAAAACAAAGTATGCAAGTTGAACAAATATCTATACGGTTTAAAACAAGCACCTAAACAATGGCATGAAAAATTTGATCATGTTATGATAACTAATGGTTTCAAGGTGAATGAATCGATAAATGTGTTTACATTAAATCTGTGGATGATTCTCATGTTATTGTGTGCCTATATGTTGATGATATGCTCATATTAGGCGTTAACCTTGATATTATTAATACCATTAAAAGCATGCTTAGAGATAATTTGGACATGAAAGACTTAGGCCCTACTGATGTAATCTTAGGGATGAAAATCAGAAAGACGTCGATGGATATAGTCTTAGTCAATCTCATTATCTTTGAAACCGTATTAAAGAGATTTAATTATGAAAATGCTAAACATGCATCTACTCCATTTGATCCCACTTGTAAATTGAAAAAGAACAAGGGTGAGGGTATTGATCAACTTGAGTATTCTCGCATTATTGGTAGTCTTATGTATTTGATGAACTGTACAAGACCTGATATTGCTTACTCTGTGAGTAGATTAGCGGGTATACTTGCAACCCCGAGGTGGATCACTGGAATGCTCTCTTCAGAGTTCTACGTTACCTGAGAGGGACCTCAAACTATTGCTTAAGTTTTGGGAAGTATCTGCTGTCTTTGGAAGGGTATTGTGATGCCAACTGGATATCAGACTCAGTAGAGTGCAAGTCCACTAGTGGGTACATCTTCTTACTTAGAGGTGCGTTTGTCTCATGGAAGTCTACCAAACAGACATGTATAGATAAATCCACTATGGAGTCTGAATTTATAGCCTTGGAAAAATCTGGAGAGGAAGCTGAATGGATACGATGTTTCCTGGGAGGAATTCCACTCTGTCCCAAGCCTGTGTCTTCAATCGCAATCCACTGTGACAGTAAATCTGCTATTGGTTGTGCAAAGAACAATGTATACAATGGGAAGTCTATACATATACGAAGAAGACACAAGACGGTGAAACAACTACTCTCTACTGGTATTATCTCAATAGACTTTGTAAAATCCAAAGATAATCTTGCAGATCCTTTGACGAAAGGCTTAACCAGAGGGAAGTTAAATTTACATCGAGGGGGATGGGACTTAAGCTCATTGAATAAATCACCATGAAGGATACTCAACCTTGAGATTGGATTTCCAAGATCAAGGTTCAATGAGACAACTAATTTATGGTGATATTGGGAAAGCACTATCTATGTCCCTCCCTATGGTGTAACCATGCGATTGTGCTGCCTGCAAAATTACAGGATGATCTTTTTTGATCTTAATGGGTACCATGGCTTTGATTAAAGCGGGGTGTGGCAGGAAACTCTTTATGGACTCACCTTTGTGGATGTTGGTAGTGGGGCCGCTTCCTATGAGAATTTGAGATGATTCTCTAGAGACATTCATTAAGTCCGGGATTTTATCCCACGGACAAAATGGGCACAACCGTAAGAGCTTGGAAGCTGTTTTCTTCGGTTGAGGCATCAAGTGTGGCTGTTATTTATGAATTGCATTCATTGTTGGCGGTTCAAGACATTGCGTTCACCGTATCAACAAGCAGTTCAGGTAACCTCTCACTAAGTTAAGGTTCAATCTTTGGGTCACCTTATCCTATTTTGTTGCCTTATGTTTTATCGACATGTTTTATTATTCATGTGGGGGATTGTTAGAAAAAACGCTTTTAAAAATTTAATTAAAAATGCATGAACCATGTTTTGATCCCAAGACCTTATGCTCCCTAGATGTTTTTTCATGTGAATGAATAAAACATTAGTCCCATATAGACTAAAACATTTAGAGTTTTAGACTTAAATAGCATTGGTTTAGCCTTAAGGGCATGGCCCTTTGGGTCTTTAGACCTTTGTGTATGGGGAAAGCCCTAGACTATGGCAAGGTTGCCTAAACCTTATTGCATTTCTTATTGCCTTTCCCGTTCGCGCGGTGCTTCGCACAGAAGCATGCACGCTCGCTCGGCTCGGCTCGGCTCGGGCGCGGGCGAGGGAGTGGGCGTGGGCGTGGGCGTGGGAGTTGGAGTGGGTGTGGGTGTGGGTGTGGGTTTATCCGACCCTATCTTTTTATTGAAATTTACCACACGTTTCTCCCACACATGTAAAGAATTTTATTCTTTGCCTTCTCGGTTTTGGATATCCGACATCCTCGAGAAGCATCTTCCTTCACGCGTGTCACACGGTGCATTTGACACCTGTGCCTCGAAGAGAATCTCAAAATTTTGAACGCGTGTACACTGTGCTTTTCACTTCTGCTTTTACCCTAACTTTTGTAACGTTCGAGAAGCGGGTTTTACGGATCTTGTCGTGCATTGGATTCTTATCCGAACGTTTAGTTTTTCCACCTATAAATACGAGAGAAGAATTTCATTTTCATCTCATACCTTTCAGAACTCTTCTCTTCTGAAATTCTTCTTCTTCTTTTATGCTTTCAGAAACAATTTATTTTTAAGTTTACAGAAACATAAATTCAGTTCTTGTCTGAAACAAGTTGTAGTTTACAGAAACATAATTTTGTATAACTACTTCTTTGTTTACTGAATATTAGTTTAGAAACTTTATTTAAATTGTTTCTGAAACATTAATTAGTTTTTACATTTCTACTGAAACTATTTGAGTTTCGATTTGTATTTTTTTTTATTTACTGGCCAAGTTCTAAGGGTTCTCTCTGTGTATGCTACACATAGAGGAGAACTAACGATAGTTGTATCCTGAGGTAATTTGTTAATTGCTATAGCATCTCGGAGGAGTAGCGAGGCAATATTACCTTTAGCTCAGCGTATCTCATACGTGCCTCTACTAAGTTTATTGAGTTATTTGTTACTACTATCAGTGTAATCTAAGTATTATTTCCCATTTGCATTCGATTATTGTAATTAATTCCAACAATAACCCCCAAGCCTCTTTCGTCATCCCATCTTTTCAAAGGGAATCTATTAATATACTAAAGGTTACTACATTGGGTGAAATCCCTCGACCCATCATTTCATCAAAATATCTTCTTGCTTCTCCCCATTGACCATGTAAGCAGTGACCATGAATCATACAAGTATAAGTCGTTACATCTGCAGAGATTCCTCTATTAACCATCTCTTCAAGGAGTCTCTTTGCGTCACTTAACCTGCCAGAATTGTAAGCAACTACATTTGGGGTAACAATTGAATCTTTTAGCATTTTGGAGAAGAGGATCACAGCTTGAGCAACTAAACCCCCTTTACAAAGAGTATCTATGATTGCACAATATGAAACACAATCTGGTCTGCAGTTCCATTTTGACATCTTGCTATTTATCTGAAGAGCACTAGACCAGTTTTACGAAGGCCATGTATAAGAATATTACAAGTGAAGGAATCAGGTGGAATACTGAGTGAGTCATTTTAGCAAACACTTTGAAGGCATGATCAATCTCACCCTTGATACAAAACCCTTTAATCAGTGTAGTGAAAGTGATAATATTATGCTGATGACCTCTCTTGATAATCTCACCAAGAAAACAAAACCCGTAATTCACTTGGACTAATTTACAACAACAGTTGATCAAAATGTTGAATGCGTAAATATTGGGCTTCACTCCAAGCAAATTCATCTTCTTATACAACAAAATGACATCCGAGTAACATTTGATTTTAGATAATGATCCCAATACATGATTAAATGTATCATTAGATCATAATGGCCTTTCCAGAATCAACATTTGAAAGTATTTCAAACCATCATCAAGCTTCTTAATCCTACCAAATTTACACTCATCCCTCACTAAACTCTCAAGTTGTGTAACTCCTGACATAACTGCTGCAGTAGTGTTCGACCCAATTTCATATTCTAAGTTTATCAAGATTCAGTGGTCTGATTTGAAATGTTTGAGAATTACTTTTAGACCGGGAAATTCCTCCACCTAAATTTTGTGGGCGGGAATTGAGAAATTAAAACTGGGAACTAAAGAAATCAAAAGCCTTGTCAGGAGACTCAGGACTATGGTTATGCTGACGAGTATGTCGGATAAACTAGTCTAATGATTAAGTCAATTTAAGTCAAGACCATTTGGAAGATGGCCGAATGGTTTGACACTCGCCTCCAAAGCACTTGGAATTGACTGTTTAGTTTTTTCCTGATGGTCACTCTCACAATAAATGATCAAAGTAAATTCTCGACACTGTAATAATTTAAAGAAAAGAAAAGTGGTCGTCTGTTTCTTGATGGTATTATTCATTAAATATATAAGCTTAGAAATAAACGGACCCGTAATAAAACGGTTTTTGGTTGTATATATTTTTAGCAAGTATAAACTAACCATAGCCAAGAAAACAGTGTTTCAAAAAAAAAAAAAAAAAAAAGCCAAGAAAACAGCATAGCATAGTTCTTACCTTTTAAGTGATATAAAAGTTTGATTTTTTTTTTTTTGAAGCATAAAAGTTTGATATATAAAGATGAAGGATCTATTCACACTTTTATTATCACACCATCTCACACGTTGAATGTTATTGTGAATAAAAACTAAAACCATGATGGATTTGAAGCTACAAGCTTATTAAAAATGTGCACATTCCGAAATATAAAATTTCATAATCTATCGGTGTTAATTTCGACGGCCATAAATTTGTTGATTTTCAACAACTCATTTTCCAAATTGTAGATGGTGGTGTTATACAATTCGGAATATGCTCATTTTCGATAAAAATGACGTCCACCGTTAGAGATAATGTGATAATAAGGGATCTCCTCATATATAAAAATTTAAAAATACTTTAATATATGGATGGGAATTTTTTTATCTTAAATCAAAAAATTTACTATATTAAGAAAAAATAAACAAAATAATTACATTTAATTTGAACAAAAGTGTAAGAGCAGCTAGTATAGCCCTATAACTGTCATATTCTTGGAGCCAATGTTCTAGTAACATGTGTCAGTGACATCTCATAATCTGTAACTGTTTTTATCTTATTAGCTGTCAATCTTTGTAAGAATACTATAAGTATTCATTGTCCTCTTCTTTCTTTCTTATCTGATTGTAATACAACTGATACAGATCAATACAACTTATGATCTTTACAACTTAAACACTTTTACAACATAGTTTACAGATCTTAACAGATCTTTCATGGTATCAGACACCATTGTCGATCCAATCTTCTTCTACATACAACTTAACAGTACCATTAATGGTGAGAAAAACTAACAACTCAATGAATTCCGATGCAAACAAATCAGGTTCTACTTCCAACACCACCGGAAACAACAATCACAACTCAGGTAACCCCATTGTTACTCCTGCTTCGTCAATTTTACAACCTATTCAACCTAATTTTCCTCCTCTTCAACCACCACCACCACCTCCTTCAGTTACCATTCCAAATTCATCATCACCATATCATCCTCAAGATCTACCACCAGCACATTCTCCTTATCGTTTTAACCTTCCAATTCCCAATATTTCAAATTTTGTATCTTCTAAACTCGATGGATCTAATTTCCTAGTTTGGAGAGATCAACTTTCTTCAATTTTAATCATCACAAACTTGTTTGGGTATGTTGATGGTTCAATTGAACCTCAAGTTCAATTCTTGAATGTTAATAACTTGCCGGTGCTAAATCCTTTGTTTCTGGAATGGAGAGCCTTAGATCATTTTGTAGGATATTGTATCAATGCAACGATACTTCCTTCATTATCTACTGAGTTACTTGGAAAGCCAACTGCTAGAGACAAATGGATTCATCTCTCTCGCTTATTCACTCAGCAATTCTTTGCAAGAAAATCACAACTTCGGAGTCAATTACATCAGCTGAGAAGAGGTAACACTTCTATATTTGAGTTTCTTCATCAGATAAAAACTGTTTCTGATTCTTTGGCTGAAATTGGTGAACCGTACCTGATTCAGATTTGGTTATGTACACTTTGAATGGTCTTGGTCGAGAATATTCTACTTTTGTTATTACAATTCAGAATAGAGAAACACCACTTCTGTTTTGTGAATTGAGATCCAGACTTCTACAACATGAGCAATGGTTAAAAGAGCAGGACCAACATTATTCACCTCTTGTGGCTGATCCAACCAATTATGCTTTCTATGTGAAGAAGTCACAGTCAAATCCTTATTATGGCAAGAAACCATCAACTTCCTTCTATCAACGTCCTTCTCCTTCTTTCATGCCAAATAATACTCAGCACTCTTTCAAGAAATCAGAATTTAACCCTATGCAGAAACAGGTTTCAGTGCCATCACCATATGAAATTCCTTGTCAGATATGAAACAGAAAGGGTCACTTTGCAGGAAGGTGTAAATTTAGATATGCACCTAATTTTACTAATGTTCAATCTGCCTATGAACAACAGAGAGCTTTTGCTGGTATAGAAATGCATCTTGGTAATTTTTCTTCACCTACCTTTGAAATTGGATAATCTTCTGGATCAACTTCTTTTGAAGCACCAACAAGTGGTGGAGAATGGAGTTTTAGTCCATCTGGACCAATTTGGCTACCAGATTCTGGTGCTACCAGTCATCTCACAAATGATCCTGCAGTTCTGGTTGATGCTCAGGAATGTATAGGAGAAGATCATGTTATGGTTGGAGATGGTAAGATGCTTCCTATTTCTCTTATTGGCACTAGTATTTTGACTCCATCTGCAAGTATTTCTTCTTTTAATCTCAAGAATGTTTTACTAGTTCCTCACATAAAGCATAACTTATTATCCATTGCTAAGTTTACTTATGATAACTCTTGCTCTTTTGAATTCTATCCTTTGGGATATGAAATAAAGTCTCTTCACAATAATCAAGTTCTTGCAAGGGGGGATATGTACCAGAATCTCTATCCAATTCAATCATCACAACTGTTCAAGGTGGCTTTCCATACTGCTTGTACTTCTATTTTGGCTTCTCCAACTTTATGGCATCAAAGGTTAGGACACACATCTTCAAAAATAGTTCAACATCTTGCTTCAACATCATCTATCAAATTGTCTTCTAAATCTTTTGATACTACATGTACTTCATGTCAGTTAGGCAAAAGTAAGAGCTTACCCTTCCATCCATCAACTACAATATATTGTAAGCCTTTGGCTCTTATCCATTGTGATATTTGGGGACCTAGTCCTATACTGTCTACTTTAGGATTTAAGTACTTCATTCTGTTTGTTGATGACTATAGTAAGTTCAATTGGATTTATCCAATGAAAATAAGAACTGATAGTCTTGATTGTTTTACTGTTTTTAAAACATCAATGGAAAATCTTTTGGACACAACTGTTAAAGAGTTTCAGTGTGATGGTGCTTTGGAATTGATTAAAGGTCCTTTTAGAGACTATCTAGATTCTTGTGGTATTAATGTTAGAATTTCCTGTCCAACTCTATATCAACAAAATGGAGCTGCTGAGAGAAAAATTAGACAAATTACTGAAATGGGGAATACACTAGTTTTCAATGCTTCTTTACCTAAGAGATTTTGGATGTATTCCTTCAATACAACTACTTATTTAATCAACAGATTACCTACAAAGCTCTTAAAGTTCAAGTGTCCTTATGAAACTCTTTTCAACAAACAACCAGATTTTTTTTTTTAAAGTGTTTGGTTGCCTATGTTTTCCAAATCTTACTTATGCAAGGCAAGACAAATTAAGTACAAAGTCAGTGGCTTGTACTTTCATTGGTTATGCTTCAAACTACAAGGGCTATAGATGTTTGGATTCTTCTACTGGGAAAGTATATACTTCTGTGAATGTCATATTCAATGAAACTATGTTTCCATTTGCTACCAATTCTGTGATTATACATCCTACTGAAGAAGTTTCATCATCAAATTTACAAGTAGAAATTCCTTCTTCAAACTGGATTCCTACTGAGACATCTACTTCTCCAGCAACAGAGGTACCTCCTAACTCATCTTATTTTCCTTCTATATCTAGAATACATACTAGATACAACTCAGGAATAGACAAGAAGAAAGATTTTGGTCCTGAATTTATAGCTTATAAAAATTGGACTGCCAGACAACATGCCGGTTCTCAAATCATACACAATCACACTAAACATCCTATTTCCATGGCTTTTACTGCTATCCCTATATCTCCTTCAGATCCCACTACTTTTAAACATGCTTCCAAAATACCTAAATGGGTCAATGCAATGAAAAATGAATATACAACTTTATATGAGAATGATACTTGGGAAGAGGTACCATATGTTCCAAGAATGAATGTTTTGGGGTGTAAGTGGGTATATAAAGCCAAATTGAAGTCTGATGGCACAATAGAAAGACACAAAGCCAGATTGGTTGCCAAAGGGTATCACCAAATTGATGGTGTAGATTATGATGAAACCTTCAGCCCTGTTGTGAAAGCCACTACAATAAGATGTGTTTTGAGCATATCCATGAGTCATAAATGGTCAATGAGACAACTTGATGTATCAAATGCCTTCCTTCATGGCTATCTAGATGAAGATGTCTATATGGAATAGCCCCCTGGCTTTGTCTCCTCTGAAAATCCTTCATTTGTGTGTCATCTCAAAAAATCTCTATATGGCTTAAAACAAGCTCCAAGAGCTTGGTTTGACAGATTCAGCACATTTGTTGTTCAATATGGCTTTTCTAAGTCTGAGGTTGATACTTCTATGTTCTACTATCATAAATCTAGTCTTCAAATGATTTTGCTAGTCTATGTGGATGACATACTTCTGACAAAGTACTCTCTAGAACTGCTCAGAAAGCATGACATGACTGATTGCAAGCTTTGTAGAACACCAGTAGCTCAGGGTAAAAGAGCTTCAATTATTGATGGTGTTGCTCTATCAGATGCTAGCTATTATAGGAGTCTTGTAGGTGGTCTTAAATATCTCACTCTTACAAGACCAGACATTAGTTTTGCAGTAAACTATGTCTCTCAATTCATGCATTCTCCTACAGACTATCATCTTCAACTAGCAAAGCGTATATTAAGATATTTGAAAGGCTCTCTTGGTTCAGGTGTTGTTATTAGTTCCAGTCCTTGTACCTCCATTAAAGCTTTCTCAGACAGTGATTGGGATGGTTGTCTAGATTCCATGAAGTCTACAGCAGGATATTGTGTATTCTTAGGTGATAATCTTTTTTCATGGTCTTCCAAGAAACAGCCCACCATTTCCCGATCTTCTACAGAAGCAGAATACAAAGCTTTAGCAGTGGCTTCTTCAGAGATCTTATGGGTCTCATATCTTCTTGATGAGTTACACATCAACTTGCAGACTCCATGCACTTTGTTCTGTGATAATCTGGGTGCTAGGAGTTTAGCTTCCAATCCAATATATCATGCTCGTACTAAGCACATTGAAGTGGATTATCACACTGTAAGGGGTCTAGTCTCCAATGGTTTTCTAAGAGTTGAATTTTTTCCTACTCTGCAACAGGTTGCAGACTTGTTTACTAAGGTCCTGGCGAAGGATTTTTTTTTTTAAGCTGCAAAGCAAACTGATGCATTATCATAGCGCTCAGTTTTAGGGGGAATGTAAGAGCAGCTAGTATATCCCTATAACTGTCATATTCTTGGAGCCAATGTTCTAGTAACATGTGTCAGTGACAGCTCATAATCTGTAACTGTTTTTATCTTATTAGCTGTCAATATTTGTAAGAATACTATAAGTATTCATTGTCCTCTTCTTTCTTTCTTATCTGATTGTAATACAACTGATACAGATCAATACAACTTATGATCTTTACAACTTAAACACTTTTACAACATAGTTTATAGATCTTAACAGATCTTTCAAAAAGAAAAGTTAAAAAAGGGGCAAAAGATCTCCAAATTTTTTTCAAGCTTCTTAAAATAGGCAAACTTGGCGTTCAACAGATTGAATAATATTCGGCCTGCACCAAAAATCATGAATAATACCATCAAGAAACAGACAACCTCTTTTTAGCTAAAGAGTCCGCAGTTTTTTTTTTTTTTTTTTTAAATGCATGATTGAATCGGATGCTTCCATACTTGTCAACCGTAGCTAAACAATCTCTGCTTAACCATCCACGGCAAACTGCAGATGTAAGGAGCTCGGACTACCCTTACTTAACATTCTTTATCTCGGTTGTGTAAAAAGAGTTTGCAGGTAAAGCTTATGGTCAACATGATTTAGTCAATCGAAGTCAACAGAGTTCTATATAAGACAAATTCTATTTCAATACGCCATTGGAAACCAGAGTCAGAGGTGCCCTTTAATGGTTTCCTTTTTCGACTATAAGCCATTGAAATCCAGAGGTCCCCTTTAATGGATTCCTTATTAGACTATATAAGCCATTGAAACTCAGAGGTCCCCTTTAATGGTTTCCTTATTAGACTATAATCCATTGTCAGAGGTCCTCTTTGAGGTTTCTTTATTAGAAAAAGCTTTGTGGTTTCCCATTATCTCCATTAATCATAGTAGGTGGTGGTGCAGTAGTTTTAATGAACACCTAATTTTACAAATATTAGAAAACCTTAGTTAGAAAGGAAACCTCATTGTTTTTATTTTATTTTATATAAATCATTGACATTACTTAGCTTCAGATATCTCTCCTTCTCTCTCACTATTCTCTCAGTCATGGCGAAACATGAGAGTCCTGTTTCTACTTTTCTAACCCCTCCAACTCCAGTTCCTAAAACAACAAAAACCACAGAGGTTGATGATCTTGAAGGAGGATCGGAAAAAAATCAGTGCAGGATTTGCCTTGAGACTAATCGTATGTGCCTCTTCTTTACTTAATTCATATCTGCTGAATGTTTTTAACTCAGGGTTTTAAGTTTTTGGTACAGGGAGAGGTTTGATTGCTCCTTGTTTGTGCAAAGGAACTTCAAAGTACGTTCACCGTGACTGTTTAGATCAATGGCGGTCCGTAAAGGTATTATTATTCAGTAATCCTATGTTAAAATATTTAGATCTGTGTGGAAATTTCCTCTTTCTTACTGCTTCTGTAATAGTTTTTTACTAATTATGGAAATTGGGTAGAACACTTGTCAAAAGACTTCCAAACATGCTGTACATATGTTTTTATGTGTTATGATCAATAGAGAAGAGCTGTGTACTTAGATCTGATAACTTAGATCTAACAAAATAGTGTTTTTGTTGGTGAATTGTTGTATGTTTGCAATTGGTTTAATCTGATAACTTAGATCTGTTGCTAATTTTGCAGGAAGGGTTTGCATTCGCGCACTGCACTACTTGCAAGGCTCCATACCACATGAAAGTGAATACTGTTGAGACTAAGAAATGGCGAACGATGAAGTTCAGATTCTTAGTCACTAGAGATGTAGTTTGTATTTTCATTGCTATCCAACTTGTAAGTTGATATTGTTCTTAGATTTTTAATCTATCGGTTCTAAAATACATATCTTAGTGAGTTTAGCAACTGATCTCTTGTTTTTGTACTCAGGTAATGGCTTTATTGGGGTATCAGGTGTATCTTGGTGATAAGTCTCACAAATTCGGGCTACGCCATGCTTTGCATTTTAATCATGCTGTAGTTGTCTTCTACTACATATGTGGTATGTCTCATGAGTCTGATTTAAGTGCATTAATTATCTCCTTTATTGCAATTTATTTGACGCAATCGTTTTAGTGGGAGTGTTAAATTTTATCTCCTTGCCCTCAATTTAAAATTTAAGGTTAGCAGATAGTTTAGGCACTTATATCTGGTGATGTGCTGGGGCATTGCTGTTTTTTGCTTTGGCTGGATTGACGGGTCTCATTCTAACGTGTTTCATCCAAAGAGTTAGAGACGATCTAAATAATACAATCTGGTGTTGGATTTTGTATCTCATACAACTGTACTGAGATATGATTCATTAAGATGTTTATATATGATTACATCTGATAAGGTTACAACTAAAACTGCAAAAGAATAGGAGATGCTAATGAATAGGACGACTAAAACTAGAGCAAAAGAATAGGTAAACCGTAAGAATAGGGAGACTAAGTAGAGGGAGACTAAGTAGAATACAACAACTGTAACTATGTACGTGTGACAGTTAATACCCCCCCTCAAGTTGGAGCGGTAGAGCCTGAACGAACGCCCAACTTGCCAACTAGTCGACCGAATTGTGGAGCTCCCAAAGGCTTGGTGAAAACGTCAGCCAATTGATCAGAAGATGGTAGGTGCTTCGGAATAATCAAGCCACCTAATAATTTTTCGCGGACAAAGTAACAATCAATCTCAATGTGCTTTGTTCTTTCGTGGAATACTGGATTTTGAGCAATGTGAATTGCTGCCTGACTATCACAAGAAATAGTGATAGGGAGGGGACAAGGAAAATGCAAGTCCCTAAAGAGATAAACTATCCATTGAAGTTCAGCTGTGAGATTTGCTAAAGCACGATATTCAGCCTCAGCGGATGAACGAGCTATTGTGGGCTGTTTCTTGGATTTCCATGAGATAGGACTATTACCTAAGGTAACAAAGTATCCAGTCGTGGAACGACGAGTGAATGGACAACCTGCCCAATCCGAGTCTGTATATCCATGTAGAGTTGAAGAACTAGAGGAAGACAAAAAAATTCCATGACCTATAGTGCCTTTCGATATGCGTAGTATCGTTGAGCAGCATCCATGTGAACGGATCTTGGTTGCCAAGAAATTGACTTAGATAATTAACGAATAAGTTATATCCGGACGAGTGACAGTAAGATATAACAAACGGCCAATTAAACGTCTAAATGAACTCGGATCAGACAATTCGACGCCATCGGTTGGTAGTAACTTGAGATGGGTATCCATTGGGAAAGTGGATACACGAGCCCTGTAAGGCCGAATCTTGCACGAATGTCAAGAATATACTTTCGTTGACATAGAAAAATACCTTTGGAAGATCGAGAAACTTCAATGCCCAAAAATATTGTAGGCGGCCAAGATCTTTAATTGAAAAATGAGATGCAAGACGTGATTTGAGAGAGTTGATGAAATTATCGTCCGTACCAGTGATAATGATGTCATCAACATAGACAAGAACAAAAATTGAAGTTGTTCCACGATGATATGTGAATAGTGAATTATCACACAGTGACTTAGCAAAGCCTTCTAAAGCAAAACGGAAGATAGCTTTGCAAACCACCTGACGAGAGGCTTGTTTAAGACCATATAAAGATTTCTTTAGTTTAAAAACCTTAGACTCACCTTTACGAGCTAGACCCGATGGAATTGTCATATAAATTTCCTCATCCAGGTCGCCTTGAAGAAACGCATTGTTCACGTCTAATTGATGAAGAGACCAGTTTTTGATCGCTGCAATAGAAAGTAAAACACGAACAAGAACCAATTTGGCTACCGGAGCAAAAGTATCGTAGTAGTCAATACCCTCCTGCTTGTGTATATCCCTTTGCTACTAGGCGAGCCTTATAACGTTCAATGGTGCCATCAGCATTGAACTTGATTTTAAAAATCCATTTACAGCCAATGGCCGTTTTTCCAGGTGGTAAATCGACCTCAATCAAGTTCGTTAACTTCCAAAGCCATAATTTCTTTGGCCATGGCAGACGCCATTTTGGACATTTATTTGCACGAGAAAAGACCTTGGTTCTGTATTAAGGATGACAGAAGCCAAGAAAGCCTTATGAGATGGACTGAATTTGTCATAAGACAAATATTTGGTCATTGGGTAATGAGACTCGAAGCGAGGAAACGGGTGTAGAATCGCTTTGCGATGGCGGTGAACAATGATAATCCTGCAAATATACAGGTGGATGACGGTCTCTTATTGGACGAGATTGTGTAGAGTCATTGCCATCAGAATGCTGTGGATTGGCATGTGACAATGGAGGATTCTGTGAAGCCATGAAGGTTGTTGCGACAACGTAGTAGGTGGTAGAGACTCACCGCCCGCGGGGCATGTTGAATCTCGGGATGCACGGATGGAAGCGGCGAAACTGATGCTTTGGAGAATCGAAAGTATAAAACGAGGTGTAAGTTGTCCTGAAGACAAGTTACTCGGTGAAGCACGTGGAGTAGCAGATGAGTGGTGCGCGGAAAGATCAGCAGATGTTGCGGGGATCCGATTGTCCCGAATGATTCATTGGACAAGTAGTAGAAGTTGGATCGTACCTGGTTTGTGGTATCGTGATGAATACTCGGAGAATCAAGTATGAAATCGTACGTGAGATAGTCGATGGAAGTTCTGACACAGAATCGACTTATGAAGAGATGTAGATAAGTTTTGAAAAGGGAATAAATTTTCACGAAATACCACATCTCGTGAAACATATGTGGTTTTTGATTCAAGATCATAAATTGTGTAACCTTTTTTGCCATAAGGATAGCCAATGAAGATGCCTGGCTTGCACGTTGATCAAACTTGTGAATTGGTTTAGGATTCTTACCAAAACATAAACATCCAAAGACGCGTAGAGAGGAGTAATCCGGAGGAGCATTTAAAAAAAGAACCTCATGTGGAGATTTATTAGATAAAACTGGAGTAGGTAATTTATTAATGAGGTATGTCGCAGCTAATATGCATTCACCCCAGAATTCAATAGGCAGATTTGCTTGAAAGTGTAAAGCACGTGCCACATTTAGTAAATGACGATGTTTTCTTTCAACGACGCCATTTTGTTGGGGAGTATAGACACAACTCGTTTGATGCAAAATTCCATGTTCATGGAACCAAGATTGTAGCGCATTTGATTTGAACTACGAGCCATTTATCGACCGAAGGTCTGAAGTTGTGGAATGAGTAATGTATTAATACCAGAGGAAACATTGATTATTTTGTGTCCAAATTGTTTGACAACAAAAGCAAAGAAATATTTAAGAAACTTTAAAGTTTCGGATTTGACTTGCATCAAAAACACCCAAGTGCAGCGAGAATAGTCATCGACTATGGTGAGAAAATACTTAGCATTAGTTAAAGACGCAATAGAAAATGGTCCCCAAATGTCAGCATGAACCAATTGGAAAGGATGTTTAGATAAAGAAACACTTTTATTGAATTTGATCGAGATTGTTTTGCCGTGGGCATACATCACAAGAGTGCTTAAACGAGAACTAATATAATCAAAATTGCGAGCTAAAAAATTAAAACAATCCGTATGTGGATGGCCTAATCGACAATGCCATTTGTCGAAGGTCTTATTCATTGCTAGAGAAGAAACAGATGCCTGAAAAGTAAAATGATAGAGTCCAAAGACAATTTTCTTACTCCATCCAATCTCCGTTCTCGTTTGAAGGTCTGGAAGACACAAGACTCATGTGAGAAGGTAATACGGCAGTTTGTTGTGCTTGTGAGTTTGACTGACCGAAATCAAATTGAATTTGAAACTTGGAATGTAAAATACATTGAGCAACGTAATAGTTGGAGAAAGGTTAACAATTCCGAAAGTGTGTGTCATTGAGATGTTAGAGCCATCGAGCGTTGAACTAGTATAGGATTTATAAAGGCGTGTAAGTTGTGAAACATGATAAAGTAGAACAAATATGATGTGTAGCTCCACTGTCAATTATCCAAGTAAGTGAAGTACGGGAGAGTATCATACCTGCGAGTTAGCATACGATGCTATATTGGGTCCAACATTGTCGGGATCAAGCGGTGTCAGCGGCGAGCATGCGGCGGGAGAAATTCTTTGAGCTGCTGGAATTGGATCAACAGCGTGCATAGCAGGAGCCACAGCAGCAGCGTAAGGTGATGCTTGGTTTCTCGGCTTTTGTGAGTTGCTTGGATATCCATTCAACTTCCAGCAGGTCTGGCGAGTATGACCATGTTTGGAGCAGTGATCACAAAATGGACGGAGCGCTTGTTATTGTTATTTCCAATACCAGGGTTGTGTGAAGATGAAGACTGCTTTGAGATCGATAGGAGTCGTCTGCGGGAAACATGTAACGCAGTTGAATCAACTTGAGGGATAGAGGAGGAGTTGATACCTTGTTGTTCTTCCTCCTGGCGTACAAGGTGTAGAGCTTGGCAAGA
The DNA here is from genome assembly GCA_023529315.1 of Papaver bracteatum. Classification (NCBI taxonomy): domain Eukaryota; kingdom Viridiplantae; phylum Streptophyta; class Magnoliopsida; order Ranunculales; family Papaveraceae; genus Papaver; species Papaver bracteatum. Next base: position 149,879 of record JAJJWX010000617.1, on the reverse strand, counting down.
GATGGCATGGGTTCCATCAACAAACATTGACTGTAAGAGAGGAAAAACGATCATGTAAACCTTGAAGAAACTCCATGGACCAATCTTGGTTGTGGTGATCAACAAAGTCTTTCCCGATTACGGATGCACGGTACCAAAGGCCTGAAGGAATCCAGTTGATCCCGAGAGAGTTTCGAGGTGAGTGAAATATCTGACAACACTTTGTGATTCTCACCTCGATCCTGAAATCGATTGTTTCGGGGCAAATAGCTTTAGTGCGTTTTTGTGAGAGAAAGCGATGCTTGATCTCCAACCATTGAGCCGTCTTTGAGGAAAAAGCCATAACACTCGATCGGATGAGCGGATCCACTTTGAATTAGCTACCCAGCTACCAACTAGATCATCTGCACGAGTCCAAAGTGTAAGAGATCGGTAGGATCGTCTGTTTTTTCATTTGAACCATCAATATAACCGAGTTTAGCCTTAGCACTTAGGGCTTTTGTGACTCCTCGTTCCCGGATGCAATAGTTTTCACTATTGAGAAGAGGTGTGAAGATAACAGTTGTTGGGTTGTCACTTAGGATGCACATAATAGGGAGATGATGGAGATAAAGACGAATCCTTCTTGGATGATGATTGTGAATCGTTCTTGGGAGAAGAATGAGGGGTTTGAGTTTCATCTTCCAAGTGCCATTGTTGATCAGTTGGATAAGAGAATAGAGAAAAAAAATTTAACCTAGCTCACGATACCATAATACAATGCGGGTGTTGGATTTTGTATCTCATACAACCTATCTTGAGATATGATTCATTAAGATGTTTATATATGATTACATCTGATAAGGTTACAACTAAAACTGCAAAAGAATAGGAGATGCTAATGAATAGGACGACTAAAACTAGAGCAAAAGAATAGGTAAACCGTAAGAATAGGGAGACTAAGTAGAATACAACAACTGTAACTATGTACGTGTGACAGTTAATACTAAATGAACCATGTCAAACAGTGTGTTGCTGCTGCAGTGGGTAAAACTCCTTCCATTGGCTAGATTACTGTGATAATTATTATTAATATATAGCATCTCTTATTAAAAATCTCTGTACGCATAATTGAATTAATTACTGTGATGGTTATCATTAATGGCATCTCATTTTTCTTTCCTTGTAGAGACAGTCGGAGTTCAAACCATGCAGACAATCGGAGTTCTGGAGGTACTAGTATATGGATATTTTCCGACTCTGGCGGCGGCAGCTCATGCTGTTGTGATGATTCAACATGTTCTGACGACGATGGTTTAGGACTACTTATCATGGCTGTGGTCATAATAGTAATCTTTGCTGTTATTGGAATTATCTATAGCATTCTTGTGGCTACAATAATTGGGACAAGAATTTGGCAAAGGCACTACCATATACTTGCAAAGAGGATGCTGACAAAAGTGAGTTAGAATTGTTTCCATGCACTCTCTGTCATACCACAGTTTTAGAGCATTGGTTACAACTTCAGCGGAAGATTGAGTTTGTGATTCTGAATTTAGCTTTTTGTTTGCTTATCTATTTGGATTGACTTGTTTTCAAATGCTGATCAGGAGTATATTGTTGAGGATGTTGATGGCTTGACGTGTACGGAGTCCAATTGGTGCCCACCTCCTCTCCCGGCCGAGCATGTTGAGCAGCTGAAGGCACTTGGTCTCCTACAAATTCACTCGCCTAGCTAGCACTTCACGGAATGCAACATACATAACATAGATTACTATTGACGTCTTTTCTGGTTTTCAGTTCTCTGTACCTGGAGTACAAATTATGTTTGAGTTTTTTCACCAATATTGATCTGAAGGTGGAATTGTTGAACCTCATATAAAGCTTACAGTTCTTATTAATCATTTTTTTTAATCTCAGTTTTCCCCCATTCCTGTAGTGTTGGTCTTTATATTTCAATAAGGTGATAAATCACCACCATGCTACAGGGTTACAACTCAACTCAGCTATGTTGTGAAAGACGAGCTCTAGAGGCGCCTAGCTCATAAGGTGCCCATGCCTAAGCACTCAAGGTGGGCGGAGCTTGCAGGGGGCGCCTAGCTAATATAGCGCCAGGGTGCATTATTGTCTAGGCGCCCCCTTGACGACTCGTGCGCCCTACTTTCCTTTCATAACATACTAACTAAACGGGAAAATTAGGGGGAGACCCAAAAAATAAAATATTATCATTGTCAAGCCCACAATTAATTTTAGGTACCGTGACACCCATAATTATTTTTGTGACACCCATAATTATATGAAATTATCAAAAATGTCAGCATGACGGATTATGCATCTGCATGAAGGGTTATGCATCAGGGGTATAATTGGCAACGCAACTTTGACATAACATATCTAAAAATCCGCGCCTTGGAATTTTACAAATTTTATATCGTTGGAAATCTTTTTAAGAGAGCTACGCAACGAGTACAAACAAGAATATCAAATTTTTGTTTTTCACGAAAAAATCGGAGGTGATCATCATTTTAGGCAAATTTTTCGAAAACTTGATACATAACCATTATCGACCACCAAAAACGATGCATAACACATTCTGTAGACGCATAACGAATTATGCAACCATTTTCTCCACTGCATAACAAATTATGCATTTTGATAACAAAGTTATGCATCTATAACAAGTTATGTAACCATTGTATTGGTTGATTTTAGTGCGTACATAAAAAAATTGATGCATAATGCAGTATGCATCCATAATTACGGATGCATATCAGGTTATGCATCTATTTTCCTAATGCATAAAAGATTGTGCAACAATTTTCTCGATGCATAATGCATTATGCAGTCATATTTTCGGATGCATAACAGGTTATGCATCCATTTTCACGACTGCATAACATGTTATGTAGATATTATTGTAGGTGCATGACAAGTTATGCAGTCTTTTTTTTTTTGGTTTCAATACTAAGAAAAAAGTAGATGGATAACGTGTTATGCAAACATTTTCTGGACTGCATAACAAGTTATGCAACAACTTTGGTAGATGCATAACAAGTTATGCAACCATTTTCATAGATGCATAAAAAATTATTCAACGATACCGAGAATGGTAAAGGGCAGCATCAAGTTAACATATGATAGATATCTGGAATTATAAGATTAAGATGGCGATGAAGTTCTCGAGATCAAAAAAAGAACATAGAAGGTGAGATTGGAGAGGAGTTGGGTGATGTAGTTTTTCTTGGTTAGTTTGGAAAGAAGAAAAACCAAAACACAATTTCACAAATTATGGGCTTGTGCATAATTTTATCACGAAAAATGGGTGCGACCGTGAAGTTTTTTTACCATGGGTTTCATAGTGGAAAAATCAGCAGAAATGGGTCCAACAGTAGTTTTCACTAACTTAAGAAACCTGCGCTTCCTCAAATTAACTGACCCGTTACTTGACCTGTAGCCCGTATACTCACACCACGGCCCATTCAAACACTCGCACCCGTAATATAAGATTGGAAGTTGTCTGCAAAATAAAATTCTCTCGTTAGTAAGAAGTTCAAAACTTCAAGAATAAAACTTGAGGAGGAAACAACGTCAAGTTTGGAGATTCTTCTAAGGGTACCTGTGAAATTGTAGGGGCGAAATATCGCACAACGTAGAAGTTTCGTACGAAGTACCGTGTCGCCCTAGTGGAATGGTTTAAAAGCGCGATGCATGGCGCGACATGAAAGCCGATGCAACTTAACCTGCTAGTTGGTTGTTTGAAGCCATCATTGCTCGAAAAGTCTACACCACTTTCATTTTCTGTTCCACCATGAAATCTTGACAAAGCATCACCGCTGTCTCGCAACAGTCAATAAAGTTGTTCTCACTTTCTCTCCATCATGAAATCGTGATAGACATAACACCACCTCCTTGTTTTAATCGGGAGATTCTCTCGAGAGTGTTCATTTTCCTAACACGCCATCTTCTCATCTTGATTCAAAGACCTTCTCTCAAACCTCTTCTTTTCAAAAAACCAAAGATTTTAGCGATGCAAAGAAACGACTTTAACAAGAGAAATGGGAAGGAATTGACTGTTATTACAGAAAACACGTAATATTTGACAGAATGGATCAAGCCATACGATCCGGAAAGACCAATGCTAACTACCATTACGAATGAAAAAAAGGAAAGAAAACCAGTTCTACCACAAAAGTCTGGACGAGGAGATTATTGTCACCCAGCGAGAATACGAGGAAAAGTTCGCACGATGGAAAGAAACAGAAAAAATGTTGATTGAAGAACCGGTCAATCTGGCTCAAGAACATGGACGATTGATGATAGAAAACCAGAACCTGAAAAGGAAAGTACGAGAATACGAGCTGGGGATAGAATATGGAGAAAGCTACAAAAGATCATGTAGAGAAAGAGACATTCAAAGAGAGAACAAATAGATGGGAAACTATGGGACAAAGTGTATCAATACGGGCGAAAAGGAGATGGGACCAAGGTAGTTAATATGTGTATCGGTATCGTATCGGTCGGGTCCTATACACCTATACAAATGATAATATCTGTTTTTACAGGCGATACATCATTTAATATAGAATTTCAAATAATTATAAAACCATATAATTAACATGGATGGTAGTGTTAGTTTGCCCCCTTGTGACACAATCTCGCCCCCCCTCCCGCTTCGGCTCCCCTTGGCAAGGTTACCCATGAGGCTCGCTGGTAGGCTAGCACAACAACCTGTTCAATTAATGTAGTAGTATTTCGTTGGAGCCTAGCTTGTTAGGCTTCCAACTAGTTTCATGTAATAATATTAAATATTAGTAATATTAAAAAATAATAAAACCATAGTAAAAAATAATAAGAATCATACACATATCTCAAATTTCCAAAATACAAGGTGGTTTATTAGAGCTTCTCCAATGGTCATTGTGTGTGTTTCCTATGTTGCAACACAAATAAGACATCCTCAATCTATTTTTCCTTAAAATTAGGGAGAGAAAAAAAATCCATCTCCAACAGTATTGCATGTAACATCTTCTTTTAATTAGTATAAATTTTATTTTCCATAATTAAGATTTTATTAGAGCTAAAAATAGTTAGTTAATATATCAAAGTCAATTCAATTAAGTAAAAGCTGACTAGAATGGTAGACAATGTCAAGGGGAATGTCACCTTGACAATGTCTACCCAAAGTCATCTATACATTGGTTTAAGACATCAGGGTTGGAGAATGATTTTAGATTAAATGGGTGTGTATCCTAGGTGGATTTTGGCATTTATCTCCACACACATGCCATTGGAGAAGCTTTTAAGACAACGTTGTGATTGTTGTCCCATTATGCCAGTAAATGTTTTTTGTTATCCTTCATATTTATCTTTTATATTTCTCTTCCTTGCAATAGAAATATGGTTTCTATTTTATATCATACCATATAGTCATTGATTTTATATTATAAATATATTAGGGCTTTTTACCTTCCACATTTGTACTTGTTTGTAAAGACTAGATGCATGTTGATGAAAAATTTATTCACGAAACCGATATTATCGGTGTACAAGTAAAACCGATATATCGGTCTGTACCGGCCTGTACAATATCATTTCATATTTGTATCGCCGATATTTTCGATATCGTATAGGTATTTCCGATATCCGATAAAAACCTGTAATATCGGCATGTACAACCGATATTGACTACATTGGATGGGACGAGCAGAAGAGCGCTGTATCAGAATGGACAATGGGAAAGGATGGCTCAGCGCAAGAGCCACATTCAAGCAGCATCAAGGGGAAACCAAGGTGCCAATGGTGGACTTCAAATCACACCCACAATGAGAAGAGTTGAAGGATTACACAACATAACACCAGAGAAAGTCTACAAGCGTGATAACAAAAACGGCCACGCTAGAGGTCGGGTCTTTACCAGAACTTGAAAGAAAAGTTTTGATGGATTTATTCTATTCATCTTGCGAAAACTGTATACGAAGGAACATCACCTACAACGCTAAAACAATGTAATGAAGAAACCAAGATATGTTTCAATCAAAGCGATATCAATGCGAAGCAAAGTTCTTTCTATATGCGAACAAGCCAAAAGCAAAACAAAGTCTACACAATTTTTTTGTAAGACCTCAATGGGGGGAAGCAAGTCACTATTTAAAACCTCTAATTAGGGAGGCTAGGTATCCAATTTTGGCATGTCAACTTAGTTCGCGTGATTATTTTAAGGGTTTTTTAGCACAGTCATGTAATAGGCGTCAGTAATCCCTAACGCACGTCATATTGGGAAAATCCTGGAAAAGTCACTTATATTGGGGAGAAATAAAAGCCTATCCGCTGGAGGCCACTGAGAATGAACCAATCAGCGAATAAGTTCTTCGGCATGGGGTGCATAAACATGACCACTGGATTAGAAGGAGTTCCTGGCTTGGATACACTCGGTCCAAAAAAAACCCACTTATGGTGAGATCGCATCCCATAAGCCACATAGGCTGAGAGAATGTGGTCACAACAACACTGATTGTCGCATGACTGGATGGGAGGAGCCCAACTGAAATGGTTAGGGGTGACCTCCTTGAAGGGGCAACTCAGGGGGAATATAAATGGATGGAACCCTCCACTAGGGAGCTAAATTGTGTCAAAGACGGCAATGTGTTGTGGCTTTTTACTCACGGGAGTATCTAAGAGATGGTATATTGTCGCAAATAGGACTTTAGGAGGTAAAGAATACTAACACAGATAAGGCGAGATCGATGTCCAATGACTCATAAGAGCACATGGAACTGAGATTTCGTCGCCCAATAAGCTGAATGCCCAAGACGACCATAAGTCCTTTAAGTTCTCTATGCGGGGGAAGGAAATAAGACCTTACTTAGGAGGCAAATAAGACCCGAAAGAAACTTCATCAACAGTCACGCGAATAAATATAGAATCCTATTATTGGGGCTCTCCACGGATGGGTTTTTGGGGGCTATTTTACTAAGTGGAGACTTAATGTTATAGGGGGAACCCAAATCAATAGGAAAGGTCAAATATACCCTTTCCTATAATTATACTATTATAAAAAAATAAAATAAAAACATTAATTTTCTCATCTTCTTCTTCTTCTCTTCTCCTTCATTTCATCATGATAAAATCAAGATGAAAGTGATGATCATAATTTCATCATGATGAAATCGTGATCATTAAAAAACTTAAAACTTTTTCTTTCTCTCTTCTATTTCTTCTTCATCACATCGTGTTTCTTCATTGCATCGATGAAGATGATGATCCTAAAATAAAATAAAAATCTATTAATGTTCTTTCTCTCTTCTTCTTCATCTTCTCCATTGCGTATATAGAGATGATAGAAAAAAAACAAAAACTAAGAAAACCCACCATTTATTTTTACTTTTGATCGACTTCAAAATTCAATTCGATAAAGTTGAGAAAAAAAACGTTTCTGAAACTGTATAACGGCTGGGAGTTCACGCTTTCCCAACCGTGAATCATGTATTACGGTTGGGAAAATACATGTTTCCCAACCGTGAACCCTGAACGTACCTGTACGGTTGGGAAAGTAAGAGCTCCCAACCGTAAAAGACTGTCTGCGGCTAGATTTTCCTAGCCGTAAGCTATTCTGATAATCACATAAAAAATATATAAACATAAGTCTAATTTCGGTTAGGTTTTCCCTCCAAAAATGCGTACTTTCGGCTAGGTTCCCCAGCCGTAACTTGAATTTTCGTCTTGGAAAACCTAGCCGTAATAGTAGGAAAAAAAATCGGTTGGGAGTTCTTGTCGACCCAGCCGTGAAAGTAATCTACGGCTGGGAAATCTTCAATTCCGAGTCGTAAATTACTAATTTAAATGGGTCGACAAATTTACCAGTAGTAACAATGAAAAATTCTAGATTTTTTTTTTCAGATTTTTGACGGATTTGAATTGATGAAATTGATGTTGGGAGTTGATTATAAGGTTATATTGAGTTTTGTGATGAAGGGTTTCATCATTTTTCTTCAAAAAAAATCAAAAAAAATTCACCAAAATCACCATTTTTCCTCCTTCAAAACTCAAAAGATTAATTTTTGATTTACAAAAGCTTAATGTTTTGATTAGTCTAATCATTCAATAAGACTGATTAGTTAACTTAATCAATTTAATTAGCACTAATCAAATTAAGGGTAGATTAGACATTTCAAAAAATGATGAATAAGGGGGCTATGGGTTGTTATTTCATGACCCAAAATAGCCCAAAAAACCCATCTGTGGAGCCCCAATAATAGGATTCAAAATATAACAAAGGAGCACGATGAAAACTGACGCATTACAACCACAAGGCGCGCGATCAAAGATATGGCGAAGTACTCCAAGGGCGAAGAAAATAATAACTATTCAGCATTACACGTTGTTTCACAAATAGAAGCTATATCAAGAGTGGAGATCGCGAACTACAGGCCATGTGATCGAATCCAAACTCGCGCAAATTTTTCATATTTTTCTTGAACTGCCGAGGGGGAAGACCGGAATAACATGGCAGCGTTGTACTTCTTTTTCACAAACAACAACTTGCACAGTTTGTCAGGAGTGATGTGTGCGAGTGGCAGCAATTATCATTTTTGCTGTGCGAATAATTTATCCACGGACAGTTATTGCTTCGAAAATATATGCAGTGCAAACATTTTCCTCAAGAACGGTTACTTCACGGATATTTGCAGCGGGAACATTTCCTTCGCGAACAGTTCCAAACAGAGGCAGTGATACTACTGTACTTCTTATTCACATTCAAGGATAGATACTTATTTACTTCTTATATCTCAAGGAATGATACTTCTTATTTCGCATATACTTCACACAACAAAGCTCCGAAATTTCGCAAAAGAACAGAGGCAAGCATATACATTTAAAACAAAAGGTATTCTATCGCGTAGTTTCTTCAACAACAGATCAAGACTTCCAAGGATGCTTCGCGCTACACATTACCATATTTCAAAATAAGGAAGAGGTAGCAAGTTACTTTTTCTTCGGAAAGTTTTAGTTCCTTCATCTTCCCGAAGAAAAAAGAGGCACACCATATGAGAAGCTGAGGCAAAAATGAAGAATGACCCGCCAACTCAAAGGATATGAAGCAAAAGTCATCTCGCATCAACTCCAAGAAGTCAACATGACAATACAACACGATCCAAGCCACTCCATGTCCACGCATCTCGCACAAGAACAACATCAAGAAGAATTTTCTCTTAAGATCACTCCGTAAGCAATATAAGAAACTTAATATATTGTAGCACCCTATAGTTGTGGCATAAATCCCTATTAGTGTCGCGATAACCTATGTAGCAAGAAATCCTTTTTGCAGCACCAATTTTATTGGTGCAGCAAGAGATTATACTTTTTTGCCACACTCTTTTTATATTGTTGTCACAGTTGTGTGGCAAAAGTTTCATTTTGCAGCACTAAATTATATCTTTTAGCAGCAGCTGATAAGTACTGTGACTAGAAATTTTCTTTTGCAACACCTATATTAAAGGTGTGGAAATATATGGTGTAGCAATAGCTATATTTTCTTGTAGTGTCAAGAGAAAAGAGGCAAAATGTAGGGGCGAAATGTCGCACAACGGAAAAGTTTCATAAGAAGTACCGTGTCGCCCTAGTGGAATGGTTTAAGAGTGCGATGAATCCAACTCAATGCGTGGCGTGACATGAAAGCCGATGCAACTTAACATTTTCAGGATTGGCTATATCTCATTTTAGTGTAGACAAAGTTGTATTTGTAATTTACCATTCTAATTTCCCTAGTATATAAACAAAAGTATTAGGAGAGAAAAGGAGGAGAGCTCATAATATCTCCTACTCCTTCTCTTTCATCCTCCATCACTACCAAAATCTAGAGCTCCATAAGACACTTTAATGGAGTCTCCATCTAAACTTCAATGTGATTTCATACTCATAGGAAAAACCCTTAGATGTAGATCATTTCGTAAATCGAACCACGTAAAAAACTCTTGTGTATCTTCAAATTTTTAGTAGTTTTACCTTCATTTTCATGTTAAACAATATGTAGATTTACGAATTATTAATGGGTGTAGTTGCGGGATTTTCCACAACTACAAAAATCAACATATGTCTGTAAGTGTGTTTGCAAATCTTGGCTTCAAATAATTTTTAACACTAGTTTTGTTAACATGCATCTTGATATTACTACACAAAGTAAAAACTATAGTCTCATGTTCGGAAGCAATGACTTGAGAACACAAAGTTATTCGGCAGTTAACTCTATAAGCTATGATTCGTTATCGTCGTTAAATTGAACTGAAAGTGAAATTGTTGATCAATGGCGGATTACCTTTTTTCTTTCAATCAAAAATATCAATATATTAGAGAAACATACACAGGTCCATCATCATTAAGAGTGAGGACCCTTAAGAGAATATTCATAAATAGAACAAAAGTTGGGAGGTTAAACTTAAACCCAGTCAGTCCCTATTCATCTTTTAGATTTTTAGGTTCCTGTAATGGTCTGGTTTGCTTATGTTATCACTATCTACATAAGACATCCATTTATGTTTGTAACCCAGCAACTAAAGAGTACAACAGGTACCTATATCAAAATATAGTTATCGGGATGACGGTAGTGTTCTCCCCATGAACACTGCTTTTGGTTATGATTGTAAGGCTCGTGATTACAAGTTAATAAACATGGAAGAAAATATTGTAGAATATCGGAGAATTGATATACTTGAAGTGTATACCTTGGGATCAAATTCATGGGGAAGTAGTCAAATTGTGGCTTATACATTTCCTATTAAGTAACAAACCATTATTGTTAATGGAAACTGTCATTGGTTTGGCAAAGCGCGTGAGTGCGACTCAGTAAACTCACCCAAGTTAATAATATCTATGGACATCAGCAATGAAAAATGTGGGTGCAAAATATCGCGCGATACTAATTGTGAGCGATATATCGCATTGCTCAATGAAGCAGATTGATAGTGCGACGAAAATATATCCACCTCAACGCGTTTCATGACATGAAAGCCGATGCAACTTAATACTTTACGATTGTATATATCTCAACCTAGTAAAGGATATGATTGTAATTTCCCATTTTATCTACCCTAGTACAGTATAACTTCTATAAAATAATAGGCTTGGGTCAAGAATATTTATTATTTTAAAGAAATATTATATTATCGATAATATAATAAATTATTATTTTATAGTTAAATAATAAATTATTATTATATAGGATAATTACTAGTCTGGAGGTTGAATAATAATTGTAGATTGTAAATATATTATCGATTAATTTTGTTGAGATATTATATTATTAACTAATACTCAATCTATAAGTGAGCGTTCTATATGTCTAATTGTAAACGCACTCTGCAGTTTAAAGTCACTTGATTTTGGAAACTGTTAGAGCATTGCTCGGTCGTACTCGCATGCATTGCTATCTCAAGCATGTTTGTCAATGTTAGTGATCAAAACTATATATAAAGTCTTGATTTCTAGTCTACTATAGCTAAGGTCTTGGACTAGGATAGAAAGTGTAGTTGAGCTCAAGAACTCCATGGCAATCATCATACAAGACGAAGGACTACTTAAGGAACTAGTGGATTTTTATCGACTAAAAGGTATGTGGAGACTTGAACTTATCTATCACTCAAAATTATATATACTCTATCTCCTATCTTGAGACAAAAGTCATTTTACTATATAGACTAAGATTATACACATGTGGTATTTCGAGCTGAGTATACCTCGCTTATCTATTTCTCGAAATATGTGTTGGTAAAGCTTTCGCTTTAGCCAAGTTCATCTATACCTAGTGACGAAAGTCATGTTAAGTTTCAATCACTTTAAAAATTGCTCTGACGAAAAATAGTTTGTGAATAACAACTATATAACGCCCTTTGAGAATGTTTCAATGATTGGAATGAGAGTTTAGACAATATAGCCATTGGAGGATATAAGCATTGTTGTGGAAACACATATATGTATAAGTCCTTATTCCTTGAACCAAAGTTTGAGAACTTTGTTGATCAAGAGAGCCGGAGAAGTACGTGAGCTTCAGTCCGCGAACCCAGTCTGCGAACTGGCGGAAGTTCTCAACCCAAGAATTTCTGTTGGAGTTTGTGAACTCCATCCGGGAACTTGAGTCCGCGAACCCAGTCCACGAACTTGGGTAGGTTATGTCTAAAAATGATATTTGTGAACTTATCTTTATAAACTAAGGAATGCAATTGCAAACCGTGGATATATAATTCATGAACCGATTCGAGTGAACCAAATTATTTTTTCTTCGATTGTGTCCTGTGTAGTACATAAAGATCTAAGAAATTGAAAAACTCTCTAACTAGTTCATTTGAGTCATTTGAACTAGTTATGGTGAAGAAGAATATGGTTGATATGAAAGTGATCAAATGGATAACCATTTGGTTAACTATTGTTGAACCAACTAATGTACAAGTTTGGGTACGATTACACAAGCCTATAAACGTGCATTACATGTGTGTATAACAAGCTATGTTTTCAATCTAACGGTTGATAAATATTAGCTTGAATCTAATCAGGTTTTCATCTAACGGTGAATATTGAATGCTTTGTTAGCAAGCTAACATTGATTGCAAAACCTTATTTGAAAGACTATATAAGGGAGAACTCTAGCAACTGAGAAACCTAATCCCCACACATTCTGTGATACTAGTTGTGCTAATCTAGAGTCGATTATCCTATAACATTTGGTTTCTTCTTTTAAACCAGTTAACGACTTAAAGACTTCATTGGGATTGTGAATCCAGACTGATACTATAAGTCTGGTTTTATCAATTGGTTCATGTTCACCATAATTTATCAAAAGACGGAATAAAAACTCGTAGGTATATTCGTGGGAGAAAATTTTATCTATTACCGTAGACTTTTCTGTGTGATACAGATTGGTTTATTAAAGTCTTCGACTTTGGGTCGTAGCAACTCTTAGTTGCGGGTGAGATCAGCTAAGGGAATCAAGTACGTAGTATCCTGTTGGGATCAGAGGCATATGAGCATAATTATACCTTAGATTAGTATGAGATTGATTAGGGTTCAACTACAGTCCAGACCGAAGTTAGCTTGGAGTAGGCTAGTGTCTGTAGCGGAATAATACAGTGAATGTTTAATTCTGGTGTCTGTGTTATTTCATTTTCCACATTATATTGTTTATCTTTATAATTAAAATAATACAGGTTGTGCATTGAAGTTCAATCAATTAGAATATCCAACCTTTGGTTGTTGATTTCACTTTGATTGACACTTGGATATTGGTCTTTGGTACCATCCAAGTTATTCCTTGTATTTGATTAAAGACTCGCTGATTTCTATTAGCTTGAGTAAATAAAATCAAGAGAGAGATAATAAATCCTTGAGATATTTCTATATAGATTGAGTGTGACTGTCTATTTGATTCTCTAGAAAGTAACTCGGATTTAGTCCATACAGATTGCTAAGCAAAAGATTGGGTGTGGTTGTTAGACCATCGCTTTTTCAGAAACAAAAGGCTATCAAGTACTTTTGTAAATATCTGCTATCTCATGATTCTTTCAGAGATACATAACAACCACATATATATGTTGCATTTCAAGTCCTTTTGAAATTACCAAGCTAACTAAGTAGCGGAACACTATAATGTTCATTACAAGATGCAGGGCCGTACCTAGGAGTAAGGCCACATAGGCAGCCACCTAGGGCCCCGAATGACATGGCCCCCATTTTTTTTCATTTTTGTTTTGTATATATATCTTAATTGTTGTGTATTTCGCTGATCAGAGGTAAAAAAAAATGAAACTACCATGGCGTATCGTAATTTTTACAAATTCGTCGAGTTTCTTATCAGTTAGCCCAAGTTTTAACTATTTTGGACTAAAAAAACATTTTATCTTTAGCCCCGATTAAATGTCTTTAAAAAAATTATATTCTCTTGAAGATAGCACTAAAGGCATCATGTATCAAACTTCATTTCTAAACCATGACATAGGTTCCGATATTGATGGGCATAAATTGTATGTCGAAATAAAAGTTCTAACGAGTTATTTTCCAGAAGAAACAACAATTGTAATTGAAGTGTTGCATTTCATTAAAAAATATGGAAGGTCGCTACCCATATGTTGAAATTACATACATGAATTAATTTATTGATAGTTCTAGTTATAATTGCCTCTGCAAAAAGAAGTTTTTCAAAGTCGAAGCTGACGAAGTCGTACCTTCGGGAGACAACGTCACAAGAAATATTGAATGACCTAGAAATATGAGTTGTTGAGGTGGATATGGTGAACAACATTTATTATGATGCAATCACTGATAAATTTGCATCGAGGAGGCTAGGAAGCTCAATTTAAGTATTCGTTTCTATTAGCAAATTTTATTGTATATGTTATTTATGTTATATTTTTAGTTCAAACAATCCCTAATGTTTTTAGGGCCAATTTTCGATTTCCGCCTAGGGCACGTCTCTGATTACAAGAGAACAATTCCAGGGCTTTTTGAGAAACCTCGCTCCCCAAGGCGATTCTTTATACTTTAAGACAGGTTTCTTCTTATTATGCTTTGTGACAAATTAATCATGTATTTCCAATAGGTTTTACACTTGGTTGGTTAGCACTGCAACACCAAATACCTGTATATTTGTCAAAGAACCAAGTTCCACCCTGATTGTATAGGCCAAATATGCTTTTCATTGACATTAAGCAACAAGGAGTTTGGTTCGATCTCATCTTGCTCTGTTTCCTTAAGCAATTGTATATGAAATTAATCATCAATATGCTCCCATGATCTTTCCATTGACTCGTCTATATTATTATAATCCACTTGGGATGTCATTGTTCTCTGGAATCATTAAACTTTGGAGCATCCTCCATTTTCATTCATGGACATATTCAGACACAATATTATGAGATGATTTCTGATGATATAAATAAGTTGCGCCTTACTCACCTACTTCCTTTCTAGGTGATGATTTATCGAACCAAGTGGTCTCTCCAAATTCCTTTATGGAGCCACGACCTCAACCACACTTCCACTAAGTGTAGTTGCAACACCTTAGTGTATGGTGTATATCCCCTATTTGAGGATTCGTAACCTTGCAGGAAGGTTTGCAGCTGGTATGTGTGATCTCATCACTTTAGCAACATCAGTGTACATTATGAAAATCGACTATTCTTTGTCACTTCACATTTATATTTGTGGAGTACAAGAATCAATATGAGACATGGTAGGAACACACCAAGACAAAACCTGTCATTCACTTAGAAACTTTTCTTATTTCCCCCTAACGATGGGAAGACTGTCTCATTAAAGTGATAACCCACAAATCTAGCAGTAAGAGATCCCCTGCCAAAAGTTTAAAACTGCGGATAATTGTTTGAAGTTCTTGTCCAACATAGTCACTTAATCATTTTGATGACCTATCATAGTACGATGTGGAGTTGTAAAGGCACATATATAGTGCAACCAAAAATGTGTAGGAACATAAAATGTCATGCTTATATCCAGTTACCAAATGGTATACAAGAATATGGTTGACCAATAGTGGGTCTAAAATGAATAAGTGAAGATGCGTGTAATATTGCATATTCCACAAGAAATTAAAGATAGGTTTGTACGTATAACCATGCCTACCTTTGATGATAACCTTTGCGAGACCATAAGGTATAAGATACATTACATTGATCCTATTAAACATGCAATAATCATCAAGTCCTTTTGATGTATACTCTCTAGCATTTACAAGGGGTGGTAAGTCCTTACATGTATAATATGTGCTAGTAGTTTTCTAAACGCAACATTACTTGGGACCTATAATTAGTCTAAAATGTTAAAACATCCACAAGATCCATAAGTCACTTTAATCGTCTGCATTCTGCATGGATATATTTTTTTTAAATATCACCTCATTTTATTTATAATATGGATTGTTTACCATTTGCATCTTAGGATGGTCTCGATCCCATTTTATTGAAGACTTTGTAATATAAGTGATATGCTTTCTTAATTAAAAGCATAATGGGAAGGGTGTTGGTGCATCTATTACTTTTGAAAACACTTATTGAGAGATATGTCATTAATTCGCATTTTTCAATATTTTTCCAGTTGTCTCGTCCACTTAGACACAGTGATGTACGTATGATTCCTTTCAAAATGAAACATCATGTCACAACCAAAGTGTGCCTTTATAGTTATGTCAAATCTTGTATAAGTCAATTCCCAATATTTCATCGTCGGAGTCAATATGAATTCAGTAATCCAAATACTACAGTGATTTAGATTTCACTAGATTGACTCCTTAGTTTCTCTAAAATATGTTTCCTTCGAAATATATTAGAGACTATAATGGATGAAATCAATTACATTCTCATCACCGTGAGTTTCCACATGATATCCACTTGGATGGGTTTCTTTGGAAATGAACAAGGTGTGATTAAATCTCGATACATATAAAGATCTTGTGACTTGTAATCTTTGTTCCATCTTGGGAAAATTATATTGAGCAGTGCTTCGCTCGATGATCCAATCATCGTAGTCCCACTATAAGGAACTAGTTCAACAACTAGTGTATATTCCTTAAGTTAATGGGAGGGAAACCACTATCTGTTAGACATCAAGTATGTAGCTTTATTACATAACAAAAGTGGGGTTCAACTCAAGTACTTTAGAGTGTTACGATTTATGTGGATGAAATTCACATGATGATCCTTATACCTCAAGTGCTTTAGAGTGTTTCTTTATCATAAAAATGATAATCAAATTTGGGTAAGCTTATTGGTAAGGAAAAGTTCTTCTTACCATTAAAGTTAGTGTCTACAGTATGACCTTCCTCTAACATACAATGAGTTTGTGTTTATTTAAAACTCCCTACATAGATGGAACTTGGTTTCTGTTACAATACCCTCATTACATTGCTTGTACTAATACCTATAACAAGTTTCATTTCCAACTCTTTCAATATTGGTATGATTTTGCACGTTTAACCCTCTTTTCTTCGAGGTTCTTTCCATATTTATCCTTGGCACAATTACCTCAAGTTGAGAAATTTCTTTATCCCAATGTAAACATTGTTGTTTAAGATAATTTAACATGCATTCCAACCACTTACATCGGGTTGAATATCTTACTAAAGACCGTGAATCTCTTGTTAACATACTTCAACATCTATTGTTACTTTAGTATACTGGATGAAGTTGAAAAGATAAAAATGGAAAGATTTTTATGACCCATGTCACCTTTTTTAAAGACCTTTTATACACAAATAACTTCTGTATCATAGGCTCCTTACATCCAAAAGGTCAAATTCTAATCGAATTGGTTTAGTCAAAACCCGGTAAATGGTTTGGTCAAGGCCCGGTCCATTGAGTTGACTAGTTCATGGTTAAAAAAATGCATATATATGGTCCATTATCTATGGAGTACTTAGGCATATTGATAATAAAATCCAAACAATTATCATAGAGTCCTAAATATATTGTTAACCCTAAAATTGAAAAATTCATAATCCAACTGTGGCGAATAGAAACCAATTATAAACATAACCGATGATGATGAAACTTTTACAGAAGATTAATCCACATGTTTCACTAAACATAACAAAATTTCAAAGTAATCGAACATACATTACGCCGTATGACTGTTCCAATTCACGTTTCTATGGAAAAGTTGGAAATATCACGTACTTTTGAGTATTTACCATGGTTGGATCTTTAAGAAATTTTTACAGCGCGTCAAGAAAGACAATATGTAAAGCATACTAAAAAATAAAGCGTAATCCAATGGTGGTAATTCTTGACAACTAAGTTTTATTACGCTATTATAAACTAGGGTTTTTCTGAACGTAGAAAGTTTCATTAAAATCCGATCTTGGAAATTGCATCCGATCTTGGAAATTGCATCATATTCCGATCTGATTGAAACTTTTATAAAGTATGTCATACCTAATTGGGTTGAACATATTAAAATTGTATCAAAATCTATCGGTGAAATATCTATGTTTGATATCCATACATTCGTGGAACCCTAATATATACTTTGAAAACCAAATTTTTCTTTGTTCAAAAGAAATACCTGGAAACACATCCATGATGATGAAAAAATAAGATCAGAACCATGAAAATCTTCAAGAAATATTCCATGAGCAATCTTGAACGAAAAATAAATAAATTTGCAGAAGTTGGTAGAGTCGTGCTTGATAACGTGTTGAAGTAGAAATAGAATATGAAAAAACATAAGACGAAGAAGTCTTATTGATTAGAGATAAGTTATATGTTACATAGGTTTGAGCCTCTACATATACGCTAGAACGGTTTTTTGGGGACTAGTCGAAAATGGTAGGGGACTACTCTCCATTTTTGGGGGTGGATATTAGAAGTAATATTGAATCACCCCTTATCTAAGTTTTTTTTTAATACCAAACTTTCCCTTTGTAATTAAATTAGTTAGTATAATGATTAATTAATGTTAGTTTAATGATTAATTAGTGAGGATATATTAGTTAGTTGGTTATTTTTAAAAGAATAATTTTTGAGAAGAAGAGTTAGGTATGCTTCAAATTTAGTTAATGTTGCTTGAATTGGCAAAAACTTTCGAAAAAGTGAAAAATTTATAAACCGATTTCGACCATGGAAATAAAGTTCTGCTACGACATCTGAAGAACAGGTAGCCGAACTCATATGCAAGCGTAGTTCAACCAATGGTTCTGAAGACACAGGTAGCTGAATTCAGCTTTAATGGAGTTTTTGCTTTCAGAGAAAAGTACGGCTGGGAAAAAAAATCAACGTAACCGAACTCAATATATAGGTTTTCAGAGAAAAGTTCGGTTAGGAGAAAAAAATTGCAACGTTAACCGAACTAAAAGTTTGGCTAGGAAAAAAAGGGAAAAAAGTTACGACGTAACCAAACTAAAAGTTCGGCTGGGAATTTTTTTTTGCGAGGTAACCGAACTTTTCTCTGAAAGAAAAAACTTTATTAAAGTTGAGTTTGGCTAGTTCGACAAACTGTTTCAGATAATTCCTAGTCGAACTGCTCTCTGCAACTTCCATTTTCAACTCATTTTGATGATTACTACTCATTTTTTTCAACCAAGTAATTGGTTGTGAAAAATAAACCCTCTAATAGTAACGGATTTGTGAATAATTAAAAGTAATGAATTTTTCCTGTGATTTTTATTTTTGATTTGTTAATGATTTAGTTTAGGTTATATAGGGAACTTTTAATTGGGGGATGTGAGAAGTAATTGGGGGATATGAATTACTTCCCCCAACCAAAGGTGGCTGCTAAGGGGTGTTTTTTGGGGGAGAAAATACTAAAACACCCTTAGATTAATTAAAAAACATTATGAAAAGACTGTTATTCCCTTTCTACTAAACATAAAATCTAAAAACCAAATCAAATATCCCCCATTATCAATACAGTTGGGGTTAAGGTTAGGTTTCGATTTTTTTTTCTTCATCTTCTTCATGGATGATTAATCGTTAAATCAAAAATTTCTTCGTCGATTAACCTACCCAAATTATAATCATGCCTCCACGAAAGACAACAACTTCCTAATCGAACCCAAGAGCGATTGCTCAAAAGAAATTGAAAGATAAACTTTTTTTGATTGCTCAAGAGGAAGAAGACGATGAACTACTATCAAAGATGGCTTCTATGAGAAAGTTAGCATTTTAATGTGTTTAATTAGTGTTTCAATGGATTTGTAGCTATGGGTTTATGTCAAAATCGCGAAACCCTAACTGCAACTTTTGAGTTTCAAAAATTCCGGCATACACCTTAGTTTGAATACCGTACCGGTAGTGGATACCAGCATGCAATCTAGGATGAATACCACGCCGGTAGACACACTCGGCATTCAATTTAGTATGAATACCACACCGTTAATAGGTACCGGCACTCGATCTAGGTTGAAGACCACGCCGGTATTGAACTTCTAATATACAGAGAATAAAAGGGTTTAGTGAGTTGTACCGGCATATACTTTAGTTTAGATGTCATGCCGGAACTATAGTTTTGGTATCCAGGAACTTCAGAAGTACTTCCGGCATCTTCGACATTTTATTTTCAATGCCGGTACTCAATACCGGCATGGATGATTATTTAACGGGTATGCCGGTATTGGTGTTTAGTTATGCAGAAACTTCCAAGACTGTACCGACATCCTTGACATTTTTTTATATACGCCGGTACCTAAATCCGGCATGGATTATTATACATGAATGCCGGTAGTCTTGTTTTTTTATCCAAATGCAAAGGACTTGTGGGCTCCAAAGAAGATGAAGAAGTTATAAGACGAAGATGATGTCAGTGTAAATGAGGATGACCCATGCAAATTGCAGGGGCATAAAGAACTTGTAGTATATATGCCAGAATGGCAAGGAGCTTAAATAAATTACACATCTCTCAAATCCATACTTAAAGAACTTAAACTTTTTAAACTCAATAACCCACACTTTCATTCTCACCCTCAACATCATAGAGGTGGAGTTGCTGGAGTGTATAAGGCATTTAGTGGTGTACTAATCCCTAGCACCGACAAAATATATATGATCATGACTTAGAACATGGAGGATATCATGACGGGGTTAATTGTGAAATTTATGAGACAAAAGTGTTGAAGCCAGAAGGAGGAGGAGAATATGAGTTAGCATTCTTCAAAAGACTTGATGAGGAATTCAACGAAGTTAATAAGTTTTACAAAGGGAAAGTTGATAAGGTTATGAATGAAGCTGATGTGTTGACTAAACAAATGGATGCTTTGAACAGCTCTGCAAGGAAGTTGCTAAATCTGCTTCAAAGTTCTCCTTCCTTTCATCAGCCCCTAGTATCACCCAAACTGGTACGTAACCCCAATTCTTTTTTCCTCCTACGATAAAACCCATTTTTCTCTCTGTGAATATTTTCTCATGTGAGCAGACTGTAACTTCGACCGGGGTTGAATAAAATGATTGGTCAGCTTCCTCTAAATCTGCATGAAAAATATGATTTTTTTCTTTTTGTGGTAACAAACGAATGTGCAGAATTGGCGCATATGGATGCAATTGAGGAACTCAATGAGAGAAGCAACCGTGGAAACATTTCAGAAGAAAGTAAAGGAAGGAACAATGTAGACCGTGAGGATGATGATCAATAATAAACACGATATTGGTGTAAATGAAGAAGATGCCGCAGCTATAAACAAAAATCTGAACAGTGTAACGATCAGTGATAAACTCGGAACTCTGCGTGCGACTGTTGAAGGAATACTCATGAATAAGAACAGTAATAACGAAGGATTGGTCTTCAGCAGACAAAATTTAAAGAAAGTTGAGGTACCTCGTCCCGGCATAGCAATTGCTATGCCGGAACAATCAGTTTACATTATTTGGTTTCTATATAAAAACTGACATGTACCGGCATGGTGGTGTTTGCTAACGTCCATGCTGGTATTCAAAATTTCCAAATACTCTTAAATATGTGATAGAAAACCGGCATGCAATCTTGGTTTGAATACCACGACGGTATGTTCTTGAACAGTTGGGGATATTTTGTCCCGGCATATAAATTTGTATGAATACAATGCCGGTTATAGAGGTTCCGGCGTAGTATTCATATAACGGGCATGCCGATACTAATCTTTTTCAGATAGAAATGGCGGTTTCGAAAAAAATAATCAAATTTTCGACTTCTTTGAAGCATTACATGTGTGTTGGGGTTGCTTGTATGCTGAACATGTTTACTTTCTTGAGTTGGTTCTTCATAAAACACTTCATGGTCACGAATATCATGATTCAAAGGTGTTGGTTCATCATATAACAATTGTGAGTTGTTATCATTAACCGAAGATTGAAGATATGATTATTGTTTTAATTGAGCTAAAGATTCAGCAGCTGCAAGTCTCTCATCACTATCATCTTCCATTTTCAAAAAAAAAAAAAAAAATCTACTCAATTTTTTTCCCCCTCCTTCTACTCTCAACTAACCCACACAAATTCAAATAAACATAAATACACACTTATTATATCCCCAAATCATTAAAATTTTACTAATCATAATTAGTAACTAATCATGATTAGTGAGGGTTAGATTAGGAATTAATAATTTAATTATATAAGGGGTAACCCATCTAGGATATTTGGATCCCTATTTTGTCATTTAGCTATATCCCCCAATTAGTTTCCATATCCCCCAATTACGCGTTCTATATATGTGTGTGTGTGTATACTTATTAGTAGGCCTGTCAATATATATCCGATATCCGGAATCCATTTCTAAGTATTCGAGATCCTATAGGATATTATCCGTTTTATCGGATATCGGATATCAGATCGGATATTCTATCGGATATTTCTTCCTTAACATATCAGAATCGGATTAGGATCCATCTGAATTGTTAATATCCGATATCTGATAGAACATGGATTTATTTGTGATTTACCCTAATATCTGATATCCGATAAAAATATCCGATATCCGATATGGAATGTTTAAGCTATTGAACTTAAATTACAATTATGAACATGTTTTGAAGGGTTTTTAACATTTTTTTGTCATAGCCGGATATTATCAGATAAATATCTGATATCCGATCGCTTAGCCTATCGGAATTGATATTTGATTTTTGATATCTTATAGGATATTGTCGGATATCGAATATTCGATAACGCTTAACCTATCGCATACAGATTTCTAAATATCCGACGGATATTCATCCATTGACACCCCTACTTATTAGATTACTTTTATTTTAATTAGGTTAAGGGTATGTTAGTCATTTCCACACTTTAGGATACTCCTTATAAGTATAGGATAAACATTCTTATCACATAGTAGTCCCCCCACCATTTTCTGACTAGTCCCAAAAAAACCGTTCATCAGGAAACCCAATTAACAAACAGTGTAAAATCAAAATCCTATTAAAACCAAATACAAGCCTTCTTAAGAAAGAAAAGGCATAGTACACTAGTCTAGGGTTTCAATCTTGTCACATAGTAGTCCCCCACCATTTTCTGACTAGTCCCAAAAAACCGTTCATAGGCTATAAAGTAAACCCCGATTACATTTATATATATGGGCCTAAGGCCCTACAATAACAACCTTTTTTTAGCTAAAGAGTCCCCACAAAAGGGAAAAAAACGGTTCAGTCCAAACACCACCGAAAAAGAACAGATTAGTCCACTCCATTCCAACTAGGAACAGATTAGTCCATAAAATGTATAAAGACGTTGCTGACCTCCACACGTGTTTCATAAAGCACACATGCCGCGAGTGGAAACTGTTTTGTAACTGACACATTCAACATGGACGTGACACATCAACAATTTTAAATAAAATGAAAAATAAAAAAAAAATTTTTATCTTTTAACCCGCTCGTCCAAAATCGACAAAATTTATATATTTGGAAAATATTTTCCGAGAGCTAAAAAAAGAGTACCCATATGACTATATAATTATCATTTTTTTTTTAAAATTTAATGGAATATATACACTTATAGGCTTATTCTAGACCCTCGTTTTCAAATCTAAGCCTTTTTTTTTTATTTCTTACAAATCTAGGCCAATCAAACAGATTCCATCTATATCTATTATCTCAGTCAATTTATCGCGTTGACTGGTCAATATATCTTCACCATCTCATACAGGGATATCTCGCGGATGTGCTAAAATTACAATTATGCCCTTCAATACATGCACATTAAATATCGCCCCACCTGTGTGGTTCTACGCCACTAATCCAAGATCTTCATATGTCGAGGAAATATGAACGGCTATGATGGATAAGCCAAATAAACAGTGGCCCATGTGGCGGATTTAGATCTAATAATCTGATATTTTCAGATCTCTGTGAAATTCGACGGTGAAGATGCTTAGATTGGTTAACCAAGATAGTAGAAGGGGGGAATCGTTTCTCATTCTTCCATTCTGTTTCTTCTTCCACTTTCTCTGCTTCTTCCAAATCAAGGATTTCTTCATCAAAAATCGAGAGGTAAGTTAGGGGTTTGTCTGCAATCAAGGTTAATAGTGATTATTTACCATAGATTGAAGATTTAGTCGTGGTTTTGATGGCGAGACGATATAGACATCATTTAGAGATGAAAGGTAAATCGTGAAAAACCCACTACTATTTTTGATTTTCTCTGGCCATTCGATTGATTGTAAGCATGTTAAATGGATTAGGTTTCTATTTAAGGATTTGTGTGATGATAGTTTCTAGGGTTTGTCTTGAAATAAAATTATTCATGTTTATTCTAGGGTTTTCGGTGATTTGTTTTAATCCAATTTCACTGTTGGTTTAATCCCATTGATTTTTTAGATGTATGATTATGATGTTAGGTTAATAAGGAACTTGGACAAAAAGTATTTGTTAATTTTGGTTTGGTGTAGACAAATTTGGGGGAAACCGATGTGAATTAATCTAGAAAGGGGACTGGCTGTAGTTTTTGAAGTGGCTTAGAGATTTTCCTTTGGCTTTATATGCTCCATTTTATCTGTATCTTAATTGTTTAAGTTATATGAGGTTTATGTTGAACCGCGAGTACTTTAAAAAGAAGCAATTAGTTTTTAGCTTTGTTTACAGTGAACAGAGAAATTGAACAAGAAATGTGAAGCCTCTAAATGACTATATGCATTAAACGAAGGATGAGAACGCTTTTGCTAGAACCTCAACCTTTAAAGTGACCCTTGTGGGTTTTGTATTTTTTAGATTTGGTTGTTGGGATGCTAGATGTTTTGCCATTTACTTTGTAGTGATAATCCTTTTAGGCATGTCTTCTTTATTAGCTAGGGTTGAACTTGTTGTAGCTCACACACAATTGTTGGGATGCTAGATGTTTTGCCATTTACTTTGTAGTGGTAATCCTATTAGGCATGACTTCTTCACTAGCTAGGTTTGAACTTGTTGTAGCCCATAAACAATTATTTTTCATTAGTATGACCTAGTGAGTTGTGTAAGGTCCGGCATGCTGGAAATGTTTCTGAGATAGTTAGATGCATATGTTCGTGTAGTATTTTGATGCTGATGGACTTTATGATTTTCTGCAGGGCAATGATGTCTCATTGAAGAAGGCACTTAATGTTGTTCAGATATGGTCATGGCTATGTAGTTGTAATCTTTTACGCATCTTGGTGTCCTTTCTCTAGAAGTACTAGGACAACTTTTTCTGCCTTGTCTTCCTTGTATCCCTCCATCCATCATCTTGCAATTGAAGAACTGAGATTGTTGCAATGGATAAACTTCAACGGACTAAGACAGTGGTGACTGGTTAAGCAATGGCTAGGCGCAGCTGAGGAATTGAGGTTGTTGCAGGTGCAGTGATAGTATAGTTTCAATGGATTGAAGTTGAGAACAAATGCAAAATAGTGGTTATATGCTTTGGTCTGGTGCTGTTATTGCCATGGATGTGCATAATGGTTTGAGTATGGGTTTGTGAGGAAGTTGAATTCACAAGTTGAGCTCAGGAAAAGATTGATGTTGGAGGAAATTCAAGGGTTTGAGTATGCTGTGATGCAGTGGGAGTTGGCTGAGAAAGGAGGAAATTGTGGACAGAATTGCAGGCATGAATTTCTGCGGTGATGTTGTCATGGCTATGAATAATGGATCAAACAGGTGTCGAGTGGTGGTTGCAAACAGTTCTCTCATGGCTATGATTAATGGATCAGTGAAGATTGAGCTGTGTCGATGTTGCTGATATGGATCTGGAATTGGTGATGTGTACAAAGTTCACATGGCATACCCAAGTCCACGTGTACAGAGTCAACCCGTCTAGTTGGGTTCAAATTACCGTTTCAAAGGACTAATAAGTCTTTTTATTTCCATTTAACGGTGCTAACTTTCCATCCATCGATTTTGGTCAAATAAGGCCTAGTTTTGTAAGAAATAAAAAAAAAGGCTTAGTTTTGTAAACCATAAAAAAAAGAGGCCTAGATTTGTAAAAAGCCCAAATTTAATTTACATTTGTGTGTACAATTATGTACACCGCTGCAAAGATCCAAAAAAATCCAAAATCCATGATAGCCAGACTGCCACCCTAGTCCGCATAGATTGAGAAAAATATCAGCCATGCCAAGCTCCAATTGGATAACATCCATAATAGCCGGACTGCATTGAGGACAAAAAAATGAACATAAGAAATCGCAGCTTGAAAAGAAAGTGATTATCCTTTCACCAACATCCACATAAGAAAACAAAGCAAAAAAACGATCAAAACAAAAAGTTAGTTTATGGTCAAGGACACATGTGGCATTACTACACAAACTTAATATGGCTTCGAAATATCCCAGTACACTGATTCATTGCTCTTTACTAAAAAGGAGATTACTAACATGCACAACAGATCAATCATAATCACACCCAGACCTACTTTTTCATGAGAAGTATATTGGTGCATCAATATATTCATCCATGTGAAACATTCCTAAAACCAATCCTTCATAGCCACAAACAAACCTACTTTTTCATTGAAAATACACTGGTGCACCAATGTGTACACCCCTTCAAAACATGAATAAAATCGATCATTCATATTCACACTTGGCCACACTTTTTCATGTCAATTATACAGGTGCAACAATGTGTAAACCCATGCAAAACATGTAGAAAAACGATAATTCATAACCATACACAAACCTACTTTTACATGGGAATGACAGAGGTGCACCAATACATACACCGCTTCAAAACATGCATATGTGCTTAACAAGCATCATGGGAATGTCAGAGGTGATCATGTTTACAGCAAGCATGTATGATAACCTAGTGCACTAAAAATTACACTGCGTATAACTGGTATACAAACAAGTACACATAAACGATCTACAAGTGTAAACATATGCGCACATTAACGATCAATGGGTGTATAATTATGTACACAGTAAGATCAACAAGTGTATAATTATGTATACATTAAAGATCAACATGTGTACCATCTGTTACACCCTATTTTTAACAGCAAAACAAGTATGTGCACATAATTGTACCATTATGTAAACATACTGATCAACATGTGTACCATCTGTATTATTGTAATGTGTACCCACTAAGTTGATCTTTAATGTGTACCCACTACGTATTTTAAAAGTCAACGTGTATACCCACCAAACATGTAGCCCAACATAACATGTATACCCATGTGTACAATTATGTGCAAATTAACGATTAATAGGTGTACAATTATGAACACATTAAACGTCAACAACCATATAACAATGATATCCATACCCCTAAAGCATGCCATATAACAATGACACATCACAATGGTGTACAACTATGTACACACCTTCAAAAATGCAACTAATCCAACAACCATACCCACAAAACAGAACATAAAATCATGAGAGAGCATACTAGCGTATAAGTATGTACACATCTACAGAAAAACAACAAAAATATAGCATTAATTCAAACAAAATAACCCATGCATTCATCACACACAAAGTTTTAGTATATAAATATGTACGCATCTCCCAAAATATGGATGATTACTCACCATGATTCAAAATAGCATACACAATAACCTTCTCAGATATATGGTTGATACCTAATATATTACAAAAACCATATATCAAAAGCATATACGGTGTGCATCAAAGTGCATGAACATGCTATATAAACTGAAACAAAATTTTGTGTGCAAACGTTTACTCTTCTACAGAAAACTAACAAATCCTAGCATCATACCTACTGGACATGCCATGCATTCATCAAAGAGCATCCTAGTGTACAAAACATGTACACTCTACAAAAACCTAACAAAATATAGATCCATACCCACATGACAAATCATATATTCAACACTGAGCATTTTAGTGTACAAACATGTACACATCTACTAAAAAACACCAAAATCTAGCATATATAACAGCAAAACAGATCATGCATCCATCACAAAGCATACTAGTGTACAAAGTATGTAAACGTATTTACAAGAAGATAACAAAATAGAGCAATGGTTCAAATAAAAAAACCCATGCATTCATCATAGAGAAATTTACCGTACAAATGTGTACACATCTACCAAATAGGGTTGAATGATCACCATGATTCGAGATAGCATACACAATCTTCCCTGACATGGTTGATGCACTGCATTTTACAAAAAAGCATATATCAAAAAACATATAAATGAAGACATCAAAGATCTAAACCACATGCAAAAGATCTCAAAAGTAACATCCTTAGGTTTAATCAACACACAAATGATAAATCAAAAAACTAATAAAATAGATCCGAGTCACATCTAAAAGATCTCAAAATCGAATCCACTAGCACAGAGATTTAACATCAAAAGGATCTGAATCATATTTAAATTTATATGCAAATTAATTTTTCGAATCAACCTTAAACTCACAATAAATCGAAATATATATAGTGTACAAGAAAGTACACATTCTGTACAGTCAAAAAATGAAAGAAATCAACTACTCTATCAGTTAATAACAATGAATAACTTTCAGCTCGATTATAAACATCCAAAGAGTTCATTTATTTGAAATAAGAAATTGAAAATAAAAAATAAGAAATCAAAGATCGAATCGATTTCATATCATACATCAAAAAATAAAAAAAAATAAAAACCATAAACATAAACCAAAAGAGTTTCATGAAAATCAAATCCTAACAAATAACAAAATCAAAAACAGAAATCAAAAGACAAATCAATTTCATATTACACATTTAAAAAAATAAATAGAAAAATGGGATTGAAATCCAAGAAACAAGCAAAACCAAAAAAAATGGGACTGAAATCTGAGATCTCTAACATGGAATTGAAATATGATGAAGAAACGATTGAATCCAAGAAATCACCTTGAAATCTCTCTCGTCTCTCTCTAAATCTCTCCTAATTTGAAATCTTAAATCTAAAACTAAAAAGTCTCATTCATATCTCTGTATCATTTGAAGAAAGGGTAATTAAGGTACTGGAAAATTCTAAGTTGTTAGGTGTTTGGACTAAATCGTCCATGTTTGGACTATTTTGTAGCAAGCGGGGTTTATTTGGACTAGAGAGTACCAGGCTTCAGATGAGTGGACTAAAGCGTCTAAAGCCCACTAACTTTGTGACTAAACGTCAATTTCTACCCCACAACATTTACTTTTCTAAATGCTATCATACTTGTGGACCATTGTGGCTTTCGAAAAAAGAAAAAAAAAAGACTTTTGCACCATAGCTAATTATCTCTGCTTAGCCATCCGCGGCAAACTGCTTGGACTACCCTTAACACTCTTTAACTCGGATAGGTCCATGGTCTTAACATTCCCCGGGTTTGCAGGTAAAACTTACTGTCAAGATGATTAATAGTCAACTAAAGTCAACAGAGTTCTATAAAAGACAAATTCTATTTCTATACGCCATTGAAAACCAGAGTTGGAGGTCCACCTGAACCCTGAAACTAGAGTCAGAGGTCCCGTTTAATATTTTCCATATTAGACAATAAGCCATTTGAAAAGCAGAGGTCCCATTTCATGTTTTCCTTATTCGACTATAATCCACTGAAAATCAGACGTCCCATTGGTGGTTTCCTTGTCAGAAAAAACTTTGACATAAATCCCATTAATCATAGTAGGTGGTGGACTGGTGGTGCAGTAGTTTTTCAGGAAAAGAAGTTTTAATGAACACTTAATCCTATTAATAATAGGAATCCTTAGTTACAAAGTAAACTACATTTTTTTTTTTTTTTTTTTTTTTTGACTGAAAAGGGCAAGATTTATAGAAAAAAACTCTAGTCACCAACAAGAGACCAAAAAGTTACAAACTACATTGTTTTTTCATTTATATAAATCATAGACATTACTTAGTTTCAGATATCTCTCCTCTCTGTCTCTCACTATTCTCAGTCATGGCGAAACAGGAGAGTCCTACTTTTACTCTTCTAACCCCTCCACCTCCAATTACTCAAACATCAAAAACCACAGATATTGTTGATCTTGAAGAAGGACCAGAAAAAACTCAGTGCAGAATTTGCCTTGAAACTGATCGTATGTGCCTCTTCTTAATTTACTGAATGTTTTTGATGAGTTTGCTTAAAGTTAAATGAGGGTTTAAGTTTTTGGTTTTATTTTTGTTACAGGGAGAGGTTTCATTGCTCCTTGTATGTGCAAAGGAACATCAAAGTACGTACACCGTGAATGTTTAGATCAATGGCGGTCTGTAAAGGTATTGTTGTTCAGTAACCCTAATTTAAAATTTAGATCTGTGTGGAAATTTCCTTTTTGTTACTACTTTTTTAGAAGCTTTCGGAAAGAAAACCCTTGTCAAAAGACTCCCAAACATGCTAATACATAGTGTTTTTATGTGTTATGAATAGAGAAGAACTGTATACACCCAATTGTTAATGAATTGTTGTTCAGTAACCCTAGTTTTAAGATCTGGGAGGAAATTTCCTTTTTGTTACTACATCTTTAGAAGTCTTTTACCAATTGTGGAAAGAACCCTTGTCAAAAGACTCCCAAACATGCTAGTACATAGTGTTTTTATGTGTTACGACCGATAGAGAAGAACTGTTTACACCCAATTGTTAATGAATTGTTGTATGTTTGGAATTGGTTTAATCTGATAATTTGGATCTGTCCTAATTTTGCAGGAGGGATTCGCCTTCGCTCACTGCACAACGTGCAAGTCCCCATACCACTTGAAAGTGAATACTATTGAAACTAAGAAATGGAGAACCATGAAGTTTCGTTTCTTAGTCACCAGAGATGTAGTTTGTATTTTGATTGCTGTCCAACTTGTAAGTTGACAGTGTTCTTAAATTTTTAATGTCTCTGTTCTCGAATAGATATCTTAGTGAGTATAGCAACTGATCTTTTGTTTTTGTACTCAGCTAATGGCTTTACTGGGGTATCTGGTTTATCTTGTTGATAAGTCTCAGAAATTCTGGCTACGCCATGCTTTGCATTTTAATCATGCTGTAGTTGTCTTCTACTACATATGTGGTATGTCTCATGAGTCTGATTTAAGTGCAGCAACTCCTTTATTGCAATTTATTTGAGGCAATCGTTTTAACGCGAATTTATTTGCAATTTTCATCATCGGCCCTCAAATTGAAATTTATGGTTAGCAGATAGTTTAGGCACTTATACATATCTGGTGATGTGCAGGGGCATTGCTGTTTTTTGCTTTGGCTGGATTGTCTGGTTGCATTCTAACGTGTCTCAGCAGAAAATTTAGAGACGATCTAGATCAACCATGTCAACAATTGTGTTGCTGCTGCAGTGGGTAAAATTCCTTCCATTGGCTAGATTACTGTGATGGTTACTCTTATTAAAAATATATATATGTACGCATATCATTAATGGAATCTCATTTTTCTTTCCTTGTAAAAACAGTGCAGACAGTAGGAGTTCAAACCATGCAGACAGTCGGAGTTCAGTATGTCCTTCTATATGGATATTTCCAAACTATGGCGGCGGCAGCACATCAACAAGTTCTGGTAATGATGGTTCAGGACTACTTATCCTGGCTGTGATCCTGCTAGTAATCTGTGTTGTGTTTGGAATTTTCTATAGCATTCTTGTGGCTATATTGGTTTGGCAAAAAATTTGGCTACGACACTATCATGTCCTTGCAAAAAGGATGCTGACAAAAGTAAGTTAAAATAGTTTTCCATGCACTTTCTGTCATATCACAGTTTTAGAGCATTTGGTTACAAGTTCAGCCGATGCTTGTGTTTGTGATTCTTAGTTTTATCTTTTTGTTTGTTTATTTGGATTGACTTGTTTTCAAATGCTGATCAGGAATATGTAGTTGAGGATGTTGATGGTTTGATATCGGCGGATTCCAATTGGTGCCCACCTCCTCTCCCGGCCGAGCATGTAGAGCAGCTGAAGGCACGTGGTCTCCTATAAATTCACTCGCCTAGCACCTGATCTATCACAGAATGAAACATACATAACATAGATTAAAATTGCCTTCTTGTCTGGTTTTCAGTTCTCTGTACCTGGAGTACAAATAGTGTTTGTGTTCTTTAACGAATATTGATCCGAAGGTGGAATTTTAGAACCTCGTATAAAAGCTTACAGTTCTTACTGAAAATTTCTCATGTTTCGCTTGAGATATTCAAATTAACTAGCTGTTAGTGGATTTCCCTCGCTAAGTTATTCTTGGTTCCATGATTTGTCTGATTTTTTTTTTCACTCATTGTCTTGTTATAGTCCCATGCATTAATAGTTCAGCTCTATGTTGTGTGAGGCGTGAGACGAGGCGCCCTCCGGCCTTTTCCGCCTAAAGTGAACAACCATAAAATAAATAAACAAAAGGTAGTGGCTCCCACCTTTGCAGTATTATTGGCTAGGCGCCCCCTTGATGACTTGTGCGCCTTGGGCTGTCGCCCTTCACAACATAGGTTCAGCTAACCAAAAACTACAGAAAATTAACTGACCCGTAACTTGCATAATTATATCATTATTACAGATCCGTATCCCGTATAATAAAACTATGGCCCTCTCACAGCCCATACTAACACTCGCACCCGTATATATATATTAGAGGACTTTCTTATATAAGAGCAAAAAAGAGATTGGAAGTTGTCTGCAAAAGAAAATCTTGTTGCTCGTAAGAAGTTCAAAACTTGAAGAACAAGAAAGGGAGGAGGAAACAATGTCAAGCGTTCCCGAAGAGATCTGCTTTGAGATTCTTCTAAGGGTACCTGCGAAATCAACATATGTCTGTAAGTGTGTTTGCAAATCCTGGATTCAAATTATTTATAACCCTAGTTTTGCTAAGATGCATCTTGATATTGCTATACATAGGAAAAACTATAATTTCATACTCCAAAGCAATTACGAATGTGGAACAGAGAGACATTCGACAGTTAACTCTATGAGCTATGATTCATTATCGTCAGTGAATGGAAGCAAAAGTGAAATGGTTTCTATGGTGGGTTACCCATTCTCTTTTACGCATAAGTGGAAATATATTAAAGAAAAAGACACAGGTTCATCACTAAGAGTGAGTGCCCATGAGAGAATAAAAACTAGCAGAACAAGAAAAAGTCAGTTAAAACTAAGCGATTACCCATTCTGTTCCTATTCGGATTTTCGATTCTTAGGTTCATGTGATGGTCTGGTTTGCTTATGGTATGCTATTCTCTTAGGTAGATCCTTTTGTATTTGTAACCCATCAACTAAAGAATACAAGACGATACCTAAATCCCGACATGATTATTGGAAGAACCGCAATGCCCTCCCAATGAACAATGCTTTTGGTTATGACTACAAGGCTCGTGATTACAAGTTGATAAACGTGGTAGAATATCAGCGAACAGAGATACTTGACGTGTATACGTTGGGAAAAAATTCATGGGTAACTAGTCAAACCGTGCCTTATAAATTTCCTATTAAGCAACAAACTGGGATTCTAGTTAATGGAGCCTTTCACTGGTTTGGCAAAGCACTTGAGTACAACTCACCCAAGTTAATAGTATCTATGGACATCAGCAACGAGAAATTCGACGAAGTGCAACTTTCGGAAGAACTCTTACTCTTGGAGAATAAGCATGCGTCAATGACCATCGGAGTTTTGGAAGGGTGCCTTTGTTTAGTTGTTTTGATTTCTGCTGTTCGTTATGAAGTTTGGATGATGCAAGATTATAAAGTTCAAGAATCTTGGTCTCAACTTTATATCATTGACGATAAAAGTATTACGGGTGCCGGCTACACTTTGAGAGTAATGTGGTCTTTCGAAAGTGGTCAGATTGTACTTAAGTACGGCAATGGGTTAGTTATATTTGATCCAAAGCATTCAAGGGGTAGGGAACCCAGGATATTTAGTAGTTTAAGACTACATGATGCAGTAAGTTACGTGGAGAGCCTAGTTTCACTAAATTCAGGTACTTATGCCCGTGGAAATAAAATGGTTGGAAAATGAAAAAGAACGACATGGATTATATTTCATGGAAGCTTTAACATTAGGGGAAATTAATACCGAGACTTTAACTTTTTTTCTGCACAGATAACTTTGGTTCAACTTTTTTGTCATTTGTTTCGAATATTTACTTGTGATTATATAATTTGTTGTGTTCTCTATTTTGCTGAAAAATAAAAAAAAACTGAATGCAATGTTACTAGCTCTACTTTGTTTGGTTTGATCCAAAGGATGGGGAGAGTAGGTGTTTAATGCTAAGTTGTGAATGTAATCCGTTAACTACAGGCTAGCTGACAGCACAATTGAAAAGAGAAAAAGAAGAGTAGATGTTGTTAATCAACTTCCACTTGGAAGTCCGTTGTATTAGATTGTAATCATATTTCCAAACAGCTCAATGGGCATTGAAACATAGACATGGGATCATGACGATGAGTTAAACCACATTGCACCTAACATCCCACATCGCACATCTCACTGAGTGCGGAATTCTTCTCGGCAAACATTCCCAAACATTACTAGAACCATGAAAGAGATCACCCTTCATTTTTTTTTCCTTCCATTTTTTTGACCGACTGGATTTCAATTTCAACTCGTTTTTATTCTACTTTGTTTCTTTTGAAATTCGGATGGAAGAAAAATCAATTTAAAGTTTTGGTACGGAATCTAAAGATGGAGATGAAATAAAGTGTGTCGTCGTGATTTAAAGGGATAACACGAAAAAATTGCACTGCAGCAGCCGCGTCAAAAAAGAAAAATGCAAAACAATAAATAAAAGAACATCCATAAATCGAGAAACTGTCATCATAATTTCTTTTGTTCAGTTGTTTCCTTTGAAGTCAAGCTGACTGCATAAGGTAACATATGCCAAATCTTATTCGTGCTTCATCGTACCAGAACAATATACCTTGGTGACTGGTGAGTTCATGTTTCCAAACAATCGCTCCGGTAATATTAGACTTTCTTAAAAGTTGTTCTCTGCAAAAACAAAAATATCTTGCTCGATAAGAAATCCAAAACGGAAGAAGAAGAAGTGGAGGAGAACAACAATGTCAAGCGTCCCCAAAGAGATCTGCCTTGAGATCCTTATTATATCTAACCCCAGCTTTGTTATAACCAATGGCTCTTCCAAGCACAATCAATCAAGAATTGAAATAGAAATGAAATCAAAAGTAAAAGAAGCACACACAACACAAGGATTTATAGTGGTTCGATCAAGATGATCTACATCCACTTTGGAAGACGATGATAACGGTTTCACTATGATTCAAACAAGGTTACAAGAGTATGATTCAAAACCCCCTCTTAAGATCAGGCCTCTACTTCCTCTTACTCTCTCTTAGTTACATTGGTTTCTCTTTTTATCAAAAGGAGAAGAAGTCTCTCTTTTATACACAAAAAACTCACCTACTTAGCAAACCACTTTTGACTACTAGCACACCCTTTGGGACTCACCTACTAGCACACCCTTTTGGGATCACCTATTAGCACACCCTTTTGGACTCACCTACTAGCACTCAAAACACATGCTACAAATCTAGAAGAATTAGACTTTCTAGAAGCCAACCCTTTTAGAATACTAAACCGTATTCAAGGCACATATGGTACATATCTAACCCCAGCTTTGTTAAGATGCACCTAAACATTGCTGCTACATAAAGAAAAAACTATAATCTCATGTTCCAAAGTTGTGATGAGTTAAGAGGTATGATGCAACAACAAATTCAAGAGGTTGCGTTCGCTGTTCACACTAGTGACAGAATGATTTGGTCTCGAAGTAGTGCAGGTGTAGTCAATATGAAGGATGCTTTTGAGTTTTGTAGACCGAAAAGGCCTGTGGACGTTGATTTTGAAGATCGTTGGAATATAAAAACTCCACCAAGAAGAACTGCTATTGTGTGGAAATTGCTTCATAATAGAGTGGCTACAGATGATAATGTTTTATTTTTTGGGACTAGACATCCCATGTTGCTACGAGTCCCAACAACATCTATTCTTCGAATGCTCTTATGCCACAGCGTTGTGGAACTGGTTAGGTAGCATCTTTAACATCCGCTTAAATGCTGCCTCTATTCGAGGGTTATTTGGTATTATTCGGGTATATAATGGTAGCTCGCAGGTCAAGAATCTTTTATGGATGGCAGCCATTAATTGCATTTGGTTGATTTGATCGATAAGGAATAGAATTCGTTTCGATAGAGAATCTACCCCTATCCAGCAAGCAACGACCAAACTCAAATTACTCATCAGTGAGTCTGGGAGATTAGGCAAGGGACACATGTACAATGCAATGTCTGAACTTGGTATTTTGGGATTTTTTAAGATCGAAGGAAGAATGGCTAGAGCTCCGAAGATCACTGAGGTAACATGGAAACCTCCTTTATACGGATGGTTTAAGATCAATGCTGATGGATGTTCCTTAGGTATCCCGGGACAAGCTGGTTGTGGGGTCGTCTTTAGAAATAGTAATAACTTGGTTGTTGGTTGCTTGGCTTAAGCCATTGGTGTTGATAATTCAGTTTTTGCTGAATTTTGGGGAGCCATACACGATTTTAGGATTGCTCGAAATAGGAGGATGACTCGTATACGGTTCGAATGTGATTCGATGCACGTCATTAGAGCATTGTCTGATCCCTCTTTGGTGCCTTGGAGATTAGCGGTGCACTGGGAAAATTGCTTCAGATTTTTGTCGTCTATTCAGTTCAGATATTCTCATATATATAGGGAAGGTAACAATGTAGCTGATCTTTTGGCTAAACGGTGAGCTTCAACCGGTTCTCAATGGTGGAATGATCCACCTTATTTTATTAGAGTTGCTTTGGGTAAAGACAAATCAAGTTTGTCTGCTTACCGTTTTAGATAATTGTAGCATATGTTTTCTGTTTATTCTGTCTTTTTTCTTGCTTCTTTCTCTTTCGAGGTTTGGGCCTAGTCCCCCTCGTTCTTTTTCTTTGTTTTTATCAATAAATACCTTTGCGGAAAAAGAAAGAAAAAAAGTTGTGATGAGTCTAGTGAACAAATTAATTGGACGATTAGCTCTATAAATTATGATGCATTTGTTGGGGGAGGCTTACGAAATCCGAGCCGATATGCTCAATACGAAACCTACACAAGCAATGACATAAAAATACAGAAATAACACAACTACGCAATATAGAAGCAATCACACAACACCGGCAATTACGTGGAAAAACCCCTCCAAGGTGAAGGGCAAAAAAACCACGAGAAAATCTTCCACTATAATTAAACAATGGGTTACACACAATTCTCCCAATTTGGGGATACACTCCTCTTCAAGGTACCTATAGCACTTGGATACCAATTTTCCTAATTACACTTACCCCTAAGGATGGATCAACAATTCATTCACATATAATATGAGATTCACTATCAATTTGAGAATAGCAAATGATTTGAGATACTTACTACTAGGGTTTGAACAAACCCTAGATTTTTCCCCCTTTTAAGAGATGTGGAAATTGATCAATCAATCTTCACCACAACAAGCAAAGGAACCTTGGACAAGAACCCTTTCTTCTTCTCTTCAAGATACTCCAATCTCACCAAAAATTGGTGGCTTAATCTCTCTATCTCACTCACTCTCTTTCTCTTCTTCCTCTCTTTTTCTTTCTTCACAAAATGAAGAAGAAACCCGTAAGAATGAAAAAACATTCTCCTGATGCCTTTTGTTAACTAAACGTAAACTTACATAGGCACCGCTATGTTACTCCCCTTATTAGTTAAGGGGAAACTAGAATTGATGGACCCATAAGGAGGGAATAGGCCCAACAATCTCCCCCTCACGACTTATGGTAAGGTACCCATCACCACCAAACCTGCCCTACAGCAGAAATACACATGCTTGTATTTTGGTAGCGACTTTGTTATCAAATCGGAACTGTTGTCATCTGTATGGATCTTCTCAATATACAAGACCTTCTCGTCGAGAACCTCTTGTATCCACTGATACCTAATATTGATGTGCTTGGACCTCGAGTGAAAACTCGAATTCTTGCTGAGATGGATGGCACTGGCTGTCACAAGAACGATGAACCTTTGTTGCTTCACACCAAGTTCTCTAACAAACCTCTTCATCCATATCATCTCCTTGCAACTCTCTCGTAGTTGGAATGTACTCGCCTCTCCGTAGTAGACAATGCCACACATTTTTGTAACTTGGATTGCCAAGACACAGCTCCCCCTGCATAGGTAAATAAGTAACCCGATGTCGACTTGAGACTGTCTTGAGCACCTACCAAATCTGAATCTGTGTAACCAACTAACTCTGTCTTGTCACCTCCATATCACAAACACATATTAGAAGTATACCTTAAATACCGTAGTATCAATTTTAATGCTTCCCAATGCTCCATAAAAGGATTTGATAGAAATCTGCTTACCACTCCAACTGCATGAGATATATCCGGCCTTGTACACACCATTGCATACATCAAACTACCAACTGCGGATGCATAAGGAATTTTCTCCATCTTCCATTTCTCAACATCAT
This sequence comes from Papaver bracteatum, assembly GCA_023529315.1. NCBI lineage: Eukaryota > Viridiplantae > Streptophyta > Magnoliopsida > Ranunculales > Papaveraceae > Papaver > Papaver bracteatum. The sequence goes on along the minus strand of JAJJWX010000617.1, from coordinate 111,590 downwards.
TCACGTGGACATTGATCACGAGATAACTTAAAATGGTTTGCAAGGGACAACTTTACCAAATCAGCCTTGTCCATGTCAATATTTGCAACACCTTCTCAATGTATCTTTCTCTTTGTGATAACCACATCTTTCTTGCTTTCCTATCACGAGTGATTTCCATGCCAAGAATACGCTTTGTTGCACCCAAGTCTTTCATAGCAAAAGACTTGCTCGAGATCCGACTTCAACATGTCAATCTTTTTCTTATCTTTGCCAACAATAAGCATGTCATCAACATATAGAAAAAGAGTAAGAAAATCACCATCAGCAAATTTTTGAATGAATACACAATGATCTGAAGTTGTTCTCTTGTACCCATGTTCCTTCATGAACGATTCAAACTTCTTGTACCATCTTCTTGGAGATTGCTTCAAACCATAAAGACTCTTCTTTAGCTTGCATACCATGTGCACTTTGCCTTTGACTTAAAAACCTCTAGGTTGTACCATATACACATCTTCCTCCAACTCACCGTGAAGAAATGATGTCTTGACATCTAGTTGTTCTATCTCAAGATCTAAACTAGCAGCTATTGCCAAGACAACCCGAATAAGGGAAATCTCACCACCGTGAGAAAATCTCGTCAAAGTCAACACCCTTTCTCTTCTCATAACCTTCACAACTAAACGTGCTTTGTACCTTGGTTATGAGTTACCATCTTCAGTCTTGATTCTATACACCCACTTGTTCTTCAGAATTTTATGGTTCTCAGGCTTGTCAACCAAATCAAAAGTGTCATTCTCATCTAGAGAGCCAACCTCTTCTATCATGGATTTCAGCCACTTCTGACTTTTAGGAACACTAAGAGCTTCTTCATAAGACTCTGGTTCACCTGCATTTGTGAGCATCACATACTCATGTGGTGTATACTTTGTTGAAGGTAATTTGGTCCCGCCGATCTTCTCAACTCGCTTCTTCCGGTTGTTGTTGCACATCCTGCTCAACATCACCCACTGGAAAATCTTCATGAGCTTCATCTTCATTTCCATTACCATCAACATCATCATCATGTTGTTCAAGAGAAGGAACAACTAGATTTGGATCCAAGGTCATGTCATCTTGAAGCTTTGGAATCTCAATCTTCTCAAAGTCTTCAATAGTCTGGTCTTCAAGGAATACTGCATCCCTACTTCTGATAACCTTCTTCTCATCTGGATCCCAAAATCTGTAACCAAACTTGTAGTGCCCCCTAAGCTAGCAGCTTACTAATCCAATAAATTAACTAAATAAAGAGGCACTAAAATCTAAAACATGCACTTAAGCATTCAATTAAGAAATGTGATACAAAACTTAACCCCTCTCAGAAATATATGTTCAAGATCTTCTCTCCAATGATACATATATAATAGTCATTTGGTTTTCAAATAAAATATACAACATAATAAATAACATAACAGAAGTTATTCAACTAGCGAACTCAACCCTTTGAAGCTTTACCGAAAGCAACTCTGATCTGTCTGTAAACCAAGTGGGAATAATTAACATTTAACCTTCTAAGTAATCATATGCAAGATTTGGAAAAAAATAATGTTTTTACGAAAATATTAAACAGTGACTAAGTCACCTAAAATAAACATACATGTATATGGAACAAACTCCTTTCGTCAAACAATATACTAATATGGTTGTGAACCCACAAATACTTGAATTCACACTATATATCTATGGATGCCACCAAGACCATGGTGACCAACTTTATTCAATAAAAGCTCTAGGTATAAAAGTGAAGGAGCGTATCCTATATACCCACAAGTGGAAATTCTCATTTCCATAACAATTTATTTTACGACGAAACAATACAAGTCCTTTCCACATCGTGGATTCTAAATAACAGGATTATCATAATGCATTTTAAATAAAATATGGAATGCGTAAATGACAATGCATGAATTTGTTAAGCATAATATTTTATAAAAGTAACAATAATGAATACAAAGAGTCAAATGCATTCCCACACCTTTTTGATGACAAGCCACGCCTACGGATCCATGGTTCATCCTTTGAATCGATCGTTGTTAATAATTTAATCAAAGAATCATTCCCGAGAGTCTAGCTAAAAGGCTCACACATGAATCATACAAGTCTATCTAATGATTCTAGGCCCATTTAAGGTTCTACACCTTTTATTTATCTGTCTTTAGCAAATCTAAGGTTTATTAATTCAATTAGATTAGTATTATAGTCCATTAACTAAGTCTTAAGAATATCTACAACTTTGTAGAAGAAGTCAAAGTCTGATTCGGACCACGAGAGGTCCAAAACATCTAACTAAGAAAACTGCCCTAAGCCCAAGTCAACTAAAAATCCCATTACACAAAATATGGCCCAACAGAGTCAACTAACGGTCAAAATGACGGTCAAAGGTCAACTAACAGTCAACGTCCAAGGTCGATCAAAGTCCATGGTCAAATAGTCAAAGTCTAAATCGGTCACTGAGTCAACTCAGGAACTCGGTGAGTTAACACCGTTTCGACTCAGTCAGATTAACCGAGTCATCTAAACAAAATTAAATCAGACTGAATAAGTTCAGTCAGACAGGACAAGAGATCTTCTCACACAGCTGTAACTCTAACTCAAGTTGAATTTCAATCTATTCAGTACATTAAATCATTCATTTAAATAACTTTAAACTTCAATTACAATATAAACTAAGATTACCGCAACATCGATGCAAGCCTCCACTAAGTCATCATCTACAACCATACGGTTACCATTATCTACATCTTTACTATCTCATTCTTCTTATACTAGATAACTCACTACTATTGAATCACTTCAAACAACAGTTGTCATATGCAACCACCAAATCTCTCTAACACTTACCAAATATACATTTCCTTTCTTCTCCGACTCTTCCCTACACACACACACACACACAAAAGTATATCAGCTGCAAGATTCATCCAAGCCCAACATTTCTTGCATTCAAAACCACTACTAAAAATTAAAATTACATTTCCACTGACATCAACAATAACCAATACAAATCGTAACTCTCACATAAACAATATCAAAAATCGAATCGCAACATCATTATCAATATCTACAATAAACCCACATCAACCTCAGTTCAAACTCCAACAACTGCAATTCCAATCCACTCAAACCTAAACAAAAGCACATTCCTTAACTCAATTCATATACACACACATACAGTTCATTTCCATAGCAATTCTTAAATCAACATCACATGTAACTCCAATTCCATTCATTATACAGAAACATCATCTCTATTTCCATCTCAACTAATATTATTTTCTTTTAAGTATCCACATAGCTCCCATATAACCTCAAACATCTTTCCAGAATTATAAATTTCATAACGAACTTATAAACTCAATATTAAAAATCAAATAACTTAACCAAATTTACTGAGAACAAATAATTACCTCAATATAAATCTTCTCACACAACAACCAGTTCAGCACTAAAACCAACTCCACCACCTTCTTATTAACATAATTCGAACTTTAGCCTCATTAACAGTTTTTAATCTTCAAACTCAATTGAACTTCTGATTTACAGCTCCAAACCTTAATTACAAACATCTTTATACTTTTAATTCCAGTTAAATCCATCACTAATTGATCTTCCAAAACCTTCAACTCCATATTAGAATTGATTTCAGAAGACCCTAACCCTAACTATCTCTTTGATTCAATTCCTTGACGAATCCAACTATCAACTCCTATTTAACAAACCCATCTTCTAATTCTGATTAATTCATCTTAATTTTTTTTCTCAAAACAAGTTCTAAATCAAACTACATAGAAACCCTAATTATCCAATCTTCATCAATATCACTTTAGATTATCAATTGAAAGAAAACCCTTTTGATCTTCATTTATCTATAGCTTAATTACCTATCAATTCCATACAAACTCGACTCTTAATCTAAAAACCCTAATTCTGATTCTTCATGAAAACAGTTTCTGAAAATCAATTAAACACCAACCAAATCGTTCTTCATCTATTATCAACTAGAAATCATCATCAATTGTTCTACACAAGACCAACCTCAAATCCAGAAACCCTAACTTCTTGATTTCTCGATTCAACTTCCTCTTACACTCAAACAGTAACAACACCACCACCATCAACTACTCCATGATCTTCTCCACCTCATATTGATCATCAAACCTCCACTCAAACTCTCAATCACTCGCAGAAGAAGAAGAACAGGGAAGAAGAAGAAGAATAACGAACGAAGAAGAAAGAAGAAGAAGAAGAAAAGGAAAAAAAAATAAGAAATAAGGTTACATATCTTCTCGATCGGGAAAAGATAAGATCAAGGATAACATTATTTCACCCACTTGCTTCGCTAAGGGGAGCCCAGGTCGGTCTAATTTTGAAAAGACTATTTTGCCCTTCAAATCAATCTGATGATTACTTCTTCGTCTGGTATCCGAATGACACATTCGAGTAGTCCATTACGCATAACTTTTCGAGACCTATTCGATAGTACTAGTTCCGAACATAAATCTTTTTTTTGATTAATTCCTAATAATTAACGTTCATGTTAAACTAATTGAGACATTAACGGCTAATTCGACTCTTGACTGGTCTAATAGCGTTGACGAGCTTGAGGGTCCTTACAAAACATTTCTGTTCCATAGCCTAGGAACACACACTGCTTTAATTTGTCATCAAGCTTTGATCTCTGATCTTTTGGGATATGAACAAAATCCCTGCAACCAAACACTTTCAAGTAATCATAAGTAGGTTCTTTGTGTCTCCATACCTTTTCTGCTACTTCTCCATCTAAAGGTCTTGAAGGAGATCGATTGATTAAATACACAGCAATATTCATTGCTTCACCCCAGAAATGCTTCTGCAACTTGGAATGAGATAACATGCACTTGATTCTCTCAATAATAGTGCGGTTCATCCTCTATGCAACACCATTATGTTGTGGAGTATTCGGTATTGATTTTTCATGACGTATACCCATGCTCTTGCAATGCACTTCAAGTGGTCCAATGTACTCTCCTCCATTGTCAAAACGAATGCACTTCAAGGTTCTACCTGTTTCTCTTTCCACCATGCTGTGAAACATCTTGAACACAGGAACAACATCATCTTTAGTCTTGATTTCATATGAACAAACCTTCCTTGAAGCATCATCTATGAAAGTACCAAAATAAACAGCACCACCAAGTGTTTTGACCCTTAAAGGTCCACATACATCATAATGAACAAGATCAATAATACCATAATTGGGCTTGGGTAAAGCTTTATGAAAAGAAACTCTAGTTTGTTTACCAACTAAACAATGAGTACACTTACCAAATTGCATACTTTTGGCATTTGGAAAAACTTGTCTTTTGGTGAGGATTTGAATTCCCTTCTCACTAAGATGACCAAGTCTTTTATGCCACATCTCGGAGATTGAATCTTTGTCAACAACATTCAACTCACCTTTCAACACCTTCACTTGTGTTTTGTACAATGTGCCTCACTTCTTGCCTCTTGCAATAACCATGGAGCCCTTGCTTAGCTTCCATTTTCCATCACCCAAGTGATTGTTGTACCCTTCATCATCTAACACTCCTGGTGACATTAGATTCAAACAAAGATCTGGTACATGTCGCACATTTCTGAGAACCAGTGTGCAGCCAACAATGGTCTCAACCTTCACATCACCCATTCCTATAATCTTCGCAACACCACTGTTACCCATTCTGACTGACCCAAAGTCACCAGCCTTGTAGGAGGTAAATACATCTTCATGAGGAGTAGCATGATAAGATGCACTGAATCAACTATCCACTCTGAATCGTAAACTGCAAAACTCACACAAACATCATTACAATCTGAGAATACAATGATATCATCATTTATCGCAATGTTCAACACCATTGCCTTGTATATCATTTCCTTTCCCCGTCTTGTGTTCTTGCTTCACTTCCTGCATTCATTTGAATAATGACCTTTCATACGACAGTTACAACATTCAACTTCCTTTCTGGACTTTGATTTACCCCTTGACTTGCTACGGCCAACTTGTCTTCTGTATTTTCTTCTACCCCGATTTTCTGTAAAAAGAGCTTATGAATGAGATGAGTCTGATGACCTTCTTCTAACTTCTTCATTCACCAAACTGCTAGTTGCAACAGTCACGTTCAACTTCTTGTCTGGATCAGAATAACTGAGACAATTCCTCAATGGCTCCTAACTGTCTGGTAAAGTATTTAACAATAAATAAGCTTGTATCTCTTCAGGAATTATCAGCTCCATAGATGTAAGATGATTCATAATACCCTTCATTTCATTTAAATGTTGCGCCATTGAACTTCCTTCCTTGTAGCACAACTTTCCAAGCCTTTTGAATAGAAGAGATTTTGCACAAGGAGACTGCTGATCATATATCTGCTCTAACTTGGTCCACAAAGAATATGCTAGTGTCTCACTAGCCACATGATGAAAAATGCTATCATCAATCCACTGACGAATAAAACCAACTGCTTTTCGATTAGTAACTTTCCAATCTTCTTCACTTGTATTCTCAGGCCTTACTCCCTTACTCTCTATTGGACCATAGAGATCTTTACAATATAACAAGTCTTCCATCTTCGCCTTCCATATCACAAAGTTCTCACCGGTCAAATTGACCATTCTATAACTAGTGCTAGCTTCCGCCATTGCATAGGATTAGCTCAACCCAAAAGCTCTGATACCACTTGTTGGGGGAGGCTTACGAAATCCGAGCCGCTATGCGCAATACAAAACCTACACAAGCAATGACATACAAATGCGGAAATAACAAACTACGCAATATAGAGTCAATCACACAACACCGACAATTACGTGGAAAAACCCCTCTAAGGTGAAGGGTAAAAAAACCACGGGAAAATCTTCCACTATAATCAAACAATGGGTTACACACAATTCTCCCAATTTGGGGATACACTCTTCTTCAAGGTACCTATAGCACTTGGATACCAATTTGCCTAATTACACTCACCCCAAAGGATGGATCAACAATTCATTCACATATAATATGAGATTCACTATCAATTTGAGAATAGCAAATGATTTGAGATACTTACTACTAGGGTTTGAACAAACCCTAGAGTTTTCCCCCTTTGAAGAGATGTGGAAATTGATCAATCAATCTTCACCACAACAAACAAAGGAACCTTTGACAAGAACCCTTTCTTCTTCTCTTCAAGATACTCCAATCCAGTCTCACCAAAAATTGGTGGCTTAATCTCTCTATCTCACTCACTTCTTTCTTCTTTTCCTTCTTTCTTTCTTCACAAAATGAAGAAAGAAGCATGAAATGAAGAAACCTCCTAAGAATGAAAAAACAATCTCCTGATGCCTTTAGTTAACAAAACATAAACCGCTATGTTACTCCCCTCATTAGTTAAGGGGCAGCCAGAATTGATGGACCCATAAGGAGGGAATAGGCCCAACAGCATTATCGTCATTGAATGGATATGACAGTGAAATTGTTCAAATGGTGGATTACCCATTCAGTTCAGTCCCACTAGATATGTTCACTTATTAGGTTCATGTAATGGGCTGGTTTGTTTATTACATAGTAGTGGGGTTGAGACGTGCTATTATTTATGCAACCCAGCAACTAATTAAAGAGTACAAGAAGATACCTAAATCACGACATTATTATTGGAATGAATATGGTATCAACATGATCAATGCGTTTGGTTATGATTCCAAGGCTGATGATTACAAGTTAATAATCGTGGTTCAATATCGTTGTAGTATTGATAACTTACTCGACGTCGACGTGTATACGTTGGGATCAAATTCATGGGAAAGTAGTCAACCTGTAACAACCTACGAATTTTCTGATAGGCCACAAACTGGAATTTTTGTTCATGGAGCTTTTCACTGGTTTGGCAAAGCGCGTGAGAAACACTCACTCAAGGTAATAATTTCTATGAATATCAGCAACGATAAATTCTCCGAATTGCAACTTCCAGAAGAACTATTAGAAAAAAAAGCATCTGTGGATCACCATTGGAGCTCTGGAAGGGGTGCCTCTGTTTAGTTGTAATGACTGATGTAGTCTATTACGAAGTTTGGATAATGCAAGATTTATGTAGTTCAAGAATCTTGGACTCGAATGTATACCATTGATAATGAAAGTATTACATTTTCCAGCATCCACCTTAGTTTGAAACTTGTGCAGTCCATCAAAAATGGTCAGGTTCTACTGAAGTATGGCTCTTGGTTAATTATATATGACCCGATCAAGCAGTCGAGTGGTAGAAGACCCAAGTTCTCTAGCAGTTTAAGGCTACATGATGAGATAGTTTCTCTCAATTCCGGGACTTACGCCGGTAGAAATAAATAAAATGGTTGGAACATGAAGACCAGCAACATCGATCGATATATACGGAATTTAGCAATAGGCTTTACCATTTTTTTATATACGGAATTATGGTTTAACTTTTGTTTGGGGTAGATGCGTTTGATTGAGTTGTGATGCCTATTACGAACTAATAGCCCATTGGCTGATGATCTTAAAAAGAAGAAGAAAAAAAACCGTTACCTCAAACCATAATACCCTTTTCACTATCCATGAGAACACTACGGGAAAAAACAACATTTACAACACAATCTAAGAGTTGTAGTACCCCTACGACAACTCCATTTCATGCGTTATGGAAGGGGGTATTGTAGAAAGTCCAAGCTTTTCTACAATGGTTGGCAAGTGTTGTAACGAGTGATGTGATTCATGGTTCGACAATCGTTTTCCGAAGTTGTGATTCTCTTTCGATTTTTTTTTAAATCCTAACACCACTCTTGCTTGTGTTGTATGACCATTTTACACAACAAAGGATGTGATCGCATAAATATTTAACACAACACTTGTTAAAATTGTAGGACTATCTTGGACAATCGTAAGGATGACGTATCGTATAAATATGTAACACAACACTTGTTAAAATTAGTGGAACTATCTTGGACAACCTAGTATGTGTATCGTGGAAATGTGTAACAACTATTATTAGTATTATGAATAATATTTGCACTACACTTGTTAGAGTTGTAAAACTATCTTAGACAATACCTAATTTGTGTAGTTTGAAATATGGAACACAACTCTTATTAGAAGTTGTGTGCATAAAACTTTTTCGAAATTTTTTTTATAGCTGAAACCGAATTGCCGAAAGTATTTCACATTCACATTAAACTTCCAGTGTAACACATTTACATTCATTCAAATTACCATTTATTTAAATTATAATGAAATAAAACTTGCATCCATAAATCCAAATGACCATTCATGAAACAATCAGTATTCATTGTACAATTCATAACTAAATTCATTAGTTAGCACTTAACTTTAAAAAAAAATATCCAAGTCTACAAGTCATAGCTAATTGGTTCTAATGTGTCTTGGGTACTCAGCGGCAAATGATTTGTACAGATCCTTCGATTTTCACGTTGTTCTCTTTTTGAAGTTCAAGTCATAGGTTTTTTTTCTCATCCTTGTAAACTGGAGGCAGCAACATCCATTCCAATGTCGTTGTGTTGGGTCCTTGCATAGACAAAAGATGAGTTCAGATACACATTTATACACTCTATATAGAGAAATTGTACTGAAATTTCGACTGAGATTTAACAAGGCTTTCTATCGAAGAAATAGTACAGGAATTTAAACATCAAATTATAAAAGCTAATTGACTACAATTTAAGTCTAAGGATCTATATATACCTTTTGCCGACCAATGCAGGCCCAATGATGGACTTAACATTGCCAACAACCTACACAAGAAAAGAACAAAAACACCATAATCAGTACAGTTGTGCTTGTAATTTACACAAGAAACTACAGAAGAAATTTTAAGCGATTTTCAAAATTAACCAACAAACCTTGAAACTCCCTTTCCTAGGTATTCTGAACCCATCACATAGTTCAAGAGCCAAACACCTAAACATCAAAAATCAAATGACATTAATAACCTTAAATTGAAGGTTGCATCCCAAATCACAATCATATGGCTAGCCTAGCTGACAAACATGAAACTAAGGCATCATGAGATAAATAGCTTGGAAAAGCATAATTCATGTAGTCATCTTCCAACACAAATTTGGTACCAAGTATACCTATCAAGGTAGGTAGGCATTAGTACCAATATTGATTTATGTACACAGTACCATACATATGAAGATCTGAAAATACTATAATTTTATCACATTCATGTCAACATGTAAATGGTGTAATTATCAATGACAATAAAGTAACATCAACCATTCCAACCAACACCAGGTCAGTAGTGCCAGAAGCAGCCCCAAGATACAAAACTCTAACTCAGGTACCTGAAATTGCAAATCAAACACCATTATGCTAAATCAATGACAAAGAAAATAAATAAAAAAGAAGTAAAAACAAAAAGTGAAACTTTCAGTAGAAAATATTATCCATCGACTTGAAACTTCTGCAATAGTCTCGGTACTTAATGCACTACAACATACTAAAAAATGGCTACATTCTAACGGTTCAATTTGGATAAATTCACACCCGATGTTAACTGCTCAGTACTGCTAAACCTGCAGAAGTCAGTCCCAGTTTGTTCACACTTTGAGGTACCTAATATGATCGGATTTTCATGAATTTTATAAAGTAAGTATCTTATATAGTAATAAACAGCATATCCTAATTTCAGCTACATTTGAAGAGAAGATAATGAGAAACATAGTAATTAGCAGAACTGTCTAAGATTTCAGACCGCTAAATGCAATCACATTTAATAGTACCAAAAGGAAATCAGATCTTTCTTGAAATTTCTATTTTACATTTATCAGGCAATGAAGTAAGATACCAAAATATTATGATGATCCCACCACTGGATCTTGATATATGATCAGCACAAACGTAAAATCTATAGTTTAATGTACTAAAATCAAACATAAACGACTTTCTTCAAATCATTTTTCCCATAGTGGTTGTTGCCGTAACTCTTGAGCATATCCTGTTGCTACATTACCATCTTCTTTCACAGCTTAACCTTAATATCAACCTCTCTAGAGCTTCTTAGAACAGTGCCTTACATAAGAAAATGTACAAGATAACATTGTTCTATAATAAGATAGGTTGTAACAAATAACAATTTCTTTGAACCCCTATGGCAGACTTGTACTTGTTTAAATGAAGACTGAAACAGTGTTTTGGATCATAATGAGGTTACTGATTGCAACACAAGACAGGGTCTACATAATTAGTTTCTAGTGGTGCTACACATTTATCAAGAACACAACTCAGTTGATTCCCATTCTGCTCCTGAGTGATAGAACACTGTAAAATAAGAATCTTTATATATAAACTATTAATATACATAATTACATATTGATGCCGCTCTAAGTACTTTGGAATCCAACAAACAAACAATTACTACTATTGATATTTTCCTCTTTATTCGTCAAAATCAATAACACATTGACATATGGGGACAAACTGAAATAAATAAATAGACCAAGAATCATACGGGGACAAACTGAAATAGTCAGAAAACATAATTGTATGTTTAAGAGGTTCCTCTGTAGTTCGATAACTGAACTGCTAGTTCGATAACCTGACTGCTACATTCAAAAGTTAATCAACAAACCAAGACTAGCAGCATCTATTGGCTCAAAATCAAAGCAGTCAAAAATATCATTCACTGGGCCTCCCAGTTCTTCTATTATAGACAGCAGTTCTAGATGGAAATGGTGGAAATTGGTCCTGCATTGAAACAGGCGAGTAAATGAATATTAAGATGAAACAAAATGTTGAAAAGATAATGATCTAACATCTGCAGCCATAAAAATTCACAGGTCACAACTGGAATTATTATCCCAAAAGGAGTTGTAACAGCATTGATGTCAATTGACAGTATTACCAAAGAAATAATACTTAGATGCATTCCTAATCAATTCATTAATATCACCCAATTCTTATGAGATGACATTAAACTGCTTCTAAACATGAAATCCTCAATTCAAAATTTGAGATTAACATACCTTGAGAAACATAAAAGGATCAGGCAAAAAAATTACTAGGGGAACCCAGCATTTGAAACAGAAGCACAAGTAATCACATGATTTCCAACAGACAAAGCAGAACTCTCATCCTTCCATTCATTCCTCTGTTTCAACAAAATCAAAAACACAAATCACAATCAAAAATAAAATCAAAACCCAGATCAAGAAATCAACAAACAAATGGTTTTGCATTCAAAATTTTAAATGACAAACTTACAGATTCAATTGGTTTGAGATTGAATGGAGAATCACCATAATAAACACCAATAGACCAAGACCCTTCATTACCTTCTTGACAAATCCAATCGAAACTGGTGTTCTAGAATAAGGAGCGATAGATAATTCCGCATAGATAGAAACAAGAAAAAAAGAAGAATGAAGAGAGAATGGCGAATGATGATTTAGATTCAACCCAATCATCAAACTCGCTGCTGCCTCTTCCAGATTCAACCCAAAAACACATTTCGAATCAGACCCTTTATCCTCAAGAACACCAACCCATTATCTCGACCTCAACAGAAATTAATTTCTTCTTATTCTTCTTCCTTGGGCCCTCTATTCATCAGCGTCAATTCATCCTCCAACCTCGATTAACAAATACCCATCTTCTATTCAACAGAAGTAGGTTCATTACTGTCTTCACTTAATTTTATTCTTCTATTTCGTAAACACCGTATCTCGATTCAGTTGTATTCTGCCATCTAAAACATCAAAATCCCCTTTTTCTTCTTGGTTGCAACATAGATCCATATTTAAACCAAAAAACTTAATCAACCACCATCAGTGGTTCGAATCAAACTCTCTCTATCTTTTTCTCCCTCGATCTCTTATTTTCTATCTCGATCTTCTTTTTTTTTCTCAGCAAAAATATTGCAGCAGCGGTTTTTTGTGGAGGAGAGGAGAGAAACAGATAACAAACGCTGCTTAGGAAAGAAAAAAGTGAATCCGAATGAAATGGATGGACGGACCAGATTTTGTTTGATCCACTCATACGGATTGAGAAAGAATCTGACGGCCGAGATTGTATTTGTGATGCTCATAATGGATTTCAAGATTATTTTTCATATATCAACTCAATGACTCGCTTATTATCAACCTTCGACATGAAAAAAATCCATAAAAAATATTAATAAATTTAGGGACAGAGTTATCGACATTTGGTATAAAAATCCAAAAAATGTATAAGAATGAAGATGGAAAATAAGAAGTGAATTCGATAATTGGTGTGTTTTCACGCTTTCTTGTGCTTCGGTTTGAATTTCATCATTCACACAGGTCACGAAGTAAGCTCCAAGCCCAAGAGGGTTTCGAGTTCAAACTTAGGCATGATACATCATGAAACTCGATAAATATGAATCCCATGCAATTCAACTTCAAATACTTGTGATAATTACATACAAACTATGAAGTATGAAGTCTGAGAGAGTTTAACCAAACTTAGCATGATACATCATCAAATCGAGCAAAAAGAATCTCAATGTCCATTCGAACTTCGTAAATATGGATCCCATATGTCACTTCTAGCTTAAATTGTAATTAACCAAGATACGAACCATGAACTTCAAGAAAATCATGGTTTTAACTCCAAATTTAACAAAGATATCATTGAAACTCGTGAAAGATGGAGCTGATGGGTCACTTATCGGGATATTCTTCTAAACCTTAAACATATTTTTTTAGAAACATCATTACTTAACCTGGATTCAGATTGAAACCTGCACCGAGTTAACCACTTTAAGCCTAACTTCAAAAGAACGATGAATCCATCGATTCATATGTAAGATTCAATCTAATATCCAATTTCGAACCTTGAACACATCCTATTTTGCAACTTCGAGACTTTAACCTGCTGATCTGATCGAATACTATAAGTCGGAAACTTCGAAATAACGATGAATCCAACCATTCATAAGTAAGATTCCTTCCTAACATTCCTCTCAAAACCTTGAAAAACCCTGCAATTCATGACTTCGAGAAATAAGTGACTCAAATCGAAACCGCTAGTGGGACTACTATAAGTCGGAATATTCCTTAATTAGATCACAAATGTTTTAGTTCATGAGATGAGAAATCATACAATACCGATTCTAGAACTTAACCACTCGATGTGTTCGCAACCAGTATGTGAACAAATGGCTCCCGACACATGAACCCGACTCCGAGATCGAAACTGGGCAAGTGGACTACTATAGTCTAAACTGTCCAACGACTTAATCGAGCCACGAGTTGACTACTCTAAGTCGTGAAACTTGGTAAGAACGACGAAACCATCCATTTTATTAGTGTGATTCCTTCAATATCTCTACGAAACCTTAAACAAACCCTATTTCGCATAACGTATGCATACCTTAAACAAACCCTATTCTCTGTTCAAAGATTACTAGAGTTGGGTCTTGAAGCTTATTCTGGGATGAATTGAAGATGAAATTATTGATTTGAATAATTCGGGTTCAAAGATTCCTCGTAGGCTGACATGAGTTTATTCGATGAATCAAAATGAAATTTTATCATATTTGAACATCACAAAAGCAAAGATTACAAGAGTTCGAATGTTTCTCATTCTGGATGAATTGAGATGAAATTTATCTGATTTGAACATCACAGTTCAAAGATTACTAGAGTTGACTTGAGTTTTCTTCTGATGAATCAAAATGAAATTTATCGATTTGAACATCACAAAAAGAAGATTACAAGAGTTCGACTCCGTTTCTCATTCATGGAGATGAAATTTATCGATTTGAACATCACAAAGTTCAAATATTACTAGAGTTGACCCGAAGCGTACTATTCGGATGAACCTAATATGAAATTTATCGAGCTTGAACATCACGAAGTTCAAGATTGCCGAGTTGACCCTGTTTCAAATTGATGAATCAAGATGAAATTTATTAGATTTGAACATCACAGCTGAAATATTACTAGAGTTGGACTCGAGTTTATCTTCTATGAACTAAAAATGAAATTTTATCAGATCTGAACATCACGGGTTCAAAGATTACTAAAGTTCAATTCGAAGTTTATCTTATGAACTCTAATATGAAATTTTATCAGATTTGAACATCACCGCTCAAAGATTACTAGAGTTGACTCAAGTTTCTCACCAGAATCCAAATGAAATTTATCGATCGGTGCAATAAATATTATGAGACCGAAAATGACCAGATCACCTTTATTGGAAATATGTAAAGCAATATTAGGTAATCGTGAAAATGACCATATTACCCTTAATGGAAATAAGTGCAACAAATATTATGGACTGTGAAAATGACCGATTACCTCTTATCTAAATAAAGTAAAATATTACAAAATGTGAAAATGACGATATTACCCTAATGGAAATATGTGCAATAAATATTATAGACCAGAAAATAACCGTGATCTACCCCTTATCGTAAATAAGTAAAAGAAAAATATTAAAGACTATGAAAATGACCATATTACCTTAGTGAAAATATATGCAATAAATATTATCGAAACTTTACAAATGACCATACAATTAACTTTATCTAAATAAGTAATGTAAATATTACACTTTGAAATGACCTCATATTACCTTGATAAAAATAAGTGCAATAAATATTATGGAGATCGTGAAATGACTAGACTACCCTTAGTTTTGAAATAGGTAGTAAATATTATAAAATATGAAAATGATCATATTACCCTTAATGAAAATAAGTAATAAATATTATGGAGACTGAAAATTGAGAAGACTACTTATCTGGAATAGGTAAAGTAAATATTTTAAATATGAAAATGACCATATTACCCTTGATGGAAAAAAGTGCAATAAACATTATGGAGACTGTAAAATGAACAGATTACCCTATCGTAAATAAGTAATGTCAATATTACACTTGAAAAATGACCATGTTACCCTTCATGGAAATAAGTACAATAAATATGATATGACCGTGAAAATGACTAGACTACCCATATTGGAAATAGGTAAAGTAAATATTATAAAATATGAAAATGATCATATTACCCTTAATGAAAATAAGTGCAATAAATATTATGGAGACTGTGAAAAATGACAAGACTACCCTTATCGGAAATAGGTAAAGTAAATATTCGTGAGAAAATGACCATATTACCCTCGATGGGAAAAAGTAATAAATATTATGAGGATCAGAAAATGACCAGACTACCCTTATCGGAATTAAGTAATTTTCAGAGAAGGCTTCGTGGATGTTTATGTGCTCACCAAAGTTATTATTTTCCTCGAGCATTACATTTTGTTTTACAACACTTATGATATTGTCATAAAGTTAGTGTATAAAGAACCACAAACTTGACAGAACCCGTGATAGTGTAGGATGGTTAGTGGTGTAGGTTTCATGCTTGAGGCTCGTGGATCGAATCCCCCCCAACTCATTTTTTCCAACATTATATTTTTACTCAACAACACTTATAAGTGTTGTTATAGGTTTTATTTAAAAAAAATGAAAAAACCAAACCGGTGAACCGAAAGGATGGTTGACGAGCTAGACTTCCCGGCAGAGGTTCATGTTCAATCCCCTCTAACATATTTTTCATTATCATATTTTTATTCTTTCAACAACACTTGTGAGAGCTGTTGTGATAGGCTAAGTCACTACACTTATAAAACAGAGTTGTTATAGTTAAATGTCGTCACAACACTTTTTCTTAAAGAGTTGTCGCTTGTTTTCTTAGCGCAACCCCTTGGTCCTAAGTGTTGGTAGTGATGATATACGACAACTCTTTCTTTGAAACCAGTTGTAAAACATAGGACTTTCTACAATGTTTAGAAAAGCGTTGTAAAACCCCAGTTGTAGATGTATATTTTTCCCATAGTGGAAGGAACAGAAATATGCAGTTAGCTACTGCATCAGTTAAGGGTAATACATCGAGGAGTAGTAACGTGCGTGGACCTTTACAATCACATAAACACAATTTTAAATGAAGTTATGTTGCTAGAATGATGACTGCTACGGACATGAGTAGTCTGTAGGATTTTTGGAGATCGTGTGATATTAATGCTTGAAGTTTAACGGGTGTTATAGGTTTTTACGTTTTCATGTAAGGGCCTATTTTGCCCATTTCTATTCCTTAGATTTTTAGAGGTTTTGTCTGTCCTTTAACTCTCTAAAGGGTCTGGGATCCTCGGGTCCCCTGGTAATTATTTGTAATTACTGTTTTTGGCTTTAATATTATGACTTAGCTAAAAACAGAGAAGGAACAGAAATTTTCTACCAAAGGCAACTGAGAGGGACACAGAATCAAAGGCATGGCCCTCTCATAGCCTATCCAAAGGTTTGCCATGTTAGTTTTAGGGTTGCATTAATTATCATACAGTACTAGCGTAGAACTCGCACCCCCAATTAGAGGTGTAAAACGTGGCGGCCCGGCGCAGCCCGGCCCATGAAGTCACGTGCTTAGCGTGCTAGCTGGGCTGTGCCAGAGATTCAAACGTTTTGTGCTATGTTGTGCTAAATGGTGTGTTGTGCTGTGTTGTGCCAGAAAAATAAACGTGTCGTGCCGTGCTATGCTAGCACACTTATTTTATGTTTTTTAAAATAAATATGTTTGAGATATTTTAGTTAGTATACGTATTATTACAAAAATAAATTAGCATAACGAAAATGAAAGGTCAGAAATTGGCTAAAACAATGATTCTTTTGTGAAATATGCATCAAATGTGATCTACTCCTTCCGTCCTACTATTAGTTGACCTATTTGTTTTTAGATTTTGTCTCATTGATAGTTGGTTTTATATAATTTAATACTCATGTTTATATTCGTTACGTACGTGTTTTAAAATGTTTTTTAATGATATAAAATTTACGAATATCCGTGGTATAGTTTGAGAGATAAATCATTTCTAAATTATACTACTAGGTCAACTAATAGTGGGACGGAGGTAGTATTTTACGCATGACGTGGCGTGCTTTCTTCGCGTGTCGTGCTGTGTTGTGATGCGTGCTAACACATGCCGCATGTTGTGCCGTGCTGATGTGCCTATTTGTCTGACATAGCACAACACATTAAACAAACGTGTTGTGCCCGTGCTGGGCCGGTCACGTGTTGTGCTCGAATTTTAATGTGTTGTGTTGTGCCATAATTGTGCTGGCCCTTATATAAGACATTTCATAGAGAAAAGAGATTGGAAGTTCTCAAAAGAAAAATAATTTGTTTCTCGTAAGAAAGCTAAAGCTGGAGAAGAAGAAGGGGGGAGGAGGATAAGCAATGTCAAGCCTTCCTAAAGAGATTTACTTTGAGATTCTTCCAAGGGTATCTGTGAGATTGCATGTAAGTGTGTCTTCCAATCTTGGTTGCAAATAATATCTGACCCTAGTTTTGTGCATATGCACCTTTATATTTTGCTACACAAAGGATATTTTCAACAAAACCTTAATTGTAGGCGTTATAGCAGGGTTCGGTGATCTACCTAATATTTAATTATTTTAGGGTTTTTATTTGCGGTTAGAAAACCAAACAGAAACACCGTTTTCCAATTGACATCATTATTGTCTATTGAAGGAAGAGATGTCTATTCATTCTGAAAAGATGCATGTTGGAGATGAAGAGTCATCTTCAAAGGATGTAAAATCCTCTATCAATCGCGTTCTAGATTTACATTCAAATAACATCTCAACTTTCTCTGTTATTCACTCTAACAAGCATCATCAGAAACTTCTCTTGTGTATTCTTGGTTGGGTCAAAGTTGTACAAGCTTCAAATCCAACATTGTTGTGGGGCTTCAAGTATTCTGCAGGCAATATTCATTGACTTATTTGTACTCGCCAATCTAATTGGGAATGGTCTAATAATTATCGAAAAGAATCTAATATTAGAGTCTTGAACCCAGAGACAACATTCTTTTCTTTACGCTATGTTAGTGTCAATGTTGAAAAGACGAGGGTACCCAAATGCACCACAATCTTTTTGTTTCAACCCATACCAATTGTCATCGTCTATAAACAAAGTCGAGACAATACGACAACTTGATATTCACTTGATAATAGTTACAATCCGAAATCGATTTACTATAGAATCAATATCAACTGATTATGATTAACGCCCAAGTGTATTTACTTAATTATAATATAAAACAATTATAATGTGGAAGTAAAGTAAATAACACAACACAAGATTTTGTTAACGATGAAACCGCAAATGCAGAAAACCCCCGGGACCTAGTCTAGTTTTGAATAATCTTAGAATTAAGTCGCTATAAAAAATATAATACCAACTTAGTATAATTAAGACCAAGCAGACTACCCCTAGATACTTAGTTCCCTCAGTATCCTTGTTCCTTCGACTTCTAGAGTCATGCACATGAATAGAAAGTCCTTTGGATCGTATTCCAAATTAACAGCAAAGGAAGAATCTATTTGGTAACCACTTTAATCATTCTTGATACATAAAAGGATGAGTCGTTAACAAGGGCTCTTATGTTTAAACTATAAAACTCCTTTGTATGGTTAGATCAATCCAAACAATAACTACTGAAATAGTCAAGTCTAGCTTTGTACTCAAGCAATATATATCTCAATGAGAAATATATAGAAAGTCAATTTCGCAACTAATCAATCAGATCTACCAAAGATAAATCGATTCTAGTTGGAACCCAGTCTATCAAGGTTTGTGCACTAATTCCACAAGATACGAAAAATAATAAGAATTTTTCTTCGTCTTCAAATCTTCTATTGCCTTCAAATACCTGCACAACACCACTTGAATCTCTTGTGATCAATCAAACACAGAACGAACTCTATTAACAATGGATTATCACAAGATGTCTTTAGATCTAAAAAAAAAAGTTCTATATATCCCGTCGATACTTCGATCTAGTTTGAGTGAATCTTATATCAGAAGAGAAGATTCCCAAGAATAAACAAACTAGGTGAAATCAAAGTTTCAACAAATGTTAGTCAATCAAATCAAATCGAAAACTAATAACACTGCAAGTATTTAGTTTTCCAACAACGATACTCGTAGAGCTTCTTGACCACAGAAATCTTTAAACAAGCGGTCGTAAGAGATTTCACCTAATTAGGATACTTTCCTCTCTGAATAGACGGCTCTACCAGAAACAACAAGAATAAACAAACTAGGTGCAATCAAAGTTTGAACAATCGTTAGTCAATCAAATCAAATCGAAAACTAATAACACTGCAATTATCTAGTTTCCCAAGAACAGTACTCGTAAAGATTCTTGATCCCACATAAGTTTTTAAACGAGCGGTCGTAAGAGATTTCATCTAATTGGGATACTTTCCTCTCCAAAAACAACAAGAAATAAAGTTTTCCTGGCTCTTAGGATAGTTTTCTAGAAATGCAAACTTAAGTATTTATAAACCAAGGATGTTTGGATACCAAGGGATTTCCAAAACCGAATATATTCTCAAGATATGCAATGAATTCCCAAATTCAGATTTCCTAATTCCAATAAATGTTGGTCCAATATTTCTGAAATCTCTCATAGAAAATATCCAATTAGTAAAGGCGCATTACTAATTTTTATTCTCTAGAGCTATGCATTAATTGCTGATAATTAAAGCATATAAACCCAAAAACCTTAATTAAAAGATTCTTAATTTATTTCGGCACAGGATCACCTTGAGGAATACCTTTGAACAATAAATGATAAGAGTTATTGCTCGTGTTCAAAGTATGTTGACATTTTTTTACTGCAAATCCTTATTTTATATTTACATGGATTTGCTTCTTGGGATCGGTTCTACCACACTTCCAAACAAGTTTAGAATTGGTTCTATGTACCAGTATTCCAAGAGTACTATGTGATCGGTCATACCAAGTCACAATGGTTAGTTGTGATCGGTCCTACCAAGTCATATACATGGGTTCTGATCGATTATATCCATCACTAGGATCAGTTATACCTTAATATGGTATCTACTTGTGATCGGTCATATCAGTCACTAGGATCGGTTACACCAATTATAAGGATCGATCAAACCATCTCACGGTGATTATTTAGGATCGGTTACACCAATTACCAGGACCGGTCATACCAAATCATAAGTGTAGGTATTGTGATTGGTTATACCAATCTATGGCTGATCACTACAGGAAAAATATATATCTACAACTGGGGTTTTACAACTCTTTGCTAAATACCGTAGAAAGTCTTATGTTTTACAACTGGTTTCAAGGGAAGAGTTGTCGTATATTATCACTTCCAACCCTTAGGACCAAGGGGTTGCGCTAAGAAAACAAACGACAACTCCTTAAGAAAAAGAGTTGTGACGACATTTAGCTATAACAACTCTGTTTTATATGTGTAGTGACTTAGCCTATCACAACTCTCACAAGTGTTGTTGAAGAACACAAAAATATGATAATGGAAAATATGTTAAAGGGGAGATTCGAACATGAACCTACTGCATGTAAGTGTAGCTCATCAACCATCCTTTCAGTTCACAAGTTGTGGTATTTTTCATTTTTTTAAATAGAAACCTATAACAATACTTATAAGTGTTGTTGAAGTAAAAATATATGATGTTGGAAAAAATGAAAGAAACCTATAACAACACTTATAAGTGTTGTTGAAGTAAAAATATATAATGTTGGAAAAAATGAGTTTGGGGGATTCGATCCTGAGTCTCGGGCATGGAAATCTACACCACTAACCATTTTACACTATCATAGGTTCTGTCACGTTTGTGGTTCTTTAATACACTAACTTTATGAAAACCCTTCATAAGTGTTGTAAAACAAAATGTAATGCTCAAAAAATAATGCCGGTGTGACTAAGCCGCAAACAACGCGGAGCCTTCTACGTAAATTACTTATTTCCGATAAGGGTAGTCTAGTCATTTTCACAGTCTCCATAATGTTTATTACACTTATTTCCATCAAGGGTAATATGGTCATTTTCACATTTTGAAATATTTACTTTACCTATTTCCGATAAGGGTAGTCTTGTCATTTTTATTGCACTTATTTCCATAATATTTTTTATATGCTTTACTTATTTCCATTAAGGGTAATATGGTCATTTTTATATTTTATAATATTTACTTTACCTATTTCCAATAAGGGTAGTCTGGTCATTTTCGTAGTCTCCATAAAATTTATAGCACTTATTTCCATCAAGGGTAATATGGTCATTTTCAAAGTGTAATATTTATATTACTTATTTCCGATAAGGGTAGTCTGGTCATTATTAAAGTTTAGATAATATTTATTGCACTTATTTTTACTAAGGGTAATATGGTCATTTTCATAGTCTGTAATATTTTCTTTACTTATTTTCGATAAGGGTAGTCTGGTCATTTTCACAGTCTCCATAATATTATTGCACTTATTTCCATTAAGGGTAATATCATCATTTTCACATTCTCTGTAATATTTACTTTACCTATTTCCAATAAGGGTAGTCTGGTCATTTTTCACAGTCTCCATAATATTTATATATTGCACTTATTTCCATTAAGGGTAATATGATCATTTTCACATTTTATAATATTTACTTTACTTATTTCCGATAAGGGTAGTCTGGTCATTTTCACAGTCTCCATAATATTTATTGCACCAGATCTAATAAATTTCATCTTCGATTCATCCGAATGAGAAACCATGGTCGAACTCTAGTAATCTTTGAACCCGTGATGTTCAAATCTGATAAATTTCATCTTCAGTTCATCCGAATGAGAAACCCAGGTCAAACTCTAGTAATCTTTGAACATGTGATGTTCGAATCTGATAAATTTCATCTTCAATTCATCCGAATGAGAAACCCAGTTCGAACTCTAGTAATCTTCTAACCTGTGATGTTCAAATCTGATAAATTTCATCTTCGTTCATCCGAATGAGAAACCTGTGTCCAACTTCTAGTAATCTTTAACATATGATGTTCAAATCATAAATTTCATCTTCAATTCATCCAAATGAGAAACTCAGTCCAACTCTAGTAATCTTTGAACCTATGATGTTCAAATCGATAAATTTCATTTTTACCATCCAATGAGAAAACTCGTCCAACTCTAGTAATCTTTGAACCCGTGATGTTCAAATCGATAAATTTCATCTTCGCCATCCAAATGAGAAACTTCGGTCCAACTCGTAGTAATCTTCTGAACCCCGTGATGTTCAAATCGATAAATTTCATCTTCGCTTATCCGAATTTAGAAACTCAGATCGAACTCTAGTAATCTTTGAACCTATGATGTTCAAATCACAAATTTCATTTTGACCATCCAAAGAGAAACTCAGTCCAACTCTAGCAATCTTTGAACTCGTGATGTTCAAATCAGATAAATTTCATTTTTAGTTCATCCGAAGTAGTCAACTCGCCTCCAGGTTTCGATCTCGGAGATTGGTATGCATACAATATGAAGAAATAAGGTTTGTTTAAAGTTTTGTAGAATATTCCGAAGGAATCTTACCTGTAAATGGATGGATTCTTTGTTCTTACCAAGTTTCTGACTTATAATAGTCCACTCCTGGCCAGGTTCCGACCTCGGAGGCAGGGTATGCATACAATATGCCAGAATAGGGCTTGTTTAAGGTTTCATAAAATATTCCAAAGGAATATTACCTGTAAATGGATGGATTCATCGTTCTTACCAAGTTTCCGGCTTATAATGATCCACTCAGGGCTAGGTTTCAATATCGGAGTCAGGTTATGCATGCAGTATGCAAAAATAAGGTTTGTTTAAAGTTTTGGGGAATATTCCGAAGGAATCTTACCCATAAATGGTTGGATTCATCGTTTTTGTGAACTTTCAGACTTCTTGGTTCATAGTTTGTAAGTCTTTATACCGAACTTGAAGTTTGAATCGACACCGAGCTTAATATTCATCAATTTCAATGATGTATCATGCTAAGTTTGAAGTCATAACCCTCTCATAGATTCTTGGTTCATAGATTGTATACCATTATACCAAATTTGAAGTTCGAATCGAAATCGAGCTTCATAATTATTGATTTTGATGATGTATCATCCTATGTTTGAAGTCAGAACCCTCTCAAATCTTCTTGATTCATAGTTTGTAAGTCGTTATACCATACTTTACAAAACATTTATGATCTAATTAAGGAATATTTATGATCTAATTAAGGAATATTCTAACGAAGTTTCCGACTTATAATAGACCACTTACCGCCAGGTTTCGATATCGGAGTCACTTTCTTTCTCGAAGTCGACGGAATTGGGATTTTTCAAGGTTTCAGAGGAATATTCGGACGAAGTTTCCGACTTTAATCCCGGACAGGTGTCAAGCTCGGAGATACTTTCTTTCTCAAAGTCGCCAGAATAGGGTTTGTTTAAGGTTTTTGTGAATATTCTAAAGGAATCTTACCTATGAATTGTTGGATTCATCGTTCTTTCGAAGTTTTCGACTTATAGTATTCCAGTTAGAGGCAGGTTTCGAGCTCGGATCCATGTTAAGTGTCGAATTTTCCAGAAAAGGATGTGTTCAAGGTTCCGTGGAATATTCCAATTGAATCTTACATATGAATCGATGGATTCATCGTTCTTTTGAAGTTTTCGGCCCAAAGTAGTTAACTCAGGGCCAGGTTTCGATCTCAGATCCAGGTGAAGTATTGATGTTTCCAAAAAAGAATTTGTTTAAGGTTTAGAAGAATATCTCGATAGAAGTGACATATTAGCTCCATCTTTACGAGTTTCAATGATATATCCTGCTAAATTTGGAGTTAAAAACCACTTCGGACACTGAGAGTTCATGGTTCTTATTTCGTTGAGCCACACTTTAAGCTAGAAGTGACACATAAGCTCCATCTTTACGAAGTTCGAATGGAAATTGAGATTTATATTTATCTATTTTGATGATGTATCATGCTAAGTTTAAAATCAGAACTCTCCCGGAGCTTCGTACTTCATAGTTTGTATGCCATTACATCACATTTGAAGTTCGAATCGACACTGGGATTCATATTTATCAATTTCGATGATGTATCATGCTAATTTTGAACTCTGAAACCCTCCCGGATCTTCGAACTTTATTCGTGACCTATGTGAATAGTCGAAATTCAAACCCGAAGCACAAAGAGAAAGCACAAAAAAACACACCAATTATCGAATTCACTTCTTATTTTTCAGCTTCATTCTGACACATTTTTTGGATATTTTTATATAAGAATGTCGATAAAAATATCCTAAATTTATTAATTTTTTTTTTGGATTTTTTTTTCATGTAGATGGTTGATAATAAACCGAATACATGAGTTCGTATTAGCACAAAGAGAAACACAAATGCTTCCATCCGTATGAGCATCGCAAATACAATCTCAACCGTCAGATTCTTTTCTCAATCCGTATGAGTGGATCAAAAGAAATATGGTCCATCCATCATTTTCATTCACCAAACCCTCCTCAACCACTCGAACTCTATCTGTTTTGCTCTATCTTCATCTCCTATGCTCTTGTTTCAAAAAAAAAATATCCTCTGCTCTTCGTCTC
Organism: Papaver bracteatum; assembly: GCA_023529315.1. Taxonomy (NCBI): domain Eukaryota; kingdom Viridiplantae; phylum Streptophyta; class Magnoliopsida; order Ranunculales; family Papaveraceae; genus Papaver; species Papaver bracteatum. The sequence continues at coordinate 86,140 of JAJJWX010000617.1, read as the reverse complement.
CTCCACACCCCACAGAGAAGGTACGAAAGAAATAGAGGAATGGAGGTGCTGTTAATGGTGAAACCAAGAGAATAAATCGAAGAGATGATGAGGAGAAGATTACAGAAAATAATTAGGGTTTGATGTGATTCAAATTGACAGGGATATTTTGGAATAGAGAGTTTGTGAACAACTGATGAACTTGAGATTAAGGAGAAGAAGGTATTGTTTTCATTGTTGTGTAAGAACATGAGGTGAGATTTAGTTTGTTTCTAAGACTGAGAAGAAGGTGCTGCTGCTATGAATTATGAGAAGAAATCAAAAGTTTTCATGGGTTTATGGATAATTAGGGTTTGTTGAAGATGGATAAATTGAAGAATCTGGTGATGATAATGAAATTCAAGGGTTTGGTTGTTGGCAGTGAAGATGGTGGTTGACTTAGGGTTCGATTTGCAGCTGATTTTGAGATGGCATGAACTGGCAGTGAATTGATTTAATCTAACATCAATTAGGGTTTTATCTGATGAAGAACCGAAGAACTGATATTAAATCGTAGCTTTTTAATGTGTTTATAAAAATTTTAAGTAATCATGGTGACACAGATGAGTAAGAAACGAAAGGTAAATCCTCTTTCAATCCCTCTTTCTCGGTCGCTTATTTCTGATTTTTGAGTGATTTTTTTAGGATGAAATAAATTATTGATTTGATGGGTGCAGTTTATAATGATATAGAAGGATGATGTCTGTATGGAAGACCTGTTCGATTTCAGAAATGAAGAATGGAAGAAGATGCCTCTTCTTTGTGGTGGATGGATTCAAATTCCAAGGAGGTTTCTCAAACCACCACCACCACCAACACCACCACCACCAAAAATTATCAATCAGAGAAGAAAAAGAAGAGTCTGTGTTACCACATAGTAGTATTAGTAATAGGTTGTATCTTCTTCACTTTCTTTTCTCTTTACTTTATTTCTTATTCATCTTCACTGCTGGTTTTGTCTCAATTTTGATTGATAATTTCTCAATTCCAAATACAACTACTACTTCTTCACTTTCAACTCAATGCAAGATTGTCTCTACAGGTATCTATAAATATGTTCATTTCTTGTTTTATTTTAGGGTTTCTGTATTTTTTTCCAATGTGTATAACAGTTGGAAACTTTATTTGATGTTTTTGGGTTGAAATGTTGAGACGGGTGATGGGAAATTGAGTTTAAGGAAAACCCCATGTTGTGATTTATCAAGTTTTGGGAGATTATTGAACATTTTCATTGAAAATTTAGGGATTGAAATAACATATGATTCAGTCATTTTTCCAAACAGTTTTGATACATAATTGGCATTCTGACTACACATAAGAGTAAAATTCCAAAACTTAGTTTAGGAGAATACCCATGGTCTTGTTGTGTTATGTTAGGCAATTAGATTTTGAGTAATTTTGCTGTTAATGGTTACTGAGATTTGGATGAATTTCTGCAGCCTTTGTTTGTGTTGATAGTGGGGACTGGGAAGATTATATGTGTTGGTTTTTTTTGGGGATTCTGGTTATTTAACGGGAATAGGTATAAATCTTGGCATTGATGCTTACCTGTTGCTAGCACTGCAACATGGAATGGATCCCACGGCCTACCGCTGTTGGATAATAGCATCTGCGGGATGCGTTAGAGTGCTAGCAACTTGCTAGAACCAACATGAGCACAGAGCACTTGTAGCAAGGTCAGTTTTTAGCTTCATATTGGTTGGAAGAGAGTGTGCAGCTTATATAAGTTTGGACTGAATTTGCTGACATTGTTTACTATAAATGTTTTAGCTCTGGTTTTTGATAGTTGAAAGTTGTTACTACAACAAACCATTGTTAATTATTTTTTATATGTCGTATGGACTGAATTTACTTCCTGAGCGAAGTGAATTCATTTATTGTGTATGGTGGGGAAACTTGGTATCTGGCTTGTTGCTTGATCTTTATGGTTTAGATTCGTATGACATTGAAAAATAATTTTGATGGTTGGTGTAACTTATTGCATGAGCAAATTAATGGAGTGCTACATTTCTTTATCTGTAGGTGTGGATCTTTGGTCTTCCAAGGTGGGTGAACTTGAATTGTTGAACTATAAATCCAAGTATGTGTTTGACCTGCTTGAAAAAACAAGGTTTCGATGCCGTTACGATTATTATTGGGATACTATCTTTGTGGTGACCTAAACCACTCTATTTTTTTCATTTCATGTTATTTTTTGCGGCTTAATTCCTCCCATTTTCATAATAATTCAGAATTTATGCAAAATGTTTTTACAGATTGAATACATGGAACATTCTTCAGGTGAAATACGAAGTGTGTTAGTAGAAGCACCAAAGGAGGCCCTTCCTCTTGATTGTAGGCCTTATTGTCATATTGATGACCTTTCATGTATGATTTTTTATTTTTTAAAGTCACCTCTTGAAGTGGATATGCTTTGAATTTTTGAAAACTTATTTATTAAGTCTTTCTTGATGATGCAGAACAAAGATGTGACGAAGGCTATTCAGAAATTTGTTGCTGCATATGAATGCAAGATTATTGAAGTTGTTCTTAGTCACCAACTAAATAAGTTTGTGATTGATGGAACAAGGTCATATTGAGTGTATCTAATCCAGAGACCAGAGTTGATGATGCAGAGTTCGAGGAGAATGAAGTGTATGCAATTGATATAGTTTCCAGCACGGGGTAGGGAAAGGTAAGTGTAATTTTTGTAGTCACATTCATCATGCACAGATGCGACTATATATTCCATTCATCTTTCATTCGATTATTAATTTAGGAATTTGATTTTCCAGCCAAAACTAGTGGATGATAAGCAAACAACCATTTATAAAAGAGTTGTGGACAAAAGCTATATTTGAAGATGAAAGCATCTAGGTTTATCTTCAGTGAAATAAGGCAAAAATTTCCTATCAAGACATTTTGAGAAAGGTACCTTGATTCCCTACAAAATAAATACAGCTTTGTTACCTCTCAGCATAGGCTCTCGTCTGATGTACTAACAATGTTGATGCTATTAGGGCTTTGGAGGAGAAGCATGCACGACTGGGTTGGGTTGAACGTATGAACCATGATCTTTTGCAACCCTATTCTTCATGAGAAGTCTGGTAAGCTTCAATACTATTTGAAGAGACGTATTACATCATACCTGGTTGGCCCTATATATTTGCTCAGTTATTTAAATGATAGTTCAATAACTTTAGGATTAGAACCTTTCTTTCTTTCAGGTCATTCGTTCAATTGTTTCTTTAAATTTGTGTTTCACTTATATTATTGAAACTTCTCATACTCCGTAAACTATTCTGAGAATATTATTTGAATGCTAGTCCCTTTCGTGATATGTGCAGGTGATTTTGTCGCCCAAATCAAGTTTACAGTGCTGTTGATGCCAAATGGGTTTGACAGAATAACAAGCCATGCTCTCCAAGAGCTGAGTCCACAAAAATGATAGAAGATGATGTTGAAATCAAGGGTGGAATCTTAACCTATGGATGAGTTATCAAATGCCACTACATCATAAGATGCAGCAACAATAGGGTGTTCTGAATTTTTGTTAATAATCCCCGTGCTAATTTGCTTCTCTCATATGCTTTTGTAAGTGGGATGCTCCAGAAAGAATATATCAGTTTATTTTATTTTATTGCGCAACACACTTTCATAAAAGGTGATTTGAAGTTAGTTGGGTAATGCAATTGGAGTGGCAGGTTAACCTGAATGAATGTGAATGTGTTACACCGGCAGGTTAATGTGAATGTGAAATACTTACGGCAATTCGGTTTCACCTATAATTGTTTTTTCAAAATATTTTTATTCACACAACTTCTAATTAGAGTTGTGTTCCATATTTCAACTACACAAACTAGAGGTTGTGAAAGAATGTCTTTACGACATAATTAGGTGATGTCCAACATGGTTCTACAACTCTAACAAGTGTCGTGAAAATCTTATTCATAATAGTAATAAGAGTTGTTACATATTTCTACAATACACATTCTAGGTTTTCTAAGATAGTCCTTCAACTTATACAAGTGTTGTGTTACATATTTCTACGATACGCAGCCTTTGTTGTGTAAAATAGTTCTACAACACAAGCAAGAGATGCGTTAGGCTTTCAAAAAAAAATCGAAAGAGAATCACAACTTTGGGAAAATATTGTCGAACCATGAATCACGACACTATTTACAACTCTTAGTCAAGTATTGTAGAAAAGCTTGGACTTTCTACAATACCCATGTTCCACAATGCATGAAATGGAGTTGTCGTAGGGGTACTACAACTCTTATATAGTGTTGTCAATGATGATTTTTCCCGTAGTGGATTCAATTAACGTATCGACACGGTTTGATGAATTCAACGTGTCTTTATGGAAGACTCGTATGAAGAAAGAAATACTTCATGTTCTGAATATTCTAAAAATATGGATTTTTTTTCCAGATCTATTGCTCAGATTCTTGGAAGTCATATGCATGTATATCATGGGACTCATCACTGATTATGATAGTAATGAAAATACAAATACATATGTGACATATCTTATGTCAAATGTCAATGTACCTAAGATTTTTGAAGACACTTTACTAATAAAGGACTGCTTCATACTCCAAATAATTGTTTGTACGAAGTAAGAGATCTTCTAAAAAACTATCGTTTCAATAATTTTAAAGATTTTTCCAGCAAGAATCTTGTCATGTTAGGCATGGGGCCTAAAGGGTATATATCATTTTTTAACTTTTGTCTTATTTTAATCTATTATCTTCAATGAAAAAATTATTTTTTCAAACCTATACGGGTTCTGGAAGATATTATCATATTATTATAATTATAGAGTCAATAAAATTTCGGTCATGAAAATGAAATTAATCCGATATTTAGATCCGGTCCAAGAAAAAAACTTGTTTTCCAAAAGTTCGGTAAAAATCCAAACCCAAATTTGTTTTCATATAAAAAATATTAACAAAACAATGGTTTCATAAACCTAGTCAAATCTGAAAGGAATTTATTTCTTTCTTAAAAATGAACATTAATATATGGTTTTTATAAACAATTTTTGAGAAAAATTTCGGAACATGGACTAGGGTTTTCGGTAGAACTTCGGTACTAGAAAGAATGGTGGAAAGGAAATCAAGTGGCAAAACTTATGATCCAAACAAAGATCTCATTCCCTACAACCCGATTGAGAAAATCATATTTCCACACAAAATCAAATATCAACATGATCTTACCGACTTTATTGATAGAACATGTTTTGATGGATATCAGATTCTCAAGGGAATGAAATTCACTGCTGAAAAAAGGTTTGTGTCAGAAGTTTCGGATAACGACAATGCGAAGTTTGTTCAAGATCGGAACTAGGGGTAGCTCTTTGATTTTGAATTTTTTTGTCCTGTTGTGGTAAGAATCATTTATGCAAATATTCACAATTTATATTGATCATAAAAAGCTTATGTTTGTCACGCTTTTTGGATGCAATCTTCTCTATGTTGATCGAAAGGTGATTTCAAATATTATTAAGTATAATGAGAATTGTAATAATTTGATTACCGGTTTTGAAATTGATCACGATACCATTTCATCCCATCTCACTGGAAAAGGGATTAACTGGGAGAAAGGAAGATTACCAACCAAATATATACCTCTTTATTTAAGGGTTTTCGGTAAACTTGAGGTTGCAACCATCTTTGCAAGCACAAGGGACAAGTCAGACTGGGAAAAGGAGTTTGCAGAGTTTGTCTACTTTGTTTTAGAAGATGATAAACAACTTGATCTCTGTGGAATATCATAAATCAAATGATTAAGATTTATGAAAGCATCTCTTCTCCAATTTCAAGGACAAATCTTGGTTACCCCTGTCTCATCACTAAACGGTGTGAATGTAGAATGGGTGACAATTTTAGTGATTTGAAGTATACTAAAGCTATTACTAAGGGAACCATAAATCAAACTATTGGAGGGCAAAGCAAGGGACAATTTATTTGCGAGTCTTCACGGATAATAGATAATAATAATGAGGATCTCATGATCTATATATATTAGGCGTCTTGGTAATCAATTAAACTGTATTCAGAAATAGTCAACATTTACTCAACGAAAGGATCCAGAAACTCTACAAGGTATTTTGGATATTGACATAGAGTATTGGAGAGTTGAAGGATACCCTGGACCGGGACTTCATCGTGAATTTCTAGAGTGGTTTAAAAATAAGGAGTAATCTACTTCTTATTTCTTGGGAATAGACTAATCGAAATTGTTGATTTATTTCAATGCTTTGTAAAGTCTATTCCAATAAAATTATTATTCGAAATTGGCATACTTAGTGACTTCTTCCACATACTTCTTTTTGGTATAAGAGCAAGAAAAGTATATTTCAGTCGCCAACCGATACAACCACTTCTCTCGAAAACCTTTACCACTTCATAATGTCATATTTCATAAGATTCCTAGCATTTGACTATAAAACGCACTTGAAATCGTCCAGGCCTGGGACCCTGTTCTCTTCAAAGTGGAACATACCTCATCCTCAGTAATATCCCTTTCGAGCCACAATTTATCATTCAAATCAATACACTGCATACCATCCAAATGCATAGTGCACGCATCATCGTACAAGAATCAATGGGAGACATACTGATTTGGAAAACTCATCATACCCCAATATTCCATTTCTAAATGCCTTTTTAGTTTCCCAGCAGCATAATTGTTTTCTTGTTGATTTTTGTATCAACTTGTTGTTTAGCTATTGCACTCCACTTGAATTTATCTAGCAATGGTCACCGCACTATAGCTACAAGTAGGCCACAACTAGGAGAGGATAATATACAGCATGCGGTATATTAATTAAAGTTCTTTCCACCACCCACCCATATAAATACATGTACCGCAAAACTTAAGAGAAGCACAAGTTCTTACTAGCTCATAAATCAGTAACAATGGCTAAAACCGCTTCTTCTTCCTTCTCATTTATGATCGTCCTTTCTGTTTTTCTCGTTGCAGCTAATAAGGTGCATGTATCTCATGGGCAAGCAACCGTTGCTGATTTATCCGTTACTAGCCTCGTTACCCTAATACAGAAATTGAATATGGGCATTGGTTCGGTATTAATCATTACCAATGATATCGTTGGTCAATCTGTCACCCTTGTGCAGATAACTAGTTAACTACATCCAATGTCTCAGCACCTACGAGTAATGTACTAATCCTTGTTAAACTTAAGGTTCAACTCAAAAATAATTGTTATTCTTTATCTCCAAAATGGGAGGTATTTATAACCAACATTACAAGAATTAAATAATTACATTAATTAAATAATGGAGTAGGTAAATGAAGAAAACAAGGAACTCCATGTTAGGTAAAGGTTGGTGGTGTAATTGGAGGAGTGATTGGTGGAATTGGTGGAAGGTGGAAGGTTGATTCAACACTCTCCCTCAAGGTGGTGCATATATGTCACAGATGCCCAACTTGACAAGTGAATCGTTAAATATATTATTTGATACAGCCTTAGTCAGAATATCTGCCACATTTGTGTTGTTCGGACATATGGTACTTCAATAATTTTTTCTTCAAGTTTCTCATAAATGAAGTTCCTATCAATTTCCACGTGCTTCGTTCGATCATGTTGCACCGGATTCTCTGCAATTTTGATTGCTGACTGATTATCACAAAACAACTTCATAGGTTTTTCAGATGGGAAACCAAGCTCTCCCATAAGCCTTTTCAACCATAACAATTCACAAATGCCTTTTACCATTGCTCTATATTCTGCTTCAGCACTGGATAAGGAAACAACATGTTGTTTCTTAGATTTCCATGTCACTAAATTTCCTCCAACAAAGGTAACATACCCAGATGTTGATCTTCTCCTGTCACCTTTACCTCCCCAGTCTGAGTCAGTGTAACCTGATACATCAAGATGTCCATGTTTTGAAAACATCAAACCTCTGCCTGGTGCGGACTTCAAATATCTTAGTATCCTGGTTATTGCATCCATGTGTTGCTGACCCGGATTATGCATAAATCTGCTTACAACACTTACAGCATAAGCAATATCTGGCTTTGTATGAGAAAGATAAATCAAGCGACCAACTAACCTCTGATATTGTCCTTTGTCTGTTGGTATTTGATCAGAACATTCTTCAAGACCATGATTTTGTTCCGTAGGAGACCCAATTGGCGTACAACCAGTCATACCAGTTTCCTTCAACAAATCAATCACATATTTTCGCTGACACAAGAAAATTCCCTTCGGATCGATTAACTTCAATACCCAAGAAGTACTTAAGTCCACCCAAATCTTTCATATCAAACTCAGAATACAAGCAATTTTTCAGATTACTCATCTCTTCAGGGTCATTTCCTGTTACCACCATATCATCTACATAGATAATAAGAGCAGTTACCTTGTCACCTACTCTTTTAAGGAACAAGGTATGATCAGCATTACTCTGTATATACCCAAACTTCTTCATTGCAATGCGAAATCTACCAAACCATGCTCTGGGAGATTGTTTCAAACCATATAAAGCCTTCTTTAACTTACACACAACATTAGCATTGTTTGGAGCATTATAACCTGGAGGTAGTGTCATGTAGACTTCTTCTTGAAAGTCACCATGTAAAAAAGCATTTTTTACATCATACTGTTATAGAGGCCAGCCTAGATTTGCTGCCAAAGACAATAATACTCGAATAGTGTTGATTTTTGCAACATGAGCAAACGTCTCCTGATAATCAATACCATAAGTCTGGGTAAACCCTTTAGCCACAAGTCTTGCTTTATACCTGTCAATAGAGCCATCTGGATTATGCTTGATAGTATATACCCACCTGAGCCAACTGGTTTCTTTCTTTTTTGGTAGTGAGACTATATCCCATGTACCATTTTCTTCATGTGCCACCATCTCCTCTTTCATAGGACCAGCCCATTTCGGATTAGATAGTGCTTCTTCTCTTGTTCTGGGAATAGTAACATCTGCCATTTGACTGACAAATGCTTTTCCCTCCTTTGATAATCTATGAGTTGACACGTAATTCACAATAGGGTATTTCACCTTACTTAATGCTTCAGATGAAAAACGATCTGGTGGAACTCCACGATTACTCCTTGGTGGCAACTGGTACCTGTCGGTTTCAGGTAGTTCACAAGTATCATTAGTATTAATCGAACAATCTATGCTTACCTCAGGGACATCGACATCGGCTGGAGGAAAATTAGATGTAGGTACTGTTGATGAAGAGAGAGATGGATCTTCAAGAGCAGGGGTGTCAATTTCTTCGAAAACAGGAATATCGAACTCTTGAACCGACTCCATGACTTGTATGTCATCAATTCTTGAACTACTGACAGTTGGATGTGTACTTATGCTTGTTTCATTTGCTGTCATATTTATTTCACTATTAGTCGGAAACAAATCCATCCAATTCAACTCTTCAATAACACTTTCTCCCTGAAGAGGAGAATCAGATACATCGGATGAGTAAAACATTTCGTGCTCAGAAAAGGTGACATCCATAGTAACATAAAATTTATGACTTTGAGGATGATAACACCTATAACCCTTCTGGAATGGATGATAACCAATAAAAACACATTTGATAGCACAAGGATCTAACTTTGTACGTAGATTTTTCTGCAGATGTACAAAAACAACACAACCAAATACTCGTGGAGGAAGCTTAAGATGAGAAGGTATTGTTACAAACGAAGCCAATTTGTCCAAAGGTGTCTGAAATTTTAAAACAATTGTTGGTACTCGATTAAGAAGATATACTGCACTATTAATAGCTTCTTCCAAGAATTTTGGCTTCATATTTGACCCAATCAAGCATGCCCTCGTAATTTCAAGTAACTGGCGATTTTTTATTTCCGCCACACCATTTTGCTGTGGCGTAGATGGGCAACTAGTTTCATGAATAATTCCATGTTCTCTAAAGTATCCTTGTAATACTTCATTAACATACTCACCACCATTATCGAACGAAGGACCTTTAAGTTAAGCGAAAATTGTGTCTGAATCATTTTATGAAATGTGCGAAAACGATCAGCCACATCACTTTTATTCTTCATTAAATAGAGCCAGGTCATACGAGTACAATCATCGATGAAGATAACAAACCACCGAAATCCATAAGTACTGGTAATACGAGAAGGTCCCCAGACATCAGAATGAACCAAATCGAATGGGACATATCTTCTACTGAAACTATCTGGGTAAGTAGTACGATGACTCTTCGCAAGAATGCAAGTATCACATTTAAAGTCTGACAGTTTGCAAGACTTAAACAAATCAGGAAACAAGTGCTCCAAATATCCAAAAGAAGCATGTCCTAACCGTCGGTGCCACAGTAAGATCTGATTTTTAGATACATAAGAATACATTTTAACTGAAAGAGATCTCCCTTCACAAACATCGTCTATGTAATATAAACCATATCTCTTAGTACCTCGCCCAATTATCTACCCGTTGCCGAGATCCTGAAGAAGACATAAAGTGGGGTAGATTAGTACTAAACACTTTAATTGTGCGGTTACTTGCGTTGTAGACAAGAGATTATTTGAAAGAGAAGGAACCAATAATGTGTGTTATAAGGACAAGGAAGGTGTTAAATCAACTCTCCCAGCTCCGGTAACCGGATACGGTACATCATTGGCGTTGGAAATAGTTGTATACTTAGGTAGGAATGGATATTTCAAAATAGAGGCATCAAACGTCATATGACCTGTAGCACCAGAATCGAGAATCCATCCATGATCTTTTCCAGAATCAGTAGCAAGTAAAGCGACGTCAACCTTACTTGATTGCTTAAACAAGTTCGGATTAACCAAAGAATGAGATTCCACCACGGAAGAATGAGTATCGGTCGTCGTAGTCATCATTGAAGTACATGTATCTACCCCTCTTTGGTCGATCTTTATTTGTATTTTATAGGCGTCCCACCAATGGGGATAGCCAATTTTCTTGAAACATTTCTCCACGAAGTGTGAATTGCCTCCACGGTAAACACAACGTTTAACGGAGACATTATCACGATTAGAGAAGAAATTATATGAAGTATGAATACAGGTCGCAAGCAGCTTGCGAAAGTTTTTTTTTTTTTTTTTTTTTTTTTAAAGTGAGATTAAAAAAAGGGACAAATGAAACTGATTGTGTATACAACTATTTATGGGGGGCGAAAAACAAACCAGCTAGATACTAGCTAGTAGCTAAAAATTATATGAGTAGTCGAATAAGAGGAACAAGTCCTATAACGGTAAAAACGGTAAGAATTTAAATTCAAATCAAGTTTTCTCTCTTGCACAGAGAAATTAAGTTTGACAAATCAACCAAATATATGAAAACAAACTTAATAAGGGTTTGCTTATAAGAAAAACAAACTCAATAAAAAAAATCTTGATCAAAGATGATAACTGTTTGTACGAAACAAAAAAACAAAGAAGACAACTTACTTAGTCCAAGATAAATGGATTAACAAGTTTAAGTAGCATTTAAAAAGGACAATCATAAACTCAACATAACAAGTTTATTATAAAATCGGTAGTACAACTTACTTGTTTCAATAAGTGTATAAAGAAAAACAAGAACCTTAAGCCAGCGGAAGAAGGATCAATCGAAGTAACGAAGCACTCACTATTACTAAGAAGCACTCAACTCACCATGGAGCTCTGATACCATGTTAAACTTAAGGTTAAACTCAAAAATAATTGTTATTCTTTATCTCCAAAATGGGAGGTATTTATAACCAACATTACAAGAATTAAATAATTACATTAATTAAATAATGGAGTAGGTAAATGAAGAAAACAAGGAAGTCCATGTTAGGTGAAGGTTGGTGGAGTAGGTGTAGAATACAAGGAAGTCCATGTTAGGTAAAGGTTGGTGGTGTAATTGGAGGAGTGATTGGTGGAATTGGTGGAAGGTGGAAGGTTGATTCAACAATCCTACGGTCTGGTACCGCTACTCCAATCCTTCAGAGTGATATTACCACATTCAATACGGTAGGGAATAATGTATTTACTGAGATTCCGTTCCCCGGCCCTATTCTTAGTTCTTGCTCGCAAGAGGATATGGGGCAGTTGAAGTTGCGTCTGTCCCCTCGCATAATCATATGTCTTTCTTAATTACTAAAGATTAAGGGATCATCAAGTCAAGTTTCCTTATGTTATTGTGTTGTGATCACAATCACAAGGTGTGACAACGGGGGATAAGAAACTTCCTTAGCTACCTAGTAATGTGCACGGCTTTCTTCTTCTTCTTACGTGTTTAATTAGATTGGTGTGTGTTTTTGCTTTTCCCTTTCTGTGTTTGTCTCCGTGAAAAACAAGATAAATAAATAAAATAACTTGTTCTTCTTGTATCTTTTATTACATTGGTGTTTGGTGCTCGATATATTTAGTTTTTTTTGAAACAGTTGTTAGGGATTTAATTGGCTCGGCAAAAACCATTAGATTTAATCCCATTCGGGATAAGTTGTGGGATTTCTCTACCGGTAAAATGATGGATGATTTCTTCTTCTCGAAACGGGTATAGTAACTATCTTATAAGATTAAACCCACATTTGGGAACGGATACTCATACTCATGATTAAATGGGGCTAGGTTTTTTTGATAAGGGGATGTTTTGAATGGATAATTTATATGCTTGATTCAATTATTTATTTATAGGTGATCAATTTTTCAATTTTTATTTCTTTCTTCTCTGGTCCTTTTTATAGATAGAAAAAAAAATCATTTTATTCCTTTAGCGAAACTATAATCACTAAAAATTAGTATTTTTTTATTTTTAAATTCTTTATAATAAAGAAAAAAAAATCCATCCGAGATGGTTTATGTAGTTGTTGTTCTTTTATTAAGATTATAATCGACAAAAATTCATTTCTGTTAACAAAAAAAAATACTATCCACCCTTTCATCGTAGTCTATAACCGAGGTAATATTATTTTATACAAACATATTCACATATTCATGTAAACTATATGGGTGGAATACTTTCAAACTTAAATACTATGAATGGTAAAGAATTAAAGAAAAATATTCTTGTATGATTTTTGGGACCCAGTGTAGTGAGTCTAGAGCCTTAGACGGAAGCCAAGCACTTTTGGCCTAGGTTGTCTCACTTTCACTTTTGGCCTAGCCCAAGTATCGGTGTCTCACTTGTTTAATTTAGCCACGCTTGATTTAACCCCGTAAGTATCTCGAAATTGAATCCTCTGCTATTGGAAAATATCACCATCATATTTATATCAACCGAAGGTGAGAACATGCAATGAAACAAAAAGAGAAGAGGTCGATTATTATAGGAAAAATTGGGAATATGTCCCAAAATCGACTGTCATCTTAGGGATATGCCCCAGGATTTCAGTTTTCGAGAATATGTCCCACCGTCCAAAATTCCATCCAAACCGTTAAGTAGTAAATATTGTAGAAAATCTGATATCAAAGAGTTAATGAAACACACAAAAAACTAAACTCAAACAAGCTTCTCTTAATTGATGTAATTCGATTCATGGCTCAACAACCTATTTATAAGAGTAACAAACTTGACTCTCAAGTAAAAACAACTTTCCTAACATAACAAACTCTAACAAGAAACTTATAGACAATTCTTCACGTAAACAAACTCTTAAAACAAGTAATACTTGTAACCCAAGCAAACTTCTAAATACCGTACCATGGATCAACAAATCTTGTTGATCCATTCACTTCATGTCAACTTTCCCAGTTGACCCGACCATATTGGATCAACTCTCATAGTTGATCCATACTGACTTCTTCACATTGTATCAACAACACATGTTGATCCACTCTGACTATATCAACTCTCATAGTTGATCCCTTCTATCTTATTCATACTATCTTGGCTTATTCTTCAACATCCTCCCTTAAACCAAGATATTCTTTTCTAATCATACCAAGCTTTCCACGCAAGTAAATGAAAGTGTTAGACTTCAAGGACTTGGTGAAAATATCTGCAACCTGTTTTTTTCTTTCAACAAACTCCATAGCAAATTCCTTGTTACTGACTAGCTCTCTAATGTAATGATACTTAATATCAATGTGTTCGCTTCTCCCATGAAACACATGGTTCTTAGTTAGTGATATTGTCGACTTATTATCACAAACTATTGTTGTTGGTGTCTTCTTTTCTTGAAACAAAGATTTCAGCATCATTCTTAACCATACATCTTGTGTAGCACAATTGCTAGCAGCAATATACTCTTCTTCTGTTGTAGATAATGCAACAACTTGTTGCTTCTTAGATGACCAGGAGAAAAAACCAGTTCCCAACTGAAATCCATACCCTGATGTACTCTTTATTCCTTATGTATCTCCATCCCAATCACTATCAGTGAAACAAACCAGCTTTGGATCTTCTGAGATAGTATAAAGAATTCCCATGCTTATTGTTCCTTTTACATACTTCAGAATACGTTTTGCAGCTTGTAAATATGATTGTCTAGGAGCTTCCATGAACCTACTAACCAAACCAACTGCATACATGATGTCAGGTCTTATAACAGTCAAATATCTTAAACATCCAACAAGACCTTTAAAATCTGCTGAATTCACAAGCTCTCCTGATCCATGTTTTGTAAACTTCAATCTTTCTTCTATTGGTTTTAAGATTGAATTACAATTATCCATCTTGAAACCCTTCAAAATTCCTTCAGCATACCTTTGTTGATTAATAAAAATTCCCTTTTCAGTTTGATATACTTCAATACCAAGAAAATATGACATCAAACCAAGATCTGTCATCTCAAACCACTTCACCATATATTCCATGAATTCATTAATTATCTCAGTACTATTTCCAGTAAATATGAGATCATCCACATAAAGACACACAATCATATGATTACCAGCACCATCATCTTTCAAATACAAAGTATGCTCATGTGGACATCTTGTAAAACCCTTCTTGAAAAAATAAGAAACTATTCTTATATACCAAGCTTTTGGAGATTGTTTCAAACCATACAAAGCTTTGTTTAGCTTGTATACTTCATTCTCCTTTCCATCCATAATGTAGCCAGCTGGTTGCTCAACATAAACTTTTTCTTCCAATACTTCATTCAAGAATGTTGACTTCACATCCATCTGAAATATCTTCCATTGCTTTTGTGTATCTAAAGAAATTATCATCCTTACTGTATCAAGTCTTGCAACTGGTGCCAACACTTCTGAGTAATCTACTCCTCTTCTTTGTCTATATCCCTTAGCAACTAACCTTGCTTTTTTTCTCTCTATTTCTCCATTGGCCTTATATTTTGTTTTATAAACCCAATTAACACCAATGGGTTTCTTTCATGGTGGAAGTTCTGTTAATACCCATGTGTCATTCTTGTCAATTGACTTCATTTCTTCATTCATGGCTTGAATCCAACCTTGTTCTTTAGATGCTTCTTTATAAGTTAGAGGATCACAATCTTCAAACAATGCAAAGTTCACAACATCATCATCTTCTTCATCATCTCTTGTTAAAACATAATCATTCAACCTAGGAGGTATGATATATTTTCTTCTTGGTCTTGTATTTTATTGTTGTGTTACTGCTTCAATTCTTGTTTCTTCATGTTGTTCTTCCACATTGTCTTGAGCTTGCACTTCTTCCTCAACTACAATTGGAATTGTTCTGACAGTAGCAGGTGGATCAACATTCCCAGTTGATCTAATATATGTGGATCAATATTTCTTGTTGATCCATTGTTATGAGGATCAACACTGATTGTTGATCCATTACTCCAATTCCATTGTGAATCTTCATCAAAGATCACATCTCTACTTACAACTATCTTCCTAGTTTCTGGATTATATAGCTTGTATTCGTTAGTCACTGAACTGTAACCAACAAGAATACATTTTTTACTCTTATCATCCAGCTTCTTTCTTAATTATTTTGGAACATGTGCATATGAAATGCACCCAAAAATTCTCAGATGTCTTACACTTGGTCTTACTCCTCTCCATGCTTCATCTGGTGTTTTGTTGTTCAAACTATTTGTAGGACATCTGTTGAGTAAATGCACAGTTGTGTCAACTACATAACCCAAAAAACATTTTGGTAAATCATTTGTTCTTCTTATTGTTCTTGCCATCTCCATTATGGTTCTATTCTTTCTCTCTGCAACTACATTCTGTTGTGGTGTATATCTTGTTGTTAGCTGATGTTGAATGCCATGCTCTTCCATAAACTTGTCAACAACAGTGTACTCAGTTCCTCTATCATTTATCAAAATTTTGATACTCTTACCAATTTGTTTCTCAGCATAAGCTTTGAAACTTCTTAAAGCATGAAAACCATCACTCTTTTGTTTAAGCAAATATACCCATGTTTTACTATTATAATCATCAATGAAAGTTATGAAATAGTTATTACCTCCATGTGATGTAACTTCTATAGGACCACACAAGTCACTATAAATGATCTCCAACTGTTGCTCAGCTCTCATAGCTTTGCACTACACCAAACTCCTGGATTCGTAACAGCAATTTGTAACGGCTTATGGGCCGTTACAAATTTCCCATTATAAATGGCCGTTACAAAAAATTCGTAACAGGCAGGAGCCGTTACTAATTTATTAAAAATTCGTAACAAGCCTAAGCCGTTACGAATTTTTTTTATAGGCGTGCCAGCCACACGCTTCGTCGCACCTGGTCGTAACACCTGGAGTGTGTGAGTATGCCATTCACACGCGTACCTTTTTGTTTCCTCCCATGATCAATAACATTAGAGGATATTTCCTCCCCATGCGTGTGTTATTCACATGCGTGATTTCTGTATACCCTAATGAAATCAGATCGAAATTTTCATTTTTTATCTCTTTTTTTCTCTTTTCTGCTCTCAGCCTCTCTTCTCTTCCTCTCAGCCGATGAAACCAGATGATTTTATGCTCTCATCCTCTCTTCTCTTCCTCTTAGCCTATGAACCAGATCGAGTTTGATGAATCAGTTTTGATTCAGTTTAGCTTCTTCATCATCTATAATAGGATTTTTAGGGCTTCATCAATCGATTTTAGGGTTCCAGTCTGTCATTTTTTCGATTCTAGTTAGTTCGTCGGAGTTCGAACTTGGAAGAACTGGTCTTAACTCTTGGCTAATCGTGAGAAAGAACATGTTCTACTTTGTTTAATTTAGGTATCTATTTTTTGTTTTGATTTGGTTTAAACATGAATAAGGTTACAAACTTAATCTTCTTAAGGATCATCAACCGATAAAAAATTAGTCGGAAGCCTAGCAACAATCTGAGCCCCAACCCCTTTTTGAATAACCACTCCCAACCTATGAAAAATAAAATCTCCAACACGCACATTAGCATCATAAATAGCAATATATCGACGAAGCCGTTTCAATAAGTCTATGAAATCATCGCCAAGTTCTCCTAAGGTTGTGAAAGCAAGAGCCCCAAAACCGAACCCTTATGTCGTGCACTTCTCCAAATACTTAGCATTCTTCTTAGAAACAACGTTCTTGATAGCAATCCCAGGTGAAAAATTACGGACCCTACCACCAGTAAAGGGTGAGACACCAGTCACATCAAAGAACATATCACGCACACTATCCCAATTATGAACAAGTATATCATCTGGTCTCAAAGCGGTACCATTATTAGAAAGAATACCTAAGTCAACCTATTTCCTAGCAGGCACCCTCGCACAATAACACATTTCAGTGATAATGTCACACACTAAGTCATGCCTAAACTTGAGACCCACTTCATTAGCACAATGTAGGGCATGATCACCAAAAGCATCCATATCCCTTTTACAAAAGGGGCAAGTATCATCCAACTCGAATAGGGGAATTCCTAGTCTATATCGGAGCACCGCACTGAATTTCTTGGCACCAATACATTGATTGAGATCCAAAATTGGTATTGCCATCAAAAAGTCCCACGCATGCGTTGTATGATTGCATTGCCATAGAGCAGAGTCACGCTCCGTCAAAACATAATTGGTGGGTATGCTTTTCTTTATTGCATTAAAGTATATAACTGCTAAGGAATTCATGGAAAGGGTGGAAAAACTACTAATACAAATGGGAGAGACATCCCTACATAGGAATTTAAGGAGTCCATAGATCGCTGAAGGGAATAACTACTACCGCTTATACCGGTGCTCCTCAAGATAATGGATTGCAAATCTAAAGTCTGCAGATAAGAAGCAAGATAACAATAATGTTTGTTGTCTTGTAAAGTGTAGACACCCAACCCACCATGTTTGAACGGTAAAGTATATAGTCTCTGCTGAAGGGGTCCATAGCCAGGCCCGTCCCCTGTGATAATATGCCTAAGGAACTGAAAAAACCTCGCATCAAATAAGTCTTGAGCTTCTTGTAGAAAATCAGGCTTGGTAGTTTGCAGTGCAAAGTAAAGCCTCGAAACACCAGTGCAATTTCTAAACAAGAGCATTTCACATTGAGTCTCTTCTAATTTTTTAACAGCATCAATAAGAGCCGAAGTTTTTTGCACACGACTTACTAGCATATCCTTGTTAAATTGAGCATCAAGACTGACCGGTCCCCTCAGAAGTTTCACCCCTTTAGTTGGCATGCGAAGTTTTGTTTGCACGCGAACTTTTGATTTTGAATTATTTTCAAGTAGATTTAGGTTTTTTTTTAGGGTTTCAAAGTGATAATTGATTTAGGGTTTCTTGTTCAATCAATTATGAGAATTGGGTTTTTGATCTAGGGCATTTTATTTAGATTTATTTTTAGATGCAGATGGGAATGAAATTGATAAGTTGACTAAGAAGCTACCAGGGTTGGGATTGCATCTGCTAGTGCTGATGGTGTCGTCCTAACAACTTCTAAAGGTAATTTTGATGTTTTGGGTTATTGGTTGTTTTTAGTATTCTGTAATATAAACCAAATCTCTTGTGAGAGTGTTGTTTGCAGTCTATACTCTTAATTAGAATCCATTGGAGAAAAAGTAGCAAGAAGAATATTTTACAGTATTGGGTATAAACCTTAATATCTTGTTTATTTTGGTTACTCTGCTCTTTGTAAAAAAATCATGGTTGTTTTATCTCCGGTTCATGTCTGTGATTTTGGATATGGAAGTAGTTTATGCTCTTGCAAGTTTTTCATTATTATATTCCAGAGAAGTTTAATTCTAATTGTTAATGTTGTTGCCTAGCTTAATCTTGTTGCGTACTTTAAGATGATGTTTCATTATAAGTCTTGCAATGTTTTTTAAACTATATGTTTGGCATCTTATAGAATGGGCCTTTCATTGAGAAGCAACTAGCTATAGGGGTGAGCATAAGGCCTGAAATCCACGGATTTATCCGTACCCAACCGTATTTTTGCGGGTGGGTATCCGAACCGTTCACTTATGGATTGGATGCGGATACAAATTTTGGCATCCAACGGGTAACGGGTTGGGCCCGGATGCAACCACGAAAATCCGTTGGACATCCGGACCCGTATGGTTAGGTCACTTATGTGTTGAGGATAAATTAGGAATTCCAGTTACTTGCTATATATATAATCAACTTATCCTTTTTTTACTTCTCATTCCACCGAATTTTAGGTTGAAGTTTGCACTGCAGAGAGGCAATAGGTATATCGATGCAGATCTAAAAACTGCACTTTCATCTTGTAATTAATGGTTTTGAGTTGATGTTTTATACAAAGACCATAAAGATTTACAAGTTGTTTGTTACTTGTAGAGTTTTGTTTGTATTTTTCTACTGCTATTTCACTCTTTTTTTCATCTGTTTTTCTTTGAGTTTATAGATCAAAGATTTTGTCATCTTTAAATGCTTTAAGGTTAACTTAATAATATTGTTTGTCTTCTTCTTATATAAAAGAATTCTGAAAAATACTAGAAATGTAGAACTTTGTAAAAGTGATGATTTTTGACTACCAAACATGAAGTATTCCATAGGACCACTTTTTTTGGTTGAATGAGGACCACTTTTCATGGTAAATACATATGGAAATGAAAACTGAAGGGGGGTTCTTTTTTTTTTGTCTTCCATAGAAGAGTCCGTCAGATCTAGTTTTTTTTTTCCTATAAAATTTAATTTTTACATTAAATGTTTTTAATGGCTTCCTTACTGATATTCAATTTGTTATGAAGAAGACAAGAGTTATTTTTTGTTGGTCGATCTCTCTATCTTTCAGGTATGCTTGTTGATTATGTGGTTTCATTTGTGTTTGTATCTTAATTTCGATATGAATTTCAGTATTGTTGATTTCCTGCATCGAAGGTAGATTTCTTTGGATTTGGTTGATTTTAAGATTGGGGCTTGGAAATGATTGATTTTGATACTGAATTCCAGGGTGTTCTTTAATTCACTGATAATCTTTTATTGATGGTAGATTTTTCACTGTATTTGATGTTCAATTTGGTTAAATTTCAGCTTACTTGGTGGTTTCACTTTTATTGTTCTTTAATTCACTGATAATCTTTTATTGATGGTAGACTTTTATTGATGAAGAAGATTAGTAGTACAATTTTAAGCATCTTAGCCTATTGATTCAATGTGTAAACAAGTGATGTGCGGGACCTGTTTTTTGATAGTTGTCAATTGTCATTTGAATACTAAATTTTGAAATATTGGTGAAATGAATACATTTTGTTATGGTTTCATATCTAGCTTTTTTTTCCATTATCTATAGATGGGGTCTAATAATGAAGAAGATTAGTAGTACAATTTTAAGCATCTTTAATAATTGATCATTTCACTTTATCTTGATCTCTTACTTCAATTTTGAGCATCTTAGCCTATTGATTCAATGTGTAAACAAGTGATGTGTTAGTATCAAAAAAAAAACAAGTGATGTGCGGGACCTGTTTCTTATCTTGTTTTTTTTTTCCATTATCAGATGGGGTCTAATAATGAAGATCATATTGAAGTACAACCTTACATCTCACTTAATGATGGCATCTTTATACCGATACATAACGAGAACGTTCAGGAGTTTCCAGCTAGAAAACATCCTACGTTGGAACAAGCTACACATCCTACATCAACAGAGGTGGCTGTACAAGAAGGTTCATTGTCTGTTGTTAGTAAGAAACGAAAAGTATCTGAAGCATGGGACCATTTTATCAAACGCTTGGACTTAAATCCTCCTAAAGCTGAATGCAGGCATTGTAAATTCCGGTATGCATATGGTAGTGTTACTCATGGTACGTCTAATCTTCTTTATCATGTCAGGAATTTGTGTCCTAAATACAAGAGTATAAGAGAAGAAAATCAGACTTGTTTAACCTTTAAACCTATGAGTGAGGGTGAGGGTCATGCTCTTATGTCCCACACATTCAACCAAGATGCATGCAGACTTTCTCTTGCTAAAATGATTATGCTAGATGAGTTGTCTTTCAATTTTGTACACCATGAGGGGTTTTTGAATTTCTGTAGAGAACTACAACCTAAGTTTAAAGTTCCTTCTCGTTGGACTATTGCCCGTGACTGTATGAAATTGTATAAGAGTGAGCGAGAAAAATTGAAGAATCAATTGGATGGTCAGCGTATATGTCTTACAACGGATGCCTGGACTTCAATTCAAAACTTAAGCTACATTTGTGTGACTGGTCACTACATTGATAAAGATTGGATGTTAAGAAAAAAGATTTTGAATTTCTGTCCAGTTGCAGATCATTCAGGTACGTTATACAACTCCGTATATATGAGCTCAATATTTTTTTATTTCCATCCCTTATTCTATTAAAAATATTTCTCACAAGTTTAACAGTGGGTAAAACTATTGAGGCTTGTCTCTTATAGTGGAAGATTGAGAAGGTATTCACCGTAACGGTTGATAATGCTTCTACAAATGAAGGAACTATATCCTATTTGTATAGGAGAGTCGTTGGTTGGAAAGCAGCAATTTTGAAAGGGAAGTACATGCATCTTAGGTGTGCAGCCCACGTCCTAGCTCTAGTTGTGAAAGAGTGTATGGATATTCATAATGAATCAATAAGTCGGATACGCGCAGTGGTTAAGTTTGTAAAAGCATCACCAGCTAGATTGAAAAAGTTTAAAGCTTGTGTAGAAAAAGAGAAAATTGATTATTCAAGATTTTTAAGCTTAGATGTCCGTACAAGGTGGAATTCAACTTACAAGATGTTGCAAGCAGCAGTAATATATGAGCCAACATTCAACCTATTTAGAGAAACAGGGTATGCGAATGACTTTCTTCATCCTCCTCCTTCGAGAGATGTTCCGGCAGTTCCACCAGTTCCAAAGGTATGGCCTACTTCTGCTAATTGGGAAATATCTCATGCATTTATCCCATTTCTAGAGACTTTTTATGAGGCTACGTTGAGATTCTCCGGAAGTACATATGTTACAGCTACTTCATTAATAGATGAAGTTGTTATTATCCGTGCACAGTTGAAGGAATGGGTTGACAATGATGATGTTTTATTGAGCAACATGGCTGATTTTATGGTATTGAAGTATGAGACATATTGGGAAGTGAATAAGATAAACATGATGTTGTACATTGCTGTGTTGCTTGACCCACGACGCAAGGAAGCATATCTTTCTTTTTGCTTAAAAGAGTTACTGAGTATGGAAGAAGGGGTTTCAACTGATGAAAGGGTTTGCAACACAATAAAGGGGGTTAAAACACTTTTAACAACGATGTTTAATGAGTATTCAGATATTTACAAAGGTAATGATTCTTCTCAACTACCTCCACAAGCGACATCTGGTATTGATACTTCTCATCCAACACGACCTCGGAATAGATTAGCCTCTCAGTTTAAGGAATCTCTAAAACAGCAAGGAACGTCTGACGGAAAGTCGGAGTTGGAGAATTATTTATCTGATTTTAGTGAAGATGTGGAAGATGACAACTTTGATATTTTGAATTGGTGGAAGATTAATTCTACCAAATATAAGGTCTTGTCCATGATTGCTCGAGATGTTTTAGAAATGCCTATCACATCTGTAGCTTCTGAATCTGCCTTTTCTACTGGTGGTCGTGTCCTTGATAAGTATCGTAGTTCATTACATCCGAAGACAGTACAAGCTCTAATCTGCGGTCAGAATTGGATTCAAGTTAAGACAATTGTAGTTGAACTTGACGAGGAGAATGAAAGCTTGGATTCAGGTATCATAATTATTTATGTCTTCTCTGTCTCTTTATGTCCAGTTGATAATATAATTTATTCATCATTATTATTTATGTCCTCTCCCTCTTTATGTCCAGTTGATAATATAATTTATTCATCATTATTATTTATGTCCTCTCTCTCTTTATGTCCAGTTGATAATATAATTCTACTTATGTTTTTGTCTTACTACAGCTGCATTAGAAATGCTTCAGGATGTTGAAGAAGTTACGATTTTGGACTGAAGTGTATGATAATATTGATGTTGGTTTTTTGGCGATGTGTTATATTTGGTAATATTGGTGTTGGTTTTCTGCATTAGAAATGCTTCAGGAACTTCTGTATAATGTATAGATGGTCCTAATTGCAAAGACATTTTTTTTGGAGTGTTGTGTATGGTAACATGGGAACTTTAGTGTATGGTAACATGTTGTATGTTGGAAGGACTTGTTTGCTTGGGGTGTTCTCCACTTCTTATATATATGATATTTATATGTTTTAAAAGATGTCATTTGTGCTATTATAAATTTTTATTTTAAAACAAATCCATTGGATTATCCGCATCCAATCCGTGCATCCATTGGATGAGAATCCGTTGGATCTGGATTGGATGCGGATGCCAAATTTTAAATCCGTAGTTGATTGGATTGGATGCGGATGAGGTGAAAACCGGTCCATACCGGCCCATGCTCACCCCTAGCCTAGCTACTGGTTTTTGCTTCAACATGTCAATGATTTTCCAGGCCTTTTTTTGTGTACGAGTATTTATTTTGGGTGTCCGTTTTGTTTTGACGATGCTTAGGCTTGGTTTATTAATTTTCTGGAAGCCTTCACGAAAGGCATGTCCAGTTTGATTGTTATATTGGTTTTCTAAATTGATAAGTTGGTTGTGTAAGACTTACCAGATAGTTTGATGATTACAAGTTACGAGTCTGTAAAACAATACTGAGGTCAGTAAATATTTGTGTACGTGTGTACAAGTGATAGGTGCAATGATAACCGACCAACATGCGCGTGTTCTATGAAAAAGGGATCTTCCACGAGGTCAGTAGAGATGCTTTGGGGCATGTAAGGAAGGAGTGTGACAAGCAAGGTTTCCCAATGAAGCAAGGAGTGTTGACTTCAGGCAGAGTTAGGCTCCTGCGACATAGAGGTACATAGAATGTGAATATGATTGTAGTTTGAGTTGTTTGTTTGTAATTTCTTGGTCCCTATTGATTTGCATAGTTTTGTAATTTTGCTAGTCTTTTATTTTAAGGAACTCGTCAGTATTCTGCTTGTGCGATGACTACAGGGAAGAAGAGCTATAAGTAGAGGCTAAAAATGTCACAAAAATATCATCTCTTCACCAACATCAAAGTTCCCACAACCTGTTCGGTGAAATGCTCGACAGAAAAGAAAATGGATAGAGGTTCTTATCCCATTCCTTACATGTTTTATGAATTTTGATATGTTGAGTGTATTAAAATTATTGGATTGAATTGCATTCAGTTGTGTTGGTTTCATGAAAAGGCACCATTAATCTTTAATTTACTTCTTGTGTTGCTGAGCACAATTTGGTATAGCTGCTTGCATGCGTTCAATGAAACTGCTACCAGTCATGTCGTTATACTGACTACTTGTATAGCTCTGAATGATTTGCATTGTTTCTGTATCCGTAACTATTTACCATGTGAAAGTGTATGTGTATAATCAAGGCAGTGGTTACAACTTATTGTGGAAAGATATATAAATTATCGGTTACTTTACATTTTCCCATCACCTTTCAGTTGTTGTATATCTTTAGTTTGTTTAAGCTAGTTTACATATTCATAAACATTTGGTGTTTCAATTTATGCAGCTTTGAGTCATTAGCTTATTCTAGTGCTAAATAGTGTAACCTTCATAGAATTCCTCTTTGTAGGCTACACCGACCATCAATTATTTCACATCGCTAGGCTCAACACTTGGTCGTATATGGGTTTTCGATTTGAAATTTAATGATTTTTGGTAGCTTTAGATTTCTCTTTAGCTCTCGACTTCTTAAGTGCTCACAGACAGAAATTCCACTTGAATCATTTTTAGTCGACCCTTGAAAGCACTGGACTATATATGAGAAACTTAACCAATGCAACTGCGTATCGGTATACGGTATTTAGAAAATGTTGGGATTTTCTCGGCTTTGTCGGACTTAATTTTCATCTCTTAATTTTATCCTTGTTTGGATGGACATAAATAATTTTGTTGCTTTATTTCTAAAATGGATGAGTGGTTTTAGTAGCATGTTGATTTTCCTATAAAATCCCATAACTAAATTAGGTTTCTTACGATTATAGTAAAATGACTTGGCCAAGGGATAATTAGTGTCATCTTAAAGATAGATACGTTTGAGTTTGTGCACTAGTTGTTTTAGTACTTTTGTTTAGTATCTTTTCAAGTGGCTACACACCCTGACCTTGCTTAGATGGTTGATAAATGAGCTTCACATTTCCTTTAGCTTTAAAAAGTAATACAAAAAAGTAAGTTCCGTTTACATTTGAATTATTTTCTGTCACTATTCTTACTTTCTTACTTGAAATGATGGTCGGTGCCCATATATAATAATTGGGGTTGATGTCGAAGGTGGCAGTAGTAAGACTTCTGTCAAGGGGCATCTATTTTTGTTTTCTTGGAATTGTATATTCTGCGTGCTACGATATGAGTTTATGTGATGCATATCCTTAGTAGAGTGTCTGTATTTGTAGGGACATCAGGGGCATTTATTTTTCTTGAGGATTTTCATCTATCTTGTTGTCACAGGGGACTGGCCTTACCTCTCAAGGTATTTCCTTATTCATGTAGATCGATTAAGACTTCTTTAGTTTTTATCGGACATCACATGGATGTTGTCTTCTTAAAACTTTTTGCCCATTGCCAACATGTGTAGAACCTCCAAAACAGGTGACAAAGGCTATTACATGGTACCGGTCTCCATCTTCACAGTCGTCTTCATCAAGAAATCGCCTCACTTCAGCATTGAAAGATGATGGCTATGAGAGAAGGAGCGACTTTAATGAAGAGTTTTCAATGATCACAGGAAGTCACTCGTCCACCTTGGACAGACTGTATGCATGGGAAATGAAGCTCTATGATGAAGTGAAGGTAATTGTTATTATTCATTTTGATGATAATAGTGGATATTGTGTTAACATTTAGGCACCCCCTATGCAACATAGACAGTTTTACTTGTATTGAACAAGCAAAAGAGTGTTTACCACTATCTCAACATCGGATTTGTGAACACAACTGCTTCATATATAGGTTATAAGTATATGTTTTACGTTTCAGTGACTCTTGTATTCTGTGTCTAGGTTACAATTACTAGCCTATACTTCAATCGAATCTTCTTCTATTATGTAGGCCAGTGAATGTGTTAAGAAAAAGTATGACCAAAAATGCAACCAACTCAGGCACCAATTTTCCAGGGATGCCAGTGCAGAGATGATAGACAAAAATCGTGATGTTGTTAAAGATCTCCATTCACAAATTAAAGTGGGCCTCCATGTTACTGATACTATTGCAAAAAGAATCGAAAAAATGAGGGACGAGGAATTGAAATCGCAGCTTGAGGAGCTTATTCAGGGGTATGTTTTTTTTCTTTTTCTTCATATGAATTATCACCAAATTGGCAATTTGACTCCTAATCATTACCTCTAGCCAAGCTTAGTTTTTGAGTTCCTTCTTGACATTTCTGGTGTTATGTTGAAAGTCCTTGGTGCTAATAGATAAAAATTCATGATCATTGAAGGTTGAGTTAGACGATGATGGTCTGTTTAAATTGTATGTGACAATCTGTCTCCGACTATGTCAACTAAAATAGATTGCAGTTTCTGTCTGCTTTCTTTTGCTTTTTACTCCATTGTATGGGCCACCTGAAATAGATACCAACTTTTTAAAGGTTTGTATTTTATTATTTCATCTTATAATCGCGATATGATTTTCTGTCCCTGACAGTATACAACTGCTGGAAGAGGAGAATCATACATGTTGAACAATTAATTATTCCTATCTACTAGAAACCTTGGCATGGTCTGAGAAGTTGTGCTGACATATACATGTTAATGTTGATATGCATGGCACTCAAAAAAGAGAAATATGCTTCTCGAAGAGGGATTCTCCCTATGCTTCAAGCCGAAGAGGATGAAAGATGAAATCTACACTGTCAATCCCCTTTACCCGTCCAATCATAACTTTATATCAGATTCGCCAGCCAATGAAAAAAGTATTTAGACTAGAGGAAAAAGAGAGAATCGTAACGGATGTTCCGGGCTCGAAGGTCGGTGAAAGCGTTTAACCCTCTCCTGATGTCTGGTAAGAGGGTTGCACGTATAACTTTGTGAAAGTGGATTTTCTTTTTTTTTTGGTCTTGGTTTGCAGCTAGTGGACATAGTTCTTTCAGTTTGGATTTCTCTGCTCCTTCTTGAATTAGATTCAGATCCATGATATATGTTACCTGGAATCAATTTTAGCAGACTGTCTTGGTTTGTTGTATAGAGTTTAATGACAGGATAATAAAAGTACTCATGTGTTACAGATGCTCTAGTTAGTGTGTTTTAAGTTGTATGTGAAGATGACGAAGAATACTCTGAGGATTTACTTGCTGCGTATTTTGAGTTGTGTTTTATTGCTTGTTTGCATTTTGAGTTGTGTTTTATTGCTTGCTTGCATTTACTTGTTGTGTATTTTGAGCATTATTTCTTCCGGTTTTACTTGTCATAATAATGCTGCCTGTTGATATTTTGTAGGATTGCCTACATTGAGTTTTCTGATGCCCAAGCTTTCAACAAAGCAAGCCTGCAAAGGGTGGAGAACAAAGCAGCTAAGATTTGTAAGTTCCATGTATTCAAATTTTGTAGGCATTAGTAAGTTTCTATGTGTTCCCTTAGAAATTTGATACTTAACAAAACCAAAAAAAAGTTTGGTACTTAGAGAAATTTCAGTCCTTTTGAAATTTATATAATGTTGATAAATATCAGTTCTTTTGAAAGTTTAGTTCTTTGTAATATAACATTGATATGAATGTGATATGAATAGATTACAAAAGAAGTGGATGAATTGTTGTTGAGTGTGGATGGATGTATGCAGGTACTGTATTTTGAATTTCGGCTTATTTCCGGCAGTAAATGAACTGCCGGTTAGTCTTGACCTGGTCAAGGTTGACCGGAAGTAAAAAAAAACTTTGTTACGAAAAAATTTTGTAACGGCTCTAAGCTGTTTCAAAATGCCACGTAGTAACGGCTCAAGCACGTTACTAAACTGCCACGCAGTAATGGCTCAGCTCTATTACGGCTACAATGTTACAAATATTTAGTAACGGCTCCAAGCTGTTACCGCGTGTCAATTCGTAACGGCCCGCAGCTGTTACGGCCGCCGTTGCAACCAAAAATTCGTAACGGCTGCATTGCCCTTACGAAAAAATGTAACACCCACTTTTGAAACAGGCGAGAGCCGTTACAACCCGTTTTAGTAACGGCTCATTTCCGTTACGAATCCTGGAATTTGGTTTAGTGTTTTTAACTGGAAACGGATCTCTGTGCTGCTTGCCAAAGATGCAATTTTCACATCTTGATTCTGGTACCTCAATAAAAGGTAAACCTGACACCATATCCTTCTTAGATAAAGCTTGCAAACTGTTAAAGTTCACATGCCCCATTCTTTTATGCCACAACCAAGTGTCATTATGAACACTGCTACTATAACATCTTTCCTTCTGATGTTGAATATTCAAAGGAAATAGTCTGTTTCTAGTCATCTCCACCCTTGCTATCAATCTTCTTCTTCTATCTCTGATGAAGCATAAACCATTGTAAATATTCATAGAATATCCTCTTTCAGATAATTGACCCATACTTAGTAAGTTTTGATGTAAACCTGGAACATAAAACACATCCATGAAATATGCGTTAGAACAATTCTTGAGAACAATTCCTATTCTTCCTTTTCCCATAACTGGAATTGTAGAATGTTGATCTAACAGACTCATCAAGATTATCAAACAAATCTTTTCTTCCACAGATATGGTTGCTGCAACCTGTATCTAAATACCACTAAAGTTGTGGTTGTTCTTCTATTGTATGACATGCTAATAACATGTTTTCAGTCTTCCGTTCTTCTACTTCTTCTTCTTGACTTTCAACAATGTTAGCTTTGTGTAGGACCAGAATATCTCTACAACGCTATTCTTGCGATGTTAACAACGTTTATGCGTCACTTCCAATTCTTTAACAACGTTTCACGAGCGTCACAGAATACCCGAAAGACATTGATGATAGAAGAAATAAAAGAAGAATGTGTTGATCTTGCGATGGCCATCATTCTTGCGATGAAGAATGATTGCGATGAGATCGCAGGATAGATCCAAAAGAGGAGGAAAACTTAGCTGTCATCCATTATGTAAATCCCTATATAAAGAGCTCGATAGATCCAGAGAAGGATGATGTATTTTTAAGAGTTGAAAGAGTCTTGAGGAGCGATAAACTCCAAGAGAATGTTTGTAATCTTGATTTCACTCAATTCTGTAAACATTTCTGAGTTTTGAATAGTAAAATGTCGTTTAAATCTTTGAAGTTTAATTGATTTCCAATAGATTTCTATAGAATCTTAACAAGGGTGTAGTGTGGGAATTCCTGCAACTACATTTTGGCGCCAGAAACAGGGAGAATCAAGCTAAGAAACATATAATTACAACTTGAAATTTTGAAGGAATTGTTAGAATTGAAGAAATAATGGCTAGAAGAAGAAGAAACACATCAGAACCACCAACAACTGTGAGGAGAAGTAAAAGACTTGCAGGTGAAGGAACAGGTGAATTAGAAGAATCTTTAAGTATAAGATCAGGAAGAAATAGAACAAGAAATGAAGTAGAGAGTTCAATCCAACAGCCGAATCAACAAGCGCAAACGCAAGATAGGGATGTGGATTATGATAGAGTGAGTGTGCATACTTGGAGGTCAGACTCAGTAGAAGAGACAGAAAATCAACAATTGAGAAATGAGGAAGAGGAAGAAAGAAATCAAGAAGTAGATGGAGGATTAATTCATGAAAGACGTGAAATAATGGATGATTTGAGACAAAGAATACAAGAAGAAAGAAGATTAGAGGCAGAAGAACGTGCGAATTTAACAAGACAAAATCATGAGCTAAGAATGGAGAATTTGAGATTACAAAGAAGGAGATCAAGAAGTACTGTTAGATCAAATTCAAGATCATTCAGAGAAGAACCAAGGCAAAATTCCCCTATAAGAAATGTTAGATAAAATGCTCGAGGAGAAGTGCAAAATAGAGAAGAAGAGATAATTGATGATCGCTATAATCCACGCAACAATAGAAATCAAGAGGGAAGAAGCAATCAAATTAAAGAATAAAATCCAGAAGAAGGTAGGAGGATATTACATGGGCGAGAGAATCAAAGGAATCAAAGAATAATTGAAGAAGAAATTGAGAGAGACTATGTTGAACAAGCACGCTTGGCTTGCGAAAGAGAAAGACTAAGAGCAGAAGTAGAAGAACAAGAATTTCGAGAGGCAGTACGACAAAATAACCATGAAAATCGAGAAAGAAGACGTACACAAAATCGCTATAATAATAATATTCAAGAGGAGTATGATAGGATACAAATGAGAATAGAGAGACAGCGAAGAGAAATGAAGAAATTCGCATAGAAGAAGGTAGGCAACTGCGATTTCAAGAGGAAGGTGACAGAGAAAACCACAGAGAAAGACAAGATGATGATGAAGAAGACAACACACAAAATCTCGCAAGACAAGAAAGAAAAGAACGCAGAAGAAGGGAAGCTGCATTAAAAAGGACAATGGAGCAAAATTCGAATGCGAATGAACAAATATTGAGAGAATTAGCAGAAATGCGAGGAATGATAAACAATAGAAGAGAAGGAGGAAGAAGGCAACTTGATGAAGCAATTGAAGAAGCTGCGAGAACTCCATTTACTCAAGAAGTACAATTAAGAGGGATACCTCAAAAATGCAATTTACCAGCATTAACCAGCATTTTTGATGGAACTACCTGTGTTGTTCAACATGTAAAAGCTTATGTAAGATGTATGCTACAGTGGGAGAATCATGATGCTGTGTTATGCAAATATTTTGCATCTAGCTTAACTGGCAAAGCGTTGAAATGGTTTGAGGGATTACCAAAAAATACCATTACTTCTTTTGATCATTTACAAGCTACATTTTTAGGAGCGTATATTAGCAACAATTCATCGCGCCCGGGTATTAAAGATGTGTTTGGGCTAAAACAGAGAGTTGGAGAGAGTCTGAAGCATTTAACTATAAGGTGGAAATCAATGTGCAGCGAGATGGCTGGAAGAGTGGATGAAAGATATCTGATCTTATCCTTCATTAATGCAATGTTCCCGACTAATCTACTGTACATTCATATTTTCAGAATCAAAAATACAATCACCATGACGGAACTGCGAGAATTGCAGGAAGAATACATTCACTACACCATATTTTGCGTTTTGTGACACATTATTTCAGTCACGAAATGGGGTTGTGACGTTCATGAGCCATTACAACCAGGTGTGTAACAAATTTTCATAACCAACATGTTGCCGTCACTAATATGAGGTTGTGACACATTTCGTGACACTCATTCATCTGTCACGAAATTTAAATTCGTGACTGCTAATAGACCGTTTCGAAAAAAAAAATTACGGTTACAAATACATTGACTTAGTCTACGTTGACCGACTACAATGTGCTGGTAAAATTTTAGTAACCAAGATGGTTCCGTCACTAAATTTTTACCAAGGTCACTAACATTTGACCAGGTCAACGTTGACTGACTCCTACTATCCTGGTAAAAAATTAGTTACACTTTTGTGCCGTAACGAATCCTTTTGTTACCAAAAAAAAAAGTCAGTCTTTATTGACCTGGTCAATATTAATGTTTCCATCCCTTTCATTTTACCCTGCAGGTACCCTATCCCCTGGAATTGTTACAATACAATCCAACATTCGATCCAACATTCATTTCACATAAGAAGTCATTCAATATAATTTAACATTCATTCCAACATTCAAAAAAAGTCATTCAACCAATTTCTGTTGTGTTCATGAGCCATAACTGCTAAGTATACATAAATGCTACATGATACTTGGGTGCATGTTGAGTTTAACACAGATAACTCTTTTATCACTCCATAAATGCTAAGTAAGGAAGAGAAATCTCAGTTATATGAATAAGCATATTGTGAGCATTACCTTGGCCATTTATTATTAAGCCAACAAGACTTTGTTCTTCTTCTTACGAACTGCGTCGTCTCCGGTCGCCATTGCTGCCGCCGAAAAGTAAACACAAGAATTTATTAGATCTCAGAAGCGTAGATAACATAAAAGAAGAAAAACATGACAAAATAGCAAAAAAGCATAGGCTGCTGGCTGAGTTATCCATATCATTTCCAAAAAGATAGATAGACGTACCCTTCTAATCATATCGGATGTAGGATTTTGGATGAACCACATATCCTCCAATTCCGACTTCTTGAAAGGTCCTAGCAAACCCGTTAACTTTTATGGTCGGTGCAGTTGGCATTACTATGAGGTCCACCAACACTTTTGCATGATTTTCAGCTACAGGTGTGCCATGAGCCATACGTGCAGATTCACCAGTACAAAGTCGACCAACAGCAATAGTCTCTTCATCCATGTTCAACAATGAACCTTTGGCTCCCTCACGGGCACCTGCTGACCGAGCTAGTGATGTCTCAGCTTCATGTGGAAGCGCCTGAGCAGGTGAACTATTCTGACCAGCTGAAGTAATAGGTGAAAACGCAGAATGTGCAATATCGAAGTGGTTCGAGCCAATATATGATGCTTCTCCAGATTGGATGTCTTGCACAACCTTACATAAGGATCCAAAGCTGGTAAGTAGAATTTCCATCTTTCCATTTATCTCCTTCACCTCATGTTTGACTTCTCCATCTTTGCACTTCAATTCAACAACTTTGGCACGCGCAGGAGCAGAATAATCATACTGTGTACGAGAAATAGGACCGACAACACGAACTCTTCCCCTAGAATCCTTTCCAAATGCTTTAATTAATGCATCCATTTCATCTAATGGTTCACCAGCACCTAGTTTTTCATTGATATCTTCTTATGCCTTCTTAAGGTCATCTTGAAATGTATAGCACATTTTGTGAAATAAAGCATTAGTATGAGGTCAACCATACTAGAATAATATGTAAACAGAAATAAAGCATAGCCTGACTCACATAGTAGGATTGCGCACTAGGTAGAATTTTCCCACCCTCTTGTGTATGAGCTTTAATCCATACATCAGATGGAGTGATCTCAACTCCAGGATTTTCGCTTTCCTAATTTTACAAATACGATAAGTAGGATCAATCAATCGAGTACATTTAAGTTCAAAGACATTTAAGATATGAGGGAATGAGAATGTATGTTCAGGTGATATACGTACCAGTTCAGCTCTTACCAAACGAAGAGGTTTGCGACCAGTATTACAGGCATAATCATATCTTTTCCTTTTCTTCTTATGCTCTGCTCTACTTTTCTGTTGGGCTTCCTCTTTTTCATTCTCACAGAATTTTATCCAGTCCTCTTCTTTTACAGTTGGAGGAACATGAGCGATTCTTTCTTCATGAGTGTTATAAGGATCATAGTAGTTAATTCTCAACCCCCACTTGAATCTCCTCCATATAGCAACCATTCCCCTTATACAATTCTGCTTAGAAGTCTCCGGTATTATATATGATTTCTGAAAAAACAGAGCTTCAGTTGTAACAGAAAGTATGAAACAAAGCACTACTTTCATAGAAGCAAAAGATCGAACATTTTACCCACAATTCATTCCAGACATCCTCTTTGAAGTTATCTGTCACATCCTTCCAGGATTTGAAGGAGACAGGGATAATATTACGAATCAAATTCCCCTTCCGATGGCCGGCCTTAGTTGCGTTTCTAGAAATGGGAAGTTCATTTTCATCTACCAGCACCACTTTTGCTGCCATAGTAACCTGTAAAGTAGCATTAACAAATATGGCAGACATGATTCTAAACTACCAGAAATATTCTAAACTACCAGAAACATTGTAAAATAGCATTAGCATTAGCAAATATTGTAAAGTAGCATTAGCATTAGCATTGTAAATCAGTGAGACATAACAGTTTCTCCAATCTCTCATTGTCAGTAAGAACTGACTGATAACTAGTAGGGATTTCTAGCTGATGTACTGCGCATGTTAACCTTTGTTGCGAATGCAATACCAAAAACCATCCCACTTCATCAAGATCCTTTGAATAAAATACTTGAGTCGCTTCAGATGCATGAATAAACGGCTCATCCATCACTCTCTTAGTGCTCTGTAGCTTAGAAAAGTTGACCTTTATTGAGTTTGAGATTGGATCTACTTCGCACCCATTACTCTTATATTCAACTCTAACCCAATCACAGTAAAAAACAACTTCCTCGAATTCCATATAGTTCAACTTTATAATCTGTTTAATGACACCATAATAAGTAATTTCAACTTCCACCAAATTTGCTCTATATCTTGTAATGGCTTTCATAGACACACCACTGTTCTGTGTTACAAAACCCTCCTCGTAATCATGACAGCTAAAAGAAAAGCCATTGTCTTGGTATTTGTTATACGACTGCGCCTTGAAGAGGGGTCCTTGCACTAGTCGCCAAAGTATTGAGTTTGTCTCTTTGGCTTCTATCATCCGTAAGATAACATGTGTGTCAGTTGCACAACCAAAATCTAAATGTAGTTTTCGTGTTACAGGTAAGGGTTTTTGCATTAGATGGCGTTAGACTACAATTTACTTACTAGTAAGAAACTCTTAAGCTAACATATATATGGTACCTCATCGCGTAACCATAAGAGAAAGCTTTTTGGCCCTTTCGTGTTCACGTATAAATCATACTTCCTACAATGAAAGAACATTTCAGAGGCAATTAGATTGACAATACAATAATCAAAAAGCATCTAACAACTGTGAAGTTAAGAAGTTGTACCTCTTCCATTCATCTATTCCCACATACTTAGACAGAAGCCACCTACGAGCTTGCTGATATTGTACTTGAGTTAAAGTAATAGCTTTGGCAGAACTCATCGGCATCTCATCGGAAAACTCATCATCATCATCTATAAAGGCCTGTCGAGTATGTTTATGAGTTCCACCACCATCATTTGATATTTCCTCCATACTGTATAAGCTGGCTTCTCGCAGAACATATCCTCTTGCAATGAAGCCATTGATATACCTTTTATTGCGTACCAAACCTTTGTAACCTTTCATCAACCTACAAATATCGATCATAAAAGTTAACAGTTCAGTAATGACAACAAAACACTCAAGTTATACATTATCTAACAAGGTAAGTTCTGGTAATTACCTCTCGAAGGGATACATCCATCTAAATCTGACAGGACCGCAGATCAAAGCTTCGTCAGCTAAATGCACCATCAAGTGTATACTTATAACAAAGAATTAAGGAGGAAAGTATTTTTCCAATACACAGATTGCTTCGACTAGAGTACCCTTTGCTTTTAAAAGTTGTTCTCTGTTGATTACCTTCGCGCACAAAATTTTGAAAAACAAACTTATCCGAAGAAGAGAAAGCCGCAGATCTTTAGGTAGTGAAGGCGATGCATGAACCAGTAACGGAAACAAATGTTGCATAAGTACATGATAATCATGAGACTTTAAGTTCTTCAAATCAGGTGGATCAACACTAATGCAAGTGCGAATATTGGAACAAAAACTAGTTGGCACCTTTAAGTTCTTCAATGCAGTACACAATGCAAGTTTTTCTTTTTTCGTCATTGCAAAAGGAGCATCTTCCATTGTTGTTTTACCAGAGTTATCATCTACTTTCAACCATTGCTTCTTTTTATACCCCATTGCTTCCATATCTCTGCGCGTATTAGGACCATCCTTTGACTTGTTTCCACCCATGATCGTGTTAACAAGATGCTCATTTATGTTTTTCTATGTATGCATAACATATGTATTATGCCGCACCAGATTTGAACACCAATTAGGCATATCATAGAGGATAGATCTTCGAGTAAATAAGGGGTGGTCATGAACCTCAGCTTCTACATCAGCATCAGTTTCTCCTTCAAGTATTCTTTTACGTTTCTGTAGACTTGCTAGTGATGGTGGTTTTCCCTTACCAACCTTGGTTCTAATATTAGCTACAATCTCTTGAACCTGAAATCCTGTAAGTGGCCATGGTGCTGAACCGTGCTCTACCCCTCCATGGAAATTGGTTTTATCATCTCTATACTTATGCTTGGATGGCATCCATCTTCGGTGTCCCATGTAACAAATTTTCTTAGTGAACGGAAGATGTTGAGAAACTGTTCCTTCTCCACAAGTTGGGCAATCATAGTAACCATGAGTGACACATCCAGCTAAAGTCCCTAGTGCAGGAAAATCATGAATAGCCCACAATAATCTTGCTCTCATCAAAAACTCAGTTTAGTGAAAGATTCGAACGTCAGTACACCTTCATTCCATAACTCTATCAATTCCTCTATTAGTGGTTGCAAGTATACATCTATATCTTTCCCTGGTTCTCTTGGGCCTGATATGAGCAAACATAACATTTCAAACTCTCGTTTCATGCACAACGAAGGAGGCAGGTTGTACGGACAAATAATTACAGGCCAACAGCTGTGACTAGGACCGAAACACCCATTCGGGTTGAAACCATAAGTTGATATACCTAATGTTACATTCCTTGGTTCCTTAGCGAACTCCGGTGAAAAATTATCCGCAGATCGCCAAGCTGAAGAATCGACTGGATGACGCATAAGGTTTCCATCCGACTGTGCTCTGGAATGCCAATACATTGACTCTGCTATCCATGGTACACTATATAACCTTTGCAGCCTTTCTATCAATGGAAAATGGCTTAATGTCTTGCGAGCAACTTGCGTAAGCTTCCTCTCGTCATTAAAGACCTTCTCATACCTAGGTTCTTGACACACAGGACACTTAACCAATGATGCATGATCCTTCCAGTATAAAATACAATCATTGATGCATGCATCATAGGTTATGTAGTCCATCCCCATTTCTTGTATCAACTTTTTTATATCATGGAACTTACACGGCTGTGTATTTCCATCAGGAAGCAACTCTTTTAACAATTCTAAGAGTGCAGTGACACTATTGTCAGAAAACCCATATTGGGTTTTTATGTTATTTAATTTAATAGCAGCATACAATTGTGTCTTTTCCTTAGAACATGAAGGATATAAAGGTTCTCTAGCACGCTCATAAAAATATCTTTTTTTCTTGCTACTAGTCTCCTCGTGAACCCTACTGTGTACGCTAACATTCTCATCTACACTACAAGCGGGATTAACGTTCTAAGCAAAATCTTCTACATTGTCCTCAGCAAATACTTCTACATTGTCAGCTGAATTTCCTAGATCGTCTCCAATTCCTACGTTGTCAACTGCAACTCCTACATTATCACTTCTGGGTTTACCTTCATGCGACTTCTCCCCATGGAAACGCCACAATGTATAGGTGAACATAATACCATTCTTGACCAAATGATAATCAATTTTACCTAAAGACAAAGGTACTTTACCATTCTTACAACTATTACAAGGACAGGAGAACTTAGTTCTTCCACCAGCATTTTCACGCACAAACTCTATAAATGATCTTACACCTTCTAAGTATTGAACAGAAGTACGCGCACATTTCATCCAGCCTTTATCAACCATTGATAACTAAATGATATCTATGTTATTAACATTTAAGGAAAAGTAATAACTACAACTGTAATAACTAAATGATATTTATGCTCCCATGATCAAGACGTGGTTACGCATGGGACTTTCACATATGTATTTGCAAGTTTCCATAATAATTGCACTCAACAAAAATCTATATTCGTGTAAAAATTTGAAAATCCAAATCTCAGTTACAATCAACCAAATAAAATAACTTTGTCCTAGTGGGTACAGGGTTGCCGAAGCCATGTAAGTTAGCGACAGAAACATCCCCTCAAAGAAGAGAGAATGAGCTACAAGTAGCTTTTGCGAATAACCACTAGGACTGTTATCATGTTGCTTACTGAGAATCAGTCAATATCAAAACAAAACTTCCTAACTTAGGTCATTTAAACTTAAAAGACTACCTTAACATGAAACTAAAGTTCAATCCATTCATAATAGTAAAACATAGCAACTTAAAGAATATAATCAGCAAGTTTCCTAGCTGCGACAACCCTGTACCCTAAGCACAACACAAAATGAAATAAATCACTAAACAACAGATCGATTAAAAAAAATGAAACCTTAAAAATCGAATAAAATAACTTAGTCCTAGTGGGTACAGGGTTGCCGAAGAACTGTAAGTTAGCGACAGAAACATCCTCTCAAAGAAGAGAGAATGAGCTACAAGTAGCTTTTGTAAATCACCACTAGGACTGTTATCATCATGCTCACAGAGAAGTAAAAGTTCATTTAAACTTAAAAAACTACCTTAACATGAAGTAAAAGCTCAATTCATGATGAGCATATTTATGGAACATACAAACTGGAATTTAGGTTACTACCTTAACAGATTCCTTAACCGCTGCGTCTTTTCAGTTTGGCTCTTGCCAAAAGGATCCTCTCCTGGCTCTGCAAATACCAAGGATACAGAACAACATTAGCTAACCAATTGAAGCTCATTATGACACTTAATGAAAAAAATCTTCAGATAATAGTAAAACATAGCAACTTAACGAATATAATCAACATGTTTCCTAGTTGTGCCAACTGGAATCTAGAGGATAGAGACTGCTCTAGCTCTCATCAAACATTCCAAGAATACATAAGACTTTAGTAAGGAGTATTACAATCTAATGCATACTGTAGTTAGACATGGTGTAACATTAGCCCATACAATCTGGAATCTAGAGAGTGCTGGTGCACTCTCTTTCGTATGAGATAATGAATTGCTTTTCTTAAGAAATTGACTTACTCATACGAAAGAGAGTTCTCTACCTCTCATCAAACATTCCAATTCAATGGTCACATTCATCAGTAGACCTTTATCAGGTAGCACTCTGCCTAGTCAACTTACTATGCTTCTAAGGAAAAAAAAACTACATCATTTCTAGAGCACTCTACCTAGTCAACTTACTATGCTTCTATGATATTTACAAACATGGTATTGCTATTATAAACACACTTCAATCATCAAAAAGATACAGAACTGAGACATAAAACCCTAAAATCACAAAAAAAAAAAAAATAGAAATTTTCGAAATTAACATAAAACCCTAAAATCAGTTGATAAGAAGAAGATTTATACCTTCAAAATTCTTCAATCTTCAAGTCCTCAAAATTCTCCAAACCCTAACAAGAAAATCGAAGACAAAAATTTCAGTTAGATTTATATGAAGAAGATTAACAAAACATAAATCATATCAAACAAATCGTTTTATATTCACAGATTAAAGAATGGAAAAAATAAAAATGAAATAAAACAGATCGATTAAAAAAAAATGAAACATAAAAAATGAAACATATCGTTTTAGATTCATGGATTAACACTTACACAGATCGATGATTGAAAGGCGTGGAGAAGATTAAAGAGATTTCTGTGATGTATCTCAGCTAAATCGATCGATGATCGAAAGTTCTCTAAACCCTAGTTTTATCGCCTGAACATACCCAGAGCAGAAGATGACTGAAGAGAGAATAAGGGGATAAGATTTCTGCGATTCATTCACACGATTTGGTAAACTTACACGGTTCATTCACACGCTGCTCAGGAGGGTGTTACCGAGTGTTACTCTGCACACGGTTCTTTCACACGTTTTTTTTTTCCAGCAGTTAATAATCGTGAAACTGGCTGGGCCATCACTAAACTAGTAAAAATTCGTAACCGAACTCGTTGTGTCACTAAATTTTTGTAACTGAATTTTTTGGTCACAAATTCGTGACGGCTACATGTTAGTTACGAATTTTAGTTACTAATCGCTGAATATGGTGTAGTGATTGCTCTGGAGGAGAAACAAAATGAAATGGAATCATACCCAATCGTGAACACCATCTCGCTTGCGGCAAGTGGAAGTTTGCTCCCAAAAATGATAAATATTGTAGCGAGCACCTCGCAAACACAACAAGAGAAAGTAGTGATTGATAACCAACAAAAACTAGTAGCGATGGGCAGTCGAGATCAGGAAGAATATGAAAGGGAGAAGAATTATTATAATCGCGGTGGAAATAATAAGATTCAAAGACTCGATCAACCTCAAGAAACTTGTGGTGGACAAAGGCAGAATAATTATAGAGGACAAGGTAATCAGAGGATAGTATGGGAAGAAATTAAGATGCCAGCTCTCAATACCAGTATAGAAAATATTTGGGAAGCTATCATTTTAATGGAAAATATACCCTCCCCGTGGAACATGGGGAAAGAACCTCATCCAAACAATCGAAATCAAGAATTCTTTCCTTACCATCATTTTCATGGCCACTCAGTAAACGATTGTATGAATGTGAAGAGAATAATATTGAGGATGATTGATCAGGGAAAGTTAAATCATTTTCTAGTAGGAAATCCACAATCTCAGCAATTACAGCCAGCACCAGAAACTCGCAGAGTGAATGCTATAAAAGGAGCAGAAGCATTTGTGATAGAAGTAGGTGCTAAAGCAAAGAATTTGTTCTGTAATTCCATTGTGCACTCATATAAAACTATGGAGAATTTCCATGATAAAGTCCTAAGCAGAGTCTTTGCCAGAGACATGAATGGAAAAGAGATAATGAATATAGCGAGAGCCTCACCATTAGAGGAGTGGAAGAAACAAATTCTATCTTTCACTGCGCAAGATGTACCTGAGGTTGGCGAGCAGTATGATAATCCATTGGTCGTACGATTAGAGATTAATCCAAAACAAATTCAAGAAGAAGATGAAGAGAATGATAGTAAAGTTGAAGATTCTTGGGCCATCAACAAAGTCTTAATAGATACAGGGAGTTCAGTTGATATCTTATTTTATCATACCTTCAAAACCATGGGTGGAAAAGACGAAGATTTAATACCATCAACGTACAAAATCTATGAATTTAATGGTACAGCTAACAAACCAAAGGGAGAAATTGAAATGCAAATACCATTAAAAGGAATATCTTCGAAAATTTTATTCTGTGTTGTGGACATCGAATCACCCTACAATGCTTTGATAGGAAGGCCTTGGTTACATGGGATATTGGGTGTAGCATCTACCTATCATCAGTGTATCAAATTTCCTCATCCTAAAGGTGTTGGAGTTATTAAAGGAGATTGGGGAGAAAGCAAGAAATGTTATGAAATTGATATGAAATCTTGTGAAGAAAGAGCTGAGAAGAATAACAATTGGAAGTACAAGATCAAACAGCAACAAAGATGTGAAAGGTTAATGGTTGATACCATAGAGCGGAAAGAAGATGTGAAAGCTGATAGCGAGCACCTCGCAAGAGAAGAAACAACAGTGAAACGAAGCAGAAAAGCAGAATCAGAAAATAGTAAGTAGAAGAGGTAAAATAATAAACTTTAGAGAACACTATAAGTGATTTGTCTGAATAATATGTAATTGAGTAGAATATTTTTCTTGAAAGAATCGCAAAATTTTACAATATTCGCAAGAAATTCTATTAGAGTTATGAAATTCTATCAGAATTACGATACTTGCAAGAAACGCGAATAAAATTTCGCAGAGGCATAAGAATAGGATGAACCTTCATGGCGTGCACCCTAGTTCGCGAATAAAATTTCGTAAGAGGAAAATGTAAGACCTAATGGCGCGTCATAAAGGGGGTATCTCTTGACATGACTCAACGATAAGGTTATACCGCTGCTGGAACCTGAGTCATGCAGACGATGGGGTTAAAGAAAACCTATCCGGGAGAGAGATCTTGGATTTCCAACTATATATGGTTATACCCTGGTTGGACGACCGAGAATCTCTT
Source organism: Papaver bracteatum (assembly GCA_023529315.1). Lineage (NCBI taxonomy): Eukaryota > Viridiplantae > Streptophyta > Magnoliopsida > Ranunculales > Papaveraceae > Papaver > Papaver bracteatum. The sequence continues at coordinate 44,095 of JAJJWX010000617.1, read as the reverse complement.
CCAAGAAGTGAAAAGTATGACCAAGGCGCCGAGGTACACGGTTGAGCCAAGAGTGCCCAAAGCGTACGAAACTCTCTTGAAATTCTTGGTAAGTCTTGGCTATGATGCACTTGGCATGAAGAAAACCCCACTTAGGGTGCAGTCTTGTAACTATAAGCCATATAGGCATAAATGACAAGAGGTTGCGAAAACAGTTGGTTGTTGGTAAATATGGATGGGAGGAGCTAGTCTTGTATGGCCGATGTTCCCTCCTTGAAGGGGCAACCAGGGGGAAGATAAGGGCGGCACCCTCCATTATGGAGCTGATAAGTGTCTTATGACGGCAATGTCATGGGGCTTTATGATCGCAAGAACATTTAGGCATGTCATATTGTCGCGTGACGTAAATTATACAGAGGCAACAAGCCAAAAGAGAAAAGTTGAGATGAAATCAATGGGGTTTTACATGAAAGTGTAAAGACGTCCTGCGATTTCATCGCAAGACGGCAATGTCATGAGGCTTTGATCCCGCGAGGGAGCTTAGACTTGTCATATTGTCGCAATACAATCAAAATAATACAGATAAGGCAAGATCAATGGGTAAAATACATGCAAATGTAAAGACGTCCTGCGATTTTGTCGTAGAAAGAAAGATCATGGCAAAATAAGACCTTTAAATAGGGAGGCATAATAAGACCACAAGATTACTGCGATAATACTCGCAGATGTTATGAGAATTGCGATTTCACGCAGTTATTGCTGGTGATAAGATCGCCAATATTAAGGAAAATTTTATTTACCATTAATGTCTAATCTTTAATCAATTTTTTATATTATAGATGAATAATAGAGGAAAGTATGGGAATGCATGAGAATGATGAAATTATTGTTCATCTATCATATGAAAATTACATAAATGCACGCATATAATTAAATAATAATAATTATATTGATTGATTGACTTGCAGAAACAGAACTTTTTTCTAATTCATACAGGTAAAAAGCAAAAGAAATTCACAAAATTGGAGAAACTCATAGCAATGTTATAGAAAGAAGAAAATAAATATACAAGGAAGACAAAGGGAAAAAGCAGAACTAGCTATCTAAATTCATCGCCATCCTCTTTATCAGACTTCTCTTCATCGCCAGATTTCTTCCTTTCATCATTATCATCATTATTTTCATTCTTATCAGAGTCTTCTCCTCCACTAGATTTTTCTCCTTCGTCATTATCGCTATCATTTTCATCCTCGTCAGAATCCTCAGCTTCACTATCAGAGATGTTAAGATTTGGGATTACTGCGGGAACTTCCTTTGCAAGATCAGGATATATGGAAGGAGAAATTCCATGATCATTGCAGACCAACTTAACAGAATCATTACGAACAACAATGAGAGATCTATTGAAATTCGCGATAGTAATATCAAATTGCTCCTTCAATCGTGAATATTTTTTATTGCGAGCAACAAGGGTATTTTCAAGTTCCCCAATTCTTTCAAGATATCTTTTTTCAGCTCCTGCGAGAATATATGACAACAAGTTAGAAATTTTGTAAAAAAGATTAACAAAAAGTTAGCGAGAAGAAGAACAACAAACAACATTCTCTTTCAGAAATCATATCTCTAATTAAGGCCGCTTGTTCAACTTGAATGCTAACATTTACAGCTAAGTCATTCCTGGCGTTGTCAAGAACCTTCGCAGCCCAAGCAAACTCATCATCGCTATTAATAAGGATACGAGATCGAGCTTGAGTCTCCCTCGCAAGAAGATCTTCATTCTCACGGATAAGTTTGTCTCTGTCCGTTTGAACGTCAAGGAGAGTTTTATGAAAATATGCTAAGGTTTTGGACCCCTTATTGATAGCAAGATCTTTCTCGTCAATAAGATCGCTAATTTTGTGTCTTAATCTATCTATTTCTTTCTTTGAATCAAGATAAAAGCGCCTATATTTGTCAGTCAAACCTAAATTGAATATGCGTTCAATTTTTAAGAGATTAAGCTTGGATCTAAGTTCATCTATGGAAAGGGATTTAATCTTATCATCTGAGAAATTACTTAAGGAATTATTAAGACAGGAAAGAAGAGTATGATCGTCTATAGGTTCAGGTAAAGTTTGAAAGAATATAGCCTCGTCAGTAATACCATAAGTATCTGCAAGTTAAAAGTGGCCGCTTGAATAAGCTGCGATAGAATAAAAAAAATTAAAAAAGAAAGGAATTAGTCATACCATATAATTGTTGGTTAGCCTTATCAAGATCAGAGATCTTTTGCTTATCAACCGAAGCTTCAATATCCAACTGTTTATTCTTCTTGCGAAGCTCAATAACTTCAGATTCTAATCTTTGTTTATCCTGGCGAAGTTTAGCAGCTTTTTCTTCAGAGCTGGCACATCTTTTATCTAAATCAGAAGCAACAGCAAAAGAAGCTCTTCCAACCTGCGAAAGAAAAATATAAATTGAGATCTAGCGATGAAGAAAATATATAAACAAACTGAAGAAATGAAAACTTACCAAAGCACCAAGAGAATTCAAGAGACTGGGAGTTAGCGATTTTGAGATTCCTTGGAGAGAATCATTATCCACCATAATAGGGGCATCACAAACTTTAGCGAGAGCTTGGGATGTCTTCTCAATAATTTCCTACTCATCATTAGAAGTCATGCTATGGGAAATATCACTAAAAATTCTAGACAAATGAGTCATTGAAGAATCAGAAGAAGAAGAATTTTTTATTGAGGGAAAACTGCTAACATTAAAATCAACACTGGAGTTTTCTGGAATTGTTTGAGGAGTTGAAGAAGAAGAAGGTTGGATTTTCCTTTTCTTCAAAGGAGGATTGCTATAATCTTCACCACAAGGAACAGAAGATTTCCCTTTAGGAGGAATAATATCTTTGTCTTGATCGCCGGATTTTCCATCATGAGGGGCAGCAGATTCTCCATCATGAGGCTTTCCTTTAGCAGAAGCAGCAGATTTTCCTTTGCGATTAGTAGAAGATTTTCCCTTGGGTTTTGGTTCTAAGGGTTCAAGTTCTTCAATCTCCTGCGATCACAGATGAAGATAATAAATAGGGGAAACAATATATTGTTAAAATTTACGAGGAAATATTTCTTACTTCATCCGTGAAAGATTTAAGAGAAAAAAAGGTGATGGGTTTCATATGAGTTTGATAGCTGATTTTCATCCTATCAATCTGAGACAGATCAAAATAGTTAGCGAGAGTACAAAAAAGACAGTAAATGATAATACTATGAAAAGTTAAGAGAATATACTTCTTTAGTTCTTTTAGGCCATTTAAAGACCCAAGGTTGATATTCTGCGATATTCGCATGAAGTTCGCGAGAACCAGATATATAAACACCTTCAAGACATAATGGAAAGATGAACCACTTGTCATCGCTAGAATGGCGAGGACCTTGGTTGGTAGGTGTGTGAAAATCAATATCCAGCATAAGAGATTTTTCATCGCTAGAGACCTTCTCTTTTTTCAAACGAACACCCCTGCAGGTGCTATCTCTCTTCATAGGGACTATACTGTAATTTACAAAGAAGTTGTCCACAGTGTAATCTGCAGAAACAATGGGGACATCTTTAAATAAAGGATTCTTTTGAGCTTCAGGGTAGCGAGTTCCTTTATTAGCACCGCGAGAAGCATATTCCAGTAGTAATATGATACAATCTCCACCTAGTTGATATACTGCTCGCGAGAATCTTTCATCAGAAATTATTTGATAAAATAATGGAAGTTCTGGATCATAGAGAGGGATGGGAAGACCAGCTTCAAGTTGTCCCAGCGATATTATAATTTTTTCGCGAGAACATCGATCATCAGTAAATAATTTAAGAGAAAGTTCAGATTTAGAATCTTGATCTGGAATTAAAGACAAGTTAAAACCTTTAACTCTAAGTTTCTCGCGCATTTCATTGAAAGCCTTCAAGTTTTTAGTACCAGCAACAACCATTTTTGAGTATGGGAATGAAAGAAAAGGTTGAAAAGAATAAATAAATCACAGCAGTAATGGAAGCGCAATTTGCGGAAGAACAATAAAAATTGCAGAGAGGATACAGAGAAAAAGAAGAAGAAACTAAAAGAGAAAAAAGAGAGGAATAAGAAGAGTATTTATAGAAGAGGAAATTTCTCTAAGAAGATGAAGGAAATTAATGCAAAGATGAGACGTGGGTGGTCAGATCGCAGCGGTTAGAGGAGACATGTCAAAAATTTATTGGAAGAAAGAATTCGTGAAAACAGCTGGCGAAGGACATAAAAATGTGTCAGAATGGGGAAATCTTAAAAGATAAGTGGTTATGGAATTTTAAATTCTCATGATCTTCTCTTCTTCGCAGAAAAATACATGAGAAGAGGCAAGATGTAGGACCAGAATATCGCTACAACGCTATTCTTGCGATGTTAACAACGTTTCTGCGAACGTCACTGCCAATTCTTTAACAACGTTTCACGAGCGTAACAGAATACCCGAAAGACATTGATGATAGAAGAAATAAAAGAAGAATGTGTTGATCTTGCGATGGCCATCATTCTTGCGATGAAGAATGATTGCGATGAGATCGCAGGATAGAACCGAAAGAGGAAGAAAACTTTGCTGTCATATATTATGTAAATCCCTATATAAAGAGATCGATAGATCCAAATAAGGATGATGTATTTTTAAGAGTTGAAAGAGTCTTAAGGAGAGAGAAACTCCAAGAGAATGTTTGTAATCTTGATTTCTCTCAATTCTGTAAACATTTCTGAGATTTGAATAGTAAAGTGTCGTTTAAATCTTTGAAGTTTAATTGATTTCCAATAGATTTCTATAGAATCTTAACAAGGGTGTAGTGTGGGAATTCCTGCAACTACACTTTGAAATTTGATTTGCAATTATTTTCAATAGTCTTTCTAGGTTGAGAACATTCTGGATCAAAGTGCCCAAAATCTCCACAATTGTAACACTGAACTTTTGATCTATCAACTGGTTTTCTTCATTGATAACCTCCAATATTAGATCTCTCTCCATTGTTATATCTTCTTTGAAAACTTCTAGCATTAGGTTTTCATTAATTATTTCTCCATCTAAATTGACTCTGAAGTGCTTGTTCAACTTGTTTTGCAGCAGTTTTTTTCTCTAAAAGTCTTTGTTCATAAGCTTGTAATGAACCTAATAACTCATTAAGAGTCATAGTTGCAGCAGTGTTACATTCCTCTATATCAGTTACTTTTTCTTTAAACTTCTCAGGTAAACTTCTTAGAATGTTTTCAACACCTGCTGAATCTTCTACAGTATCACCATTAGCTTTCATCTCATTGACAATATTCAGTGTCTTTGAGAAAAACTCTGAAATTGTTTCAGTTGTCTCCATTTGTAGTAGTTCATATTTTCTTTTCAAGGTTTGTAATCTAACCTTCTTAACTTTGTCAGAACCTGTGTAGTATCTTATCAAACCATCCCAAGATGCTTTAGCTTGCTTAATATAAATATATCTATCCATGAGAGATTCATGAATACCCTGATGAAGAATATATGTAGATTTTGAATTCTTCTTCCTATTATCAGTTAACTGTGTTAGCGCAGCTCCTTCAGGTATTATTCCTTCTGCTAGTTCAGCATAACCATCTTTCACAATCTCCCATACCTCTTGGTGTATAAAAATATTCTCCATCTGCAACCTCCAGTGTTCAAATTTTTTACCTTCAAACACATGCACCTTGATTGAACTTAAACTCGCCATGTTCTTCAACTTAACTTCTCATACCCACAGTCCTAGAACCTGATACTAGTGCTCTGATACCAGATGTAGAAAATCTGATATCAAAGACTTAATGAAACACATAAAAAACTAAACTCAAACAAGCTTCCCTTAATTGATGTAATTTGACTAATGGCTCAACATCCTATTTATAAGAGTAACAAACTTGACTCTCAAGTAAAAAAAACTTTCCTAACATAAACAAACTCTAACAAGAAACTTCTAGACAATTCTTCACATAAACAAACTCTTAAAACAAGTAATACTTATAACCCAAGCAAACTTCTAAATACCGTACCATGAATCAACAACTCTTGTTGATCCATTCACTTCATGTCAACTGTCCCAGTTGACCCGACCATATTGGATCAGCTCTCATAGTTGATAAATACTGACTTCTTCACATTGTACCAACAACACATGTTGATCCACTTTGACTATATCAACTCTCATAGTTGATCCCTTTTATCTTCTTCATACTATCTTGGTTTATTCTTCAACAAATATTCACACACACTTACGATTAAATATGTGAATTAAAAAATAAATACACTCTTGTTTGATGGTGTTTTTTTAGATTAGGGGTAAAATCGTAAAACCCTAGTCAGATAGTGACGTCACAGAACTTGAGTAATAATGTCCAAACCAAGCACATTTATTGAACCCTTAATTTGTCTGCTAGAAAATTACCAAGGTACATTTTTTTTTTTCTAATTAGGGTTTCGACAGGCCAAAACCATAATTCTCACACCGCATGTGCCAATGGAAAACCATGCCAGCCACACCTACCGCGCCAAGGAATTCCAACCATGCTAGCCGCACCCATGTGCCAATGGCAAACTATGCCATCCACACCTATCGCGCAAAGCCATGCCAACCATGCTAGCCGTATCCCTGTGCCAACGGCTAACCATGTTAGCCACACCTACCGCGCTAAGGCATTCCAACCATGATAGTCTCACACATGTGCCAATGGCAAACCATGCCATCCACACCAACCGCGCCAAGGAACGCCAACCATGCTAGTCGCACCCCAGTGTCAATGGAAAACCATGCCAGCCACACCTACCGCGCCAAGGCATTCCAACCATGCTAGCCGCACCCATGTGACAATGGCAAACCATGCCAGCCACACCTTCCGCTCCATTCCAAATGCACCTTTCCATGGCCCCATGCCAAACTAGTCGAGCCACCTTGCTGGCCTTCCCTACGCGGTTACCAAAATGAAGACGTGCGATAATCAACTGTCGCCCTTCAATCCCAAGAGAAAATCCTAGCCGTCCGAGGTTACCAAACGACCTTTGGCCCAAAACTCAAGCTTGGTCACGAACCTAGATTGGTCACGCCAAACTTTGGCCCCACATGTCAAGACAAACCGCACCTAGCCAAGCTATCCACTTCACGCACCCATGGCGAACCCTTTGCCCCACATGCTAAGCCAAACTGCACCTAGCCAAGCTAGCCACGCCATGCACCCATGGCAAACCCAGGTCTCCACATGCCAAGCCAAACCGCACCTAACCAATCTATCCATGCCATGCGCCCATGGAAAACCCTTGGCCCCACATGCCAAGCCAAACCGCACCTATCCAAGCTATCCACGCCATGCGCCCATGGAAAACCCTTGGCCCCACATGCCAAGCCAAACCTCACCTATCCAAGCTATCCACGCCATGCGCCCATGGAAAACCCTTGGCCCCATATGCCAAGCCAAACCGCACCTAGCCTAGCTAGACGCACCATGCGCCCATGGCAAACCCTTGGCCCCGCCATGCCAAGCCAAACACGACTTGCCTTGTCCCTAGCCAAGCTAGCCGCACCATATGCCAAGCCAAACCACACCCTGCCTTAGCCCTAACCAACATAGCCGCGCCACCATGTTGGCCTCCCCTACATGGATACCCAAGCGAAGGCCTGCAACAATCAATGGTTTCCCTTCAATCCCAAGAGCAAATACTATCCATCCAAGGTTACCAGACCACACATGGTAACCTTTGACCCAAAACTCTAGTTTGGCTAGTCACACCAAACCGCGCTAGGACGTTCCACGTCAATAACGTGCTAACCTAGCCGCGTCACCATGCCATGCCAATGTCTTTCCAACCTAGCCGCGCCACCATGGCATTCCAACCTTGTCGCGCCACTATACTGGCCTTCCCTATGCGGCCACCAACGAACGAAAGCGTGCAACGATCAATGGCTACCTTTCCTCTTAAGGTACAAAATTTCGACCGTCGAAGGTCACCAAGCTACTAAGTCTCCCAAGCTCGACTTCCCAGGAAACAACCATATGCTACATGTTTTCCACAAAAACATTCGATACATCAACACATATCACAAACTGGGGGATCCTCTTTAGGTATTGGTTTGGCGGTTTACAGCGTGCGGCGTACACTATGCCCGTCATAAGGAAGTTTCATAAGGGTGAGGCGGTTAGTAAATACATGGAGTTAAAGGTGAAACGTTCATGGGACATCAATTCCATACGTTGATGTTTTTATGGAACATCAATTCCATACGTTAACGATTTTATGGAACATCAATACCATGCATACGGTTACCACCTCCTCCCATTTACTTACCAATTTTTCCATTCCTTAATGAGACCAGGGTACGTTTCACTTCGACTTGCATAAATAGGTCTTACCTGTTTCCACATAACAACAAGTTCATTCGGGAATATACAACACTTAGAAAATACTTGCTAGCTTACCATTTGTTAGCCTTCCCATTTTTCTGATACAAGTCGCAGTAACAAAACTACTCTTCCAGAATCAACTATTCTGGTCTCTTCTCTTTGCTTGCTTCCCTCCCCAAAACCAACCCATTGTCCTCCACTTTGTGAACGAAGCAAGTCCGGAACGGCCATTTATTGGTTTATGATGGATTTGTACAGATTGATCTCTCGAATCCAAAGTACTCCCTTGCAGTACATTGTTTAGGGTTTAAATTGTTTCTCACCCGTACACCCGAAATTACCGAAATTAGCAGAAATCATTTTCACCTACAAACAACTCCCTCCGTCCCAAATTAGATGAGCTAGTTGGTTTTAAATTTTGTCCCATAATAGGTGAGCTATTTCTCTAAACAAGGGGATTTTTCTAAAACTACCATTTTAATTAATTATTGTTACTACATGAAATATGTATAATGTGATAGCCATGTTTATATTCATTACGTAGGTGTTTTTAAATGATTTATAACGGTATGAAGTTTACGAAAAACCATGGTATAGTTTAAGAGATAAATCATTTTTGAATTTTACTAGTTATTATCCATGAGGGTATAATTGTAAAAAATACTTAAACATACTCCTCTTTTCTCATTGCCTTAAAAATTGTGCAAACTACAACTAGCTCATCTAATTTGGGACGGAGGGAGTACCATACACTAACACCTTTACAAGGTTCTAGAACATATTCAGACAGAAAAAACCTCGAAGAAATTAGAGAGAATGTTCAAACACATTTACGATAAATTGACTATTTAAAGGTTCCATGACGGAAACCGTTACTTTGGGGCATATTCCCGGAAACAGGAATACTGGGGCATATCCCCAAGATGACAGTCGATTTGGGGCATATCCCCAATTTTCCCATTATTATACGGTTCCAAAAGATAAAATCATACTCCCTCCGTCTCACTATTAAGTGACCTAATTCAAATTTGCACAATTTTTAAGGCAAGCAAGAAAAATGAGAGCATTTTTTACAATTATACACTTATGGATGATAGCTAGTGAAATTTCGAATTGATTTATTTTTCAAACTACACCACGGATATTCGCAAACTTCATACCATTGAAAAGCATTTTAAAATACCTATGTAACGAATATAAATATGCCCACCAAATTATGCATATTTTTTATAATTAACTAAAATGATAATCTTAGAAATATCTATTTGTTTAATGATATAGGTCACTTATTATAGGACAAAGTCTAAAAGTAAACAAGTCACTTAATAGTGGGACGAAGAGAGTAAATAATTACATCAGTTTGATATGCAAAACTAAAGTTACGTTAAATCACATAAAAAGATGATATATAATATATTTTGTCACCGATTTCACTTTGTTTCTCTGTTTGTTTGAAAAATGCCGCGTGGCTCAGTGTAGCGTATTGTGAAAAAACTGATATAAAATATATTTTGTCACCCCATAAACTACGCACAACGTTCCCACTCCCCACAACTGAAAACAAAGTGACAGCCATTACTTCCTTATTCTAAACAAAAATCTATCTGGTCCATATCAAGTATCAACTTCGACGAGTTGACTCTATACTCTGTGTTAACACAAAACATTAAACGTAGGCCAAAAATCACCGTCTAAAATGAGTCGAAGGATTTATATGTGATTCATGGATGTTCGACCGGACCCACCGCTTCCCAAACTTTTCCATCCGTCTGTGGTGACTTGGATAGAACCGAACCAAACCTGCCTTGTTAGCTCACAATGTTAAAACAAGTGATTGCTGTCCTTCTCTTCATGGTTAGTACATAGTTCTGATATTGTTGAGCTGATTGTTTTACCCCCGTGCCATAGAATCTTAATTGTAGGTGTCCATTAAGAAATTCGGTCAAAGCATAGTAGAGACCTTAGGTAGCATGTCCTTATTTTGTCTAATTTATTTAGCAGTCTGATTTTGTTCATACCCTTGACAGTCTGATTTTGTTCATACCCTTGACCAGTGTTCTCTGCAATACAGTCTATACTTCAACCGGTAGAAGAGCAGATGCTCTTAGCTGTCTTACTATTTAGTATATATATGGACAAGTCAAACTTAAGGATATTTTCCCTAAGAGACGAAAAATGTTCACAAGTGGAAATAGAATTGGTTGTCGACATCCATGAACTCAGCACAATGTCCCCACAACTGAAAACAAACGCGCCATTCAAAAGTCTCACTTTTTCTCCTTCTATTCTTTAACTAGTACTCATTGTACTCCAGTCAATGTGCAAAGTGCAAACCCGGTAACCGAACGACTACTTACCGTCCAAATTCATAGCGAACTACTAGTGGTCCAACTTTATTTTTCAGCATCTTTTAATTTGTGTGAAAAATATCAATAATGGTATTCTTAGGTGTTAAGTTGATGGCATTTACTGCAACTTGCTCAACTTGCACCAATCTTATAGAATTGTATATTTCACAAATGACAGACCCCTCTTGTTTTGAGGCTTTCACAGTACTAGCCAGCTAGTTTGTCTTGTTGGTGAGGTGAACCTATCCCATAATACTATCCCTGTTTGTTGCTTTGTTATTGAGTCAATGTGAAGTGGATAAGTGAGAAAGAGAGTCAAACAAATCACTACTCATTTAATTTTCTCTTGCTGCATTAGATTTTTTTATATTAGAGTCAAATGTATTTGATTCCATCTTCTCTATATAAACGGGCGCAACTTAGTTTAGTATTTTCTCATCAGTATTGACTATTGAGCTCAAAAGTTCAGAAATGGTATTCAGAAAAGATATTATCTGTTTCAGATTCATCTTATTCTCTTATTATCTATCTATAGTTTTATCTCAAAGTTTGATTTCAGATGAGATTGAAGCTCTGAAAGCATTCAAAAGTTCAATCAAGCATGACCCGTTTGGTGTTTTATCGAACTGGACTGATGACACACTTCATTGTTATTGGTCTGGTATTGCTTGTGATGATGTAACTAATCGCGTTGTTTCGATTACTCTTTTCGAAAGTGAGCTTTACAGATTCTTGATTTATCTTCGAATTTGTTTAATGGTTCAATTCCTTCTCAGTTAGGAAACTGCTTGGAGCTTACTAGGTTAGGACTTGAAGACAATTTGTTGTCAGGTGGTCTACCTGTGGAGTTGGGTAAACTAAAGAATCTTCAAATTCTGGCAGTCGGAATGAACCGTTTGCAAGGAAACATACCGGATAGCATTTGCAGCTGCACAGGCTTGAATGGGCTTGGCTTATACGCAAACAAACTCACTGGTATGATCCCTTCTTGCATCGGTAATATGGTTAATCTTCAAGTTCTTTCGGTTTACAATAATACTCTGGTGGGTTCAATACCTGGTTCTATTGGGAAGTTGGGAGCTTTGCAAGCTTTAGATGTTAGTGTCAACCAGTTGTCCGGAGTAATACCTTCAGAGATTGGTAATTTGTTAGAGTTACAACAGCTTAACATTTTCCAAAATCAAATTGAGGGATGGATTCCACCTGAATTAGGCAATTGTCAGAAACTTGTGGGTTTGAAAATGTATAATAATCGTTTAACATGAAGTATTCCTCCTAGTTTATCCAATCTTAAATCATTACTAAACTTGACTCTATCACAAAATCAGTTCACTGGAGAAATACCTTTTCAACTCGGGTACCTCAGATCATTGCAGTCCCTGAGGTTGCAATCGAATAACTTAACCGGTACCATTCCTTCTTCTCTGACAAACTTGAAAAACTTAACATATCTATCTTTGAGCCAGAATGCTTTGAGTGGGAAAATGCCGTCAGAGATTGGATCACTCTATAAACTGAGAACACTAGTTCTGAACAACAATTTCCTGAGTGGTTCTATACCACCTAGCATCTCTAACTGTTCATTTCTTCTCCAGTTAAGCTTAGGTATGAACAGATTAACTGGGCCAATTCCTTTTGGTTTGGGAAATATGCGGAACCTCTCGTACTTATCTGTCAGTAATAATGAAATGTCCGGTGAAATTCCTGAAGACATGTTTAACTGCACAAATCTTGTGATATTGGATCTGGCAGTAAATGGTTTCACTGGGCCATTGGCGTCGAGCATTGGCAAACTCTCCAAACTTGAGATTCTGAAAATCCATGCAAATTCTTTTTCTGGACCAATTCCTCCAGAAATTCTGAAGTTAACTCAATTGTTCTCTCTGGAACTGGGTAGGAATAAATTTTCAGGTGTGATACCTTCTGGCTTATCAAAGCTATCATTTCTTCAAGGGCTGTCCTTACCTGAAAATTCTCTAGAAGGCGAAATTCCCACCGAAATATTCGAACTTAAATATTTGGCAGAATTGAAATTGCAGAAAAATAGATTCACTGGTCCTATTCCGGACTTGTTTTCAAAACTTGAGAAGCTTACTTACTTGGATTTGCATGGAAATAACTTTCAAGGATCCATACCAAGAAGCCTGCGCTTTCTTAACAGGATCTCGGTGCTGGATCTTTCTCGCAATAATCTCACAGGAGCTATTCCTGGAACTATGATTACAGGCATAAAAGAGTTGCAGATATTTCTAAACTTATCAAGCAATTTCTTGTCGGGGGTTATCCCCAAAGAGCTTGGTGAGTTGGAAATGGTGCAATCCATTGATTTGTCTAGTAATAATCTGTCCGGAAACATTCCTGTAACATTTGGAGGCTGCAAGAGCTTGTTACTGCTTGACATTTCTGGAAACACACTTACAGGTCAAATTCCTGACAAGATTTTTTCTCAAATGTACTCTTTACTGAGCTTGAATCTTTCAAGAAACAGATTAAATGGCGAGCTCGAGGAAAAGTTTGAAAATATGAAACACATCATCACCCTTGATCTATCTGTAAACAATTTTAGCGGCAAGATCCCCGAGAGTTTCACAAATCTTTCCACCCTTAAACATCTCAACCTTTCATTTAATCAGTTTGAAGGATCTGTTCCAACAGAGGGAATATTTAGTACCATTGGTTTATCTAGCTTGGAAGGTAACCCGTCGCTTTGCGGAACCAAATTTCTCAGTTCATGCAGCAGTCAAAGCCACTCAAATTCTCGTAGCCGGTTCTCCAAAAAGTCTATCTTGATTCTTATAGTTCTTGGATCTGTCATTGTACTTCTTCTCATAGTTATCATTGGTATAATTGTACACCGTCATGCTAACAAAAAAAATCTGAAAGGTGACATGGAATCCGAAAGGCAATACTCATTAACTCCTTCACTCAAGAGATTTGAAAGAAAAGAAATAGAATCAGCAACAGACTTCTTTAATGAAGGTAATGTACTTGGTGTAAGCAGTTTGAGTACTGTTTACAAGGGTAGATTGGAAAATGAAACACTTGTAGCAGTAAAAAAACTGATTTTAGATCAGTTCCCAGAGGAATCAAACAAGTGTTTTAATAGAGAATTGAAGACTTTGAGCTATTTGAGGCACAAAAATCTGGTAAAGATAATTGGTTATGCTTGGGAGAGTGGGAAACTGAAGGCTTTGGTTCTGCAGTATATGGAGAATGGGAACTTGGAGAGTGTTATACATGATAATAGCACAGACACGTCAAGGTGGACACTCGAGGAGCGGATGAAAGTGTGTATTTCAGTTGCCAATGCAATGGTTTATTTGCATTCGGGTTACGGCGACCCAATTGTGCATTGTGATCTTAAACCGTCAAATATTCTTTTTGATGAACATTGGGAGGCTCATGTTAGTGACTTCGGAACAGCTAGAATTTTGGGTGTTCATCTTGATACTGAAAGTGGCATTTCCTTGTCATCTGCATTTCAAGGAACAATTGGCTACTTGGCACCAGGTATATTGACTCTCACTTATTCAATAATATGGTTCTTTTTCCACAATCCGTAAGTTCAGTGTTTATGTATATCAACATCACTGCTAATGGTCACTGACAGAACATGTTAACATATTTCAGAGTTCGCGTTTATGAGGAAAGTGACAACTAAGGCAGATGTTTTCAGCTACGGGGTATTACTCATGGAGTTTTTAACTGCAAAAAGACCAACAGGACCAATTGAAGAGAACGGGTTTCCGGTTACTCTACGCCATTTAGTGGAGAGAGCTCTGACAAATGGAGGCGATGGAATTCTTGAATTAGCGGATCAAAAATTGAACTTAAATATGTCATCCAAAGGAGAGTAAGAGAAACTAATAGCGCTTCTTGAACTGGCTCTCTCGTTTACCTCTTTTGCCCCTGAAGATCGCCCCGACATGAATGAGGTTTTATCAACACTTATAAAGATAAGTGAAGGTAATATACAAGCCATGACATGATGATAATGTGTAACTAATTTGCACCCATTGGCATATTGCTTAACTTAGATAGTCTCCACTTTTTGTTATTGTATTTTCTTTCAAACTTTAACTAATTTGCACCCATTGGAATGTCTACGTTTATACGCATAACCCGAACGTTTGGAACGCACCCCCTTTAGTTAATCTGCCGGACCGGTCCATGATATAATCACAGACCCGTAGCCCGTATACTCACCACATGGCCCTCTAATAGCCCATTCAAACACTCACTCCCGTATTAGACCTTCTTATTCTTATAGATCGGAAGTTCTCGGCAAAAAGGAAAAAAAGAAAATTTGCTCGATAAGAAATCCAGAGAAGAAGAAGAAGGGGGAGGATAAGCAATGTCAAGCATTCCCGAAGATGTCTACCTTGCGATCCTTCTAAGGCTACCCGTGAGATCAACATATGCATGTAAGTGTGTTTGCAAGTCTTGGCTTCAGATAATTTCTAACCCTAGTTTTGCTAAGATGCACCTTAATATCACCAAACGAAGGAAAAACTTTAATCTGATATTTGAAAGCTGTGATGTGGGTGAACGTAGAAGAGACAGTAATTGGAAAATTAACTGTATAAGCTATGATTCATCGTCGTCAGTGGATGGAAGTGAAATTGTTAAGATGGTGGATTTCCCATTCAATTCACTTCCCGTTAGACCTTTTCGATTCATAGGTTCATGTAATGGAGTGGTTTGCTTGTGGTTTGCTAATGGTGTTGAGACATTCATTTGTTTTTGTAACCCTGCAACTAAAGAGTACAGGAGAATACTTAGACGAAAACATAATTTTTGGAATGACTATGATATCAACACCATCAATGCTTTTGGTTATGATTGCAAGACTGATGATTACAAGTTAATAAGCATTGTAAAACGTCCTGGGACTGATCAGTTACTCGACGTTGTGGTGTATAAGTTGGGATCAAATGCATGGGAATGTAGCCAAACCGTGACATATAAATTTCCTGATAAGCGACAAACTGGGATTATTGTTAATGGAGCTTTTCACTGGTTTGGAGAAGCGCGTGAGAAAAACTCATCCAAGTTAATTATTTCTATGAATATCAGCAACGAGAAATTCGACAAAGTGCAATTTCCAAAAGAACTCTACGACAAAAAGCATTTCCCGATGACCATTGGAGTTTTGGAAGGGTGCCTTTGTTTAGTTGTTACGGTTTCTATGAGTGGCTCTGAGGTTTGGATGATGCAAGAATGTGGAGTGCGAGAATTTTGGACTCAAGTTTATACCATTGACAATGAAAGTATTTGGAGTTTCCCCGATACGGGCTACACTTTCAGGCTTGTGCATTCTTTTGAAAATGGTCAGATTTTACTAAAATATGGCTATAGGTTGGTTACATATGACCCAGAGCATAGAAGGGGTAGAGAACTGAAAAAAAATAGTGGTTTAAGGATACATGATTCAATAATTTATGTGGAAAGCTTAGTTTCACTCAATTCGGCTACTTATGCCGGTAGAAATAAGATGGTTGGAACATGAAGAAGAACATAGAAAAAATTTGATGGGGGCATTTTTCGAAGGGGGCATGGGGGACCAATAACATGTTTGACACATGTCTTTGATATTAATTGATTCCAATGAATTATGTTTCTAAAAATGTAAAAGAAGTGTATTTTTGGAGAGAAAATTTGTTATCTTAATTGGTGTTTGTATTTTTGGAAACATAATTCATGGAAATCAATTACTATCAAAGACATGTGTCAACATGTCATTGGTCCCCAATGCCCCTTTCAAAAAACGTCCCATCAAAAAAATTCTCAGAAGAACAAGCTGAATATATATTTCGTTAAAGCCGATTGTTTTTTTTTTTATATGCAGAATTCGAGTTTCACTTTTTTATCATTTATTTTATGAATATCCAAAGCCTATAAATTTTGTTTATGTTAAGCATTTTCTAAGTATTGATCAGCATACTTTGGGTTAATTTGCGTCACCTCCCCTGGCCAAGATCATAATTTGAGTTACCTCCCCTACAGAAATAAAATTAGTGAAATCTCCCCTCGTTACGTTTTCCTTCCAAAGCCAGTTAGGTGAGTCACCAGCTTTATACATGTGGATTAAATTATACACGTGTTAAACATAATACTTAAAATATCCTCATATCCTTATTTAATCCAACGGTTGTAGCTAAAGTCAAATAGCCAGACGGAAAAGAGATCGGAAACCATTTTTTTATGGTGTGAGATCGAGAAGCCTTCTCGGAATTCATCAACGACAACGACACCCTTAAAACCCATTTTAATCTCCATCTTCATAGCAGCAGCAGTAGCACACTCCAATCATTTCCTGTTTGTCAAACCCTTTACCATTAATCAACCAATTCATCACAACCCACCATTTACTGATGTAGTACATCTTTCTCTGGATCAACAATGATTGTTGATCCTTTTTATTCTGTATCAACTTTAACAGTTGATCCCATGCTTATGGATCAACTATGACAGTTGATCCCTTACGTCAGTTTAAGTTTGCTTTCTTTTCAAGTATTTCCTTTTCTAGTTTACATCAAACTCTTTCCTTTTTCCAGTTCATGTAAATCTATTTAAAGGCTAGGTCTCTTGTTTACAAGACATATCTTATTATCAATTCAATTATCACTTTTTACTACCTTTAGAATCTTGATCCTTGAATCATATTTTAGCTAAGTTTCTGAGGAAACTTAATTATCTTCACAACCTAAGCAACTTGTTTGCTATATCATGTTCTGTGCTACATTAGTTGGTATCAGATACAATGTTTTTAGATTTTTATCTAGGAACAGATCCTACACTCAGTTTCCGCAAACTCAAAGCCCTAACTTTTCTTCGACCTTACTTTTATTCCTCACATAGCAATGGCAGATTCAACTTTTACAAAAGTTGTTGAAGAACTGAAAGAGCTTTTCAAAACTTCCATCTCTCAAATTACTTCCAAATTTGAAACCCATGAAACAAACGTCACGACTTTGACTGGTATTTTGGAAAAAAAGCTTGAAACTATAGAAAAGATGTTAGTTTTCCACGGAGATTATGTAAACAAATTGTTGAAACATACTGGTATAGAAAATGAAGACATACCTGAATTAATCGATGATACAGAAGAAGTAAAAGAAGATGGAGAAAGGAACACTGGTGAAAAAGAAGATGGTGAAACCAAAAAGGTTAAACCTTCTTTTACTAAGAACGATCCTATTCCTGAGAATATCTCCCGTAACCTTAACCCCATGGAACCATTGGAAGGTTATTTCAATAAAAAGATGGTTACTATACCACTCAACTATGATGAAGATGACAAAACCGAAGAAATCCAAGAGTAACAATGGATTGATGAAAAACGATTAAAATATGGTATGAATCCTTATGGAACTTTACCAAAATATAAGTTGAAGGCTGATATCCCTAGTTTTCATGGAGGTTTACATATTGAAGACTTGCTGGATTGGTTTTATGAGGTAGACTCCTTTTTCAACTTCATGGAAGTTCCTGAATATTCTCAGGTAAAACTTGTAGCTTATAAGTTAAAAGGTGGCGCTGCGGCTCGGTGGGAAAAACTCAATGAAGATCGATGCAATGCTGAAAAACCTCTTATATGTACTTGGAAGGGGATAAGAAATTTATTACGTGATAAGTTTTTGCCAAAATATTTTAGACAACAACTGTTTATTAAACTTCAAAATTGTCGACAAGGAGCTAGACTTGTTGAGGAATATGTAGCTGAGTTCTATGCTTTAGTTTCTCGTAACCAATTGAATGAAAATGAAGAACAATTAGTTGCACTTTTTGTAGATGGTTTGAACAATTTAATTCAACAGGGTATGACACAATCAGTGTATATAATGGTTGAGGCAATACAACAAGCTATTCGAGTAGAAAGACGTGCCTTAAGTACTTCAAGACAAGCAACTCCACGTCAAACTCAGTATCAATATTTTTATATAGATTCCAAATCATATAATTCTTCTTATGGTTACCAGGGCGACAAGGGATCAACAGTCGTTGTTAATCCATATTCTAAGGGATCAACTGTCTTTATTGATCCACAAGATAGAAGTGCTGGACATTCTTAGCAGCAACAACAAGCACCAAATCTTTCCAGTCAACCATCTCTACCGACTGAAACTGCTCCGATGATGCATATTCCATCTTCTAAGACAGTTCAGACTACTCAACAATGAGATGTTATTCACAATACTAGAGGTAATAAGTATCAACAACAGTTTCCTCCTTTACCTAAAACTTCTAATCCTTATTCAAAGTTTCTAGGAGATAGATGTAACAAGTGCCACCAAAATGGCCATAGTTCTAGTGATTGTCGAAAGTTTCATGCTTATATTAATGAAATTCCTGAAGATACACAAGAAGAAGATGCGCTGGGAGATGATGAAATTCATTATTTGGAAGAACATGAGACTTATGGTGCATATTTTCTTAGGGTAATTCGAC
Source organism: Papaver bracteatum (assembly GCA_023529315.1). Taxonomy (NCBI): domain Eukaryota; kingdom Viridiplantae; phylum Streptophyta; class Magnoliopsida; order Ranunculales; family Papaveraceae; genus Papaver; species Papaver bracteatum. The sequence goes on along the minus strand of JAJJWX010000617.1, from coordinate 24,934 downwards.
CAATTTTAATCACTAAACCATGTCCTACTCAAAGAAATAGTATTTTCAAAAATCATTGTCTCATTGAAGAAAAGCTTTGCAACATGATCATTGAAAGTGGCAGTACAGAAAACTATGTGTCTGCAAAATTGGTTGAGAAACTTGGGTTACCTGTAACTCTTCATCCAAAGCTATATTCAGTTGGTTGGATAAACAACTCTTCCACTCAACAAATCAATCATCAATGTTTGGTGAAGTTTTCTTTCCCTGGATATTCTGATTATGCTTTGTGTGATGTTATTAACATGAATGCAGCAAGTTTGTTGTTGGGAAGACCATGGCAATATGACATATGTGCTATTCATAACTTCTATGATAATACTTATACATTTGTTCATGAAGGTTTTACCAAAGTTTTATGGCCTTTACAATCTTCTTTTTCACTCAAGGAACCAGCAGACAAGAAGACTATTACATTAGTCGCTATAATTGTTCATTATTTGAATACTCATTCCTTGAGCTCTCATGAAGATACTAAACCTATGGTGGATATTCCAGAAAAGGTACAACCTTTATTATCTTCTTTTAGTGATTTATTTCCTACTGAATTACCAAATACTTCGCCCCCGCTAAGAGATTTGCAACATCAAATAGACTTTGTGCCTGGATCTTCTATTCCTAATTAACCACATTATAGGTTAAGTCCTAAAGAGCATGATATTTTACAAGGTCAAGTTGATGATTTGTTACAAAAATGTTTAATAAGACTAAGCAAGATTCCTTGTGCTAGTCCAGCCTTTCTAGTAGACAAAAATGATGGTGGATATCGTATGTGTATAGACTGTAGAGATTTTAACAGAGTTACTATACCATATCGATTTTCTATACCAAGGACTGGTGACATGATTGATATGCTTTCTGGTGCTAAAGTCTTTACCAAGCTTGATTTGCGTAGTGGGTATCATCAAATTCGTATCCGTGAAGGTGATGAGTGGAAAACAACATTCAAGACAAAAGAAGGTATATATGAATGGTTAGTAATGCCTTTTGGTTTATCTAATGCTCCTAGTACCTTTATGCGTCTCATGAATAAAGTTTTGCAACCTTTTCATGGAAAATTTGTCATAGTATATTTTGATGACATACTGATATTTAGCAACAATGAGGAAGAAAATATTTCACATTTATCTCAAGTGTTTAAGGCGTTACAAGACAATGTTTTGTATGTGAACTTGAAGAAATGCACATTATTTACAAACAAAGTCACTTTCTTGAGGTATGTTGTATCAGATATTGGTATTTCTGTGGATGATTCTAAGATCAAAGAAATTGTTAAATGGCCAGTTCCAACTGCTATACGTGAAGTACGTAGTTTTCATGGTTTATCTTCATTCTACAGAAGATTTGTGAGGAATTTTAGTACAATTGCAGCTGGGTTAACAGATTGTTTGAAGCATGATACTTTTGAATGGACTGAAGAAGCAGATAACATTTTTAATTTACTCAAATATAGGTTATGTACTGCACATGTTCTTGCCATGCCAAATTTTGATAAGCCCTTTTAAATTCATTGTGATGCTTCTGTTGTTGGCATTGGTGATATGTTATCTCAAGAAGGACATCCAATTGCAAACTATAGTGAAAATAATTCAGATACAAGGAAGAAGTGGTCTACTTATGAGTAGGAATTGATTGCTCTTTTTCAAGCTCTTAAGAATTGGCATCCTTATCTTATTCACAGTGAGTTTGTTGTCAACACTGATAATTAAGCTCTCAAATTTTTGAAAACTTCTGCAAAGGTAAATAGGATGCATGATAGATGGTTATCTACTATCAATCAATATACCTTTTCTATCAAACATCAGAGTGGGAAACTTAATAAAGTTGCTGATGCTTTAAGTAGGAGAGCTCATCTTCTAGTTACTCTTAAACATGAGAGTTTAGCTTTTGATTTCTTGAAAGATCTTTATGGTGAAGACAAAGATTTTAAGAGTCTATGGAAAAAGTGTGGTTCTTCAACAGGCAGTGTTGATGATTATCTTATTCAAGATGGTTATCTTTTTAAAGGGAATCGTTTATGTATTCCACATTGTTCTTTACGTCTTCATCTTATACAAGAACTGCATGGAAGTGGACTTGGTGGACATTTTGGACGTGATAAAATCATTGCTTTGGTTGAAGAACGTTATTTTTGGCCTTCAATTAAACCAGATGTTCAGAAGTACGTACAAAAATGCATGGTTTTCCAGCAGTCTAAGGGAAATATTCAAAATACCGAATTTTATACTCCACTTCCAATTCCGGATGCACCTTGGGTGGATATTAGCATGGATTTTGTTCTTGGTTTACCACGTACTGACAGAAGGAATGATTCTATAATGGTTATTGTTGATCGTTATTCAAAAATGGCTCACTTCAGAGCATGCAAGAAAACTACATATGCCTCCAATGTTGCTCACTTATTTTTCAAGGAAGTAATACGTTTGCATGGAATTCCCAAGACAATTACTTCTGACCGAGACACGAAGTTTTTGAGTTACTTTTGGAAGTCTTTATGTATGCGTTTGGGAACTAAGCCTCAATATAGTACCTTCTCATCCTCAAATAGATGGACAAACTGTGGTGGTTAATCGATCTTTAGGAAATATGATTAGAGCCAAAGTTATTGGTGGAAAGGAAAAGCAATGGGATAATTTTCTTCCAAATATGGAATTTTCTTATAATACTTCAGTCAATAGATTCACAGGTAAGACACCTTTTCAGATTGTTTATTCTAAAGATGTGTAAATCAAATGCTAAGGCTAATAACTTTATTGAGAAATCTTCACTCATACATCAAGAAGTTAAGTCAAAGCTTGAAGAATCTAATAACAAGTACAAAGAGGATGCAAATCAACATAGAAGGCTTAAGACTTTTGATGAAGGAGAATTGGTTTTAATTCATCTTAGAAAGGAAAGGTTTCCTACTGGTACTTACAATAAGACCAAGATGAAGAAATATGGACCATTCAATATTTTGAAGAAAATCAGTGATAATGCTTATGTTATTGATCTTCCATAAAATTGGAACATCTCTAATATATTCAATGTGCAGGAAATTTTTACTTTTCATGGAGAGAATGACGTTCTTTATATTCATTAACTCGAGGACGAGTTTCTTTCAAGAAGGGGGGACTGATGTAGTACATCTTTCTCTGGATCAACAATGGTTGTTTCTCATTTTTCTTCTATATCAACTATGACAGTTGATCTCTTACGTCAGTTTAAGTTTTCTTTCTTTTCAAGTATTTCCTATTCTAGTTTACGTCAAACTCTTTCCTTTTTCCAGTTCATGTAAGTCTATTTAAAGGCTAGGTCTCTTGTTTATAAGACATATCTTATTATCAATTCAATTATCACTTTTTACAACCTTTAGAATCTTGATCCTTGAATCATATTTTAGCTAAGTTTATGACGAAACTTAATTATCTTCACAACCTAAGCAACTTGTTTGCCATATCCTGTTTTTTTCTACATTATTTACAGATTCGAATAAAAGTCACTTTCTCTAATTCCATCACAGCCATGGCAATAACACCAGAGATCTCTTCTTTAATTTCATGTTTATCTCCTCCACAACAACCATCTCTATTTTCTTTCTCAAAACAAAACCTAATGCAAGACTAACCCATAATTCGCATAATCGGATCTATTCTCGATTTCATATTCAAACACCCACTTCTGATTCTTAAAATCTTTGCATTTTCCTTGTAATCAATAATTGATAGCATAAACATCTTATTCAAGACTTAAATTCGAAATCCTTTACAACTGACTCGAACTCAATCTTCTCTGTTTCAGTTCAATTTCATCACCAGAATCAAACCCATCTTTTATATTCACAGCAACAATCACAATCACCTCTGTAATCTTGCTCATGACAAACCCAAAACCATATCATTTCTTCTCACCAACTTCATCTTTGATTCGAATTCATCTCAGATCTTAAAGATCAAGATGTATTAATGGCAGCAATCACCATCAATTCATTCTTCCCTATTTTATCTCTGAATTTCTTGATTTCTCGATTAAGGGTTTAGTTCTCAGACAACATCACCGCTTCTGCTTTTCTCAATTTTAGGTTTGCTGAAATGGTGATGAGAAGTTCTCGGAGAGTATTTTGGGAAATTTAAGATCCATGTGTATAATTTAGTCCACATGTACAAAGCTAGTGACTCACGTAACTGGCCTTGGACGGAAAATATAACGAGGGGAGGTTTCACTAATTTAATTTCTCTAGGGGAGGTAACTCTAATTATGATCTTGTCCAGGGGAGGTAACACAAATTAACCCACATACTTTTGTTAAATTTGACTGAACGTGAAACTTTGGGGTCACAAGATTGCTCTCGGCAACATACAGATAACACCCTTTTAGGGTTTTATAGACATTTATACCCTTATTTACAAAAGGTCCAGACCTTATTGATTGAGTCAGCTACCACCTCAGCAGAGATATTTATCCCGTTTTCTAGTTTTTTTCGTTATTTTTTTCCAGCAGTTCGTGATCTACGCCTCTCTTATTTCCTTCTTTATCAACAGTCTTCTGTTCTTTCTCAATTTTTAAAGTTCAGTTATTCAGTTCCATCAACTTCCTTCCCTCTCATTCTTCATATATTTCTCAGTTTTTCAATTTTCTCTCAGATTCAATCTGCTGCATACCCAATTCGCCATTTATGAAGAACTAATATATATATATATATATCTGAATGTGGATTGAAATTAGGTGTCTTGAAGAAGATATTAGGGAAGAATATGTGGATAAAGGTAGAGAGAGTGCAGCGGCTTACTGATATTTCGTTTCAATTTTTCAATTTAGTGCGGTTTTTAGAAGAGTAAAGAAGAACATAGCAATGGATTGGGAAATTATGATGTTTTCTAGATTATGAAACATGTATTTTCATCAACTTCACTTACGATTTAGGGTAAATGAGTACAAAAGAAAATGTATGATTTAGATTTTAAAATCTCATTTTTTATGTTCATCGTCGTTAGAGTATTTGGAACTGAGACAAATGAAAAAATTTGCGATTTATTCTATGGAAATTAGTATTTTTCTTCAGTTTTGTTTTTGATTTCTTAGGTTTTTGAGAATAGATTTTTGTTTTTTTTTCTGTTAAATTAGGGTTCATTTTTATCACTGTAGCTTATTGTGAATGAGAAATTTTTATTTGTTTGTTTTAAAATTGGGTGTACGATGTTGGATTTCTCTCTAATTCTTGTTTGTGGTATGTCTTTTTCAGGAATGGGTTATCAGATACTAAACATCTTTTTCAGGAATGGGTTGTGGATCCTGTGCTAAGAGATAGTTGGAGTTGTTACTTGAATCCTAGGTCAGACCATTGGCGTGGTCCACCTAAGTTTAAGTGCAGGTAAAACTCTTGTCATTCATTACATAATTAGTACTCTTCCTTGTTTTCCTCTGCTTTTTCATGGACACCAAAAGCTTCATTGTTTTAGATTCAACATTATCTCTAAATCATGAATTTGTGGATGGTTGTAACATGTTGTATGAATAACTATTTAACCACTGCTAAGTGTAATTTTCATTGGTGCTGTAATTGCTTTTCCTATAATCTGTGGTATCAATTAGTAAGGGAACTGTCAGTAAGGCTTTCCTCGGTTACTCGATAGAGGTAAAATTTACACTGATGGTATGATGGTGTTTGTTTGATACAACTTCATTCATGGGTTTACCATTTTAGGATTTGCTACTTGATATATTGTTTCAAAAAAACTCTCATACGTATTATTGTACACTGCCAATGGATGATCTTCAATGTATGATGGCAGTTTTGGAAGCTTGTTTTTTGCACAAGTTGTTGTTTCAAACTAATCTAATAACCTCATTTGTGAATTGTTTATAATGTCATAATAATGTCATGATGAGCACGTAGTTTTAGGTAGATAGGAACTTAGTTTTTCTTAATCACTATAACTTTTTGTCCGGAGTGTACTTTGAGTAACTAAAGAATATGAATTACTACTAGTTATTACATATCTCGACTATATTATTTTTGTAGGTTCCAAGTTATGGGTGCATGAGCGAAGAAGAAGAAGAAGTGTTCTCGAAAAGTGAAATCTGATGTTCCTGTGGATGAAACAGTATTGGATGCCACTGTTGAGGACAAAAGAGTGGTATCTACAGATGGTGTTTAAAGGTAGATAGGTGACATTTTTCCTGTTAAGGCTAACCATTCATTTTATGTGTTGTGTCTGGTCACTTATTTATTTTTTTAATTGATGGAGATTCACATAAGATATTTCCTGAGTATAATAATCAGTAAATCTCGAAGAGCTGAATACTTACTTTTAGATATAGTTTTGAATCTACTTGTTCTAATAGATGATTGTATGGTATAGTGTAATTGTGCCACTATTGAGCATTCCCTGTCAAATGCTGAAATGCATGCATTTATAGCCTATAACCCAAGCTACCGCCTATCTGCGCACTATTTTAAGAAGTTAAATTTAAAAAATAACAATAGTTTAGTTATTTATACATAAAAGAAAGTTAGATGATGCCTCTATGTGAATCCTATTTTTTCCATGTTGCTGCATTGTTCTTTCTAGGTGTATTTGGTATAAGCCACTTGCAAACGGAAACTAGACCGGTCATTCCTTGAGTCACTTTTACAACTTGAATACTGGTAGTTATTGGATTAGTTGGAATGCACAACTATTTATATTTTTTTAATGTTCGTGCTTGCCGCTTTCAAATACTTAATTCTAAGAACATGTATGTTGTTATTGGTGTAATTATTTATTTCTATATTGTAGGATTTTTGTTCACCCTTCCAGGTACTAGGCTTATACGTGCCATGTAGCAACATACTCAAGCCCGAAGGTTTTGAACTGGGTGTGTAACTTGCTATCTCCTGCTGAGCAAGATAAATTTATGTCAACTGCAATTGGCCCCTTACTGCACCAGCCCATGCAAACATGGTCTAGTGACTTATTTTATTTCTTATTGGCTAGTCATATCTCCATAGTTGATGAAGGTGATAAGGGTAACCGTGAAGAAATGCGCGTAATGTTTTGTGGAAAGAAACTCTCCTTCGGAAAGAAAGAGTTCGTATTGATTTCGGGGCTTAGTTTTAGGAAGTCGAACCATAATTTTTCTCGTCCCACAACGAAACCCTGCCTTAAGATGACCCATTTTCCCGATGAAGGAAAACCAGTAACTAGAAAACGTTTGAAATTATTACTTTTTGGCAAAGAGGATGACGGCGAAAAAAAATCAAAGAAATGTAGCAAAAAGGAGGAAAAAAATAATCGAGGAAATTCCACCGATCAAGAAAAAAGGGGGAGGGGAAAAGAATCGCGTGAATGTCACCAATCAAGAAACTCTAATGCTGAATGTGAAATTGTAAAAGTCCCACTGGAATCTGATGGCAAGGTGAAATTGTCGTTACTATATGTTTTCCACGTGTATGTCATGGGAAAGGGAGATGACAAAGTAGTTGAGTATGATCATTGGTACCTGGTGGATAACCTCGTCGACTTCAACTATTATCCTAGGGATGAAATAGCGTTTAGCATAACTATTGATAATAGAAATTCTGCATTAGATTATCAGATTAAGGCTGACAAGCCTGTTGGCAGTGAGGTGACTTACAAGTGTCAAGGAATGGCCCATGTCTTGGTGGTAAGAATCAGTTGGGTTGATATTTTCTAGTTGTCTAATTTTTTGCGATTGTTGTTTTAAAGGTTTTCGTTTTTTCACCAAGGTTTGGGGTCTGGAAGTGTTGCCGAAAGTGCTTAGTAAGTTTGGAAAAAATACTATTTTTGAAAATTGGTGCCCCCATATGCATAGTGTTACATGAAATTTAGTAATACACCATGAGCCCCTACTTACGGTTTTGGAGGATTCAAAGGTATGAAGTAATAACTACCTTATTTATTATATTTTTTTTGTTTGTTATATTGTTAATTTGGTCGAGTGACTTTATAAAATTGCAGGACGAAGTGTATGATGACATTATGTGGCATAAAGAAGATTCAAAGTGTTTGGTAATGTTGGGGTTATGGGAAGGTCCCTTGGTAGATGACGAAGAATAAGATTCGTTAAAGAATGAAAATGTGGTTGAGAATGAAGATCTGTTTGAGAAGGGTGAGGAATAAAATATGTTAGAGTCTGAAAATATTTTTGTGGATGAACATGTTCCATAGGAGAGCAGCATGGATGATGAAGAGGACGAAGATCTTTTAGGAAATGAAAATATGACGGAGGAAGAAGATCTATTTGAGAAGGATGGGGAAGAAGCACGTGTGGCACATCCTAGCTCCCTACCTGATATTCTTTGTTCTAGAACATCAGCTTTAGTCATTGCTTCTTTCGAGTCTTTTGTGAAAAATGCAATGATTGGTCATACGGAAGATTGGAAAATTACAATGATTGGTGAAATGGAGGTATTTAAAATTGCAGTGAAGGGTCAGTTGGAGGAGTTAAGCGTCCAGGTAAGTAATAGCCAAAAAACAATGTTGAATTATGTGGAGTGTTTAACTACCGAGATCAAATCAATAAAAGATAAGATTGGTGGAACCCATACGTACAATTCATTGTATTAAGATAGATAGAATGTCACATCTATTCTGATATTGAAGTTTTATTGAACTGATATTTATGTTGTTTGAACAGGGGACTCCACCTGGAGGACATAACGAATAAGGATATTTCGATGGTACGGCAATGCAGAAGCCATGTGTGACTCCTGGAAATGGATCCAGCAGTATTAAATTAAATCCACCATATCCATACAATCCTCAAATAAGGAATTTGATGTGAGCCAACCAGTGACTCGGGTCTAACTCGTATAATATACGAACACGGGATGATAAGAACTCATATAATCCATCCTCAGTGCATCCGAGTGAGAGACTCGGGTTTAACTCATATAATATACGAATCCGAGATGATAAGAACTCATATAATCCATCCTCAGTTTATCCGAGTAAGAGACTCGGGTCTAACTCGTGCAATATATGAACCCGAGATGATAAAAACTCATATAATCCATCCTCAGTTCATCCGAGTGAGAGACTCAGGTCTAACTCGTGTAATATACGAAATCGGGATGATAAGAACTCATATAATCAATCCTCAGTTCATCAGAGTGAATGAATCGGGTCTAACTCATGTAATATACGAAACCGGGATGATAAGAACTCATATAATCCATCCTCAGTTCATCCGAGGGAGAAACTCGGGTCTAACTCGTGTAATATACGAACTCGGGATGATAAGAACTAAGATAATCCATCCTCAGTTCATGAGAGTGAGAGACTCGGGTCTAACTCGTGTAATATACGAACCCGAGATGATAAGAACTCATATAATCCATCCTCGGTTCATCCGAGTTAGAGACTCGGGTCTAACTCCTGTAATATACGAACCCGGGATAATAAGAACTCATATAATCCATCCTCAGTTCATACGAGTGAGAGACTCGGGTTTAACTCTAGCAATATGTGAACCCGAGATGTCGAAATCCGATATATTTCATATTCAGTTCATCGAAATAAGAAACTCGGGTCTAACTCTAGTAATCTTTGAACCTGAAATGTGGAACACCGATATATTTCATATTCAGTTCATCGAAATTAAAATCTCAGGTTAACTCTAGTAATATAAAAACCCGGGATGATAAAAACTCATATAATATATCCTCAGTTCATCTGAGTGAGAGACTCGGGTCTAACTCGAGTAATATACGAACCCGAGATGATAAAAACTCATATAATCAATCCTCAGTTCATCCGAGTGAGAGACTCGGGTATAAGTCGTGTAATATACGAACCCGGGATGATAAAAAATCATATAATCCATCCTCAGTTCATCCTAGTGAGAGACTCGGGTATAACTCGTGTAATATACGAAACCGGGATGATAAGAACTCATATAATCCATCCTCAGTTCATCCGAGTGAGAGGCTCGGGTCTAACTCATGTAATATATGAACCTGGGATGATAAGAACTCATATAATCCATCCTCATTTCATCCGAGTGAGTGAATCAGGTCTAACTCGTGTAATATACGAACATGGGATGATAAGAACTCATATAATCCATCCTCAGTTCATCCGAGTGAGAGACTCTGGTCTAACTCGTGTAATATATGAACCCGGGATGATAAAAACTCATATAATCCATCCTCAGTTCATCTAAGTGAGAGACTCGGGTCTAACTCATGTAATATACGAAGCCGAGATGATAAGAACTCATATAATCCATCCCCAGTTCATCCGAGTGAGATACTCGGGTCTAACTCGTGTAATATACGGACCCGGGATGATAAGAACTCGTATAATCCATCCTCGGTTCATCTGAGTGAGAGACTCTTTTCTAACTCGTGTAATATACGAACCCGGGATGATAAAAACTCATATAATCCATCCTCAGATCATCCGAGTGAGAGACTCGGGTTTAACCCTAGTAATATATGAACTCGAGATGTCGAAATCCGATATATTTCATATTCAGTTCATCGAAATGAGAAACTCGGGTCAAACTCTAGTAATATTTGAACTCGAGATGTAGAAATCCGATATATTTCATATTTAGTTCATTGAAATGAGAACCTCTATATTAAATCTGGTAATATTTGAACCCGAGATGTTGAAATATGATATATTTCATCTCCATTAATTCGAAATCTATCAATGTGAATCAAAATATGCTCGGAATCTATCAATGTTGAAACTCGGGACTAACATAGAATCTATCAATGTGAATCGAAATACTCCATCACCTATATATCTTGAAATCTACTACAATGGAGATATATATCTAGATGTGAACTAAAATATACACGACATTTATTAATATATACTTGGTCATAATGAAGGTTATTAATACGCCGAAAACACGAATTGAGTTTAGCAAAGAAACACAAAGAAACACAAAGAAACACAATTTAGAAAAGAAACACAAACTTCATGATCTGTATGAACAAAACAGGTTTATGTGTGACCATTGGATTATTAATACGTATGAGACACAATAGATGGCTATTGGCCATCGATTTAGGGATAAACCTAAATGTCACGAATTTGCCCTAAATATTCACAGTAATTATAAACGTTGCCACCAATATAAGCAAACCATAACCCTAGTTATCACTTTTTTACCTGCACCCATCTCTCTTCATCAGTTCATTTGCAAACGAGAACCAGACCATCCAAATATCTCCTCCTCTCTTTGAACTCCACCATTACCAACCATTTAAGCCCTATATGACAAAACCTCATTAAAATTCATTATGATTATTAGCCTTCAACATCTCTCATTTGTGCAGCAGTTATGTTTGATTTTACAAAATCAACAGGTACAGTTAGGGTTTTTATTTAAAATTTCATTTTTATTTTATTTTCTTGTATTCTTACTGGTCGATTTTCTTAGTGGGGTTTAACAATTATTGTTTTACTGTTTGGTTTCCGGTAGATGTAACATCTTAAGTTTCAGTTCAGATCTTCTACAAGTAGATCTCAACATCTTTAGTCGCAGTTCTTGTCGGGTATACTTGATTTTATTCGATTTAAGTGATGTTTATCGTTTTTATAATACTGATGTTAGGTTTGGCTTGTTGATTTTAACTATTTTTTTTGGTATTTTTATGAAGATGCATGGAGTTAGGTTTAATATAGGATTTATCGGTTTGTTGTTAGGTTAGTTACTTAAATTGAATGACTTGAACTTTCATTTGATATGGAAGTTGTGTATTGGTGTTGATGTGATTTTTTTTTTTTTTTTTTGTTGTTGTTGTTGTTGTTTTTGAAGGTTGAGAAACTAAAGCAAGAAAATGAAAAAGAAAATGAATATGAATATGAAAAGAGAACCAAGTTGGAACATGGAAACACGCCTAACTGAAGGTGAGAAGAAATTAAAAGAGCTAGTGAATGTAAGGACTTCAACTGAAGCTGAGAAATTGATATGGAAGTTGTGGATTGGTGTTGATGATATATATACTTTTTTATTGTCGTTTTTACAGGTTGAGAATCTAAGGAAAAAAGTTGAATCTCAAGGTGCGTGCAAGTACTTTTTCCTGCTAATATTCCTATTCCCAGTTTAGTGCAATATTATAGTTTGAAATTTTCATAGGTTAGACTGCATTTGATGTTGCCTCACATTTAGATTGTCTATTTTTTATCTGTTGTTGCTTGTGAAACTTACCCTTTTGTTTGCGTTAGCTGATCAGTGCCCTTAAAGTTTTACAAACAAAGATAATCATTAGAATAGATGATTCGACTGCGGAAGTTACCAAGTCATGAAGACAAATAATATTTTGGCCTACTTTACGCCCAATCTGGATCATAAGTTTAACACTTTTCATTGTTTTAGAAGATTCATTTTTATTTCATGTTTATAGATTGGTTTGGTTGATAATGGAGGTAAAGACTAAATGACATATTATTCTTATTTTTAGGACAATGCATGAACACATGTTAGTTTGGAATTACAATTAGAATATATAATTTTAATTTGTGTGTGCTGGCATTATGTAAAGTTCCCAAGTATAATCCTAAACTCCATTTAATGGTTAAACGACCCCAACAATGTTGCACAACAAATTCAGTTACTACCAAGTAAATTGAACAGGGGATTAAAGTTATACTAAATTACCACTCATACATAGCATTGCTGTAAATATTACTTTTTTTTACCATAATACTGCAATAGAAAATTATTGATTTTACTACCACTCCAGTTACATATTAGTCCCCTGTAGAGAAAAATACTTCTTCTAATTAATCAATCTCTAGTTAAGTGCGTATTCTCAGCTCTTATAGAATTAACACATTTGACAAGATCATTGTATGTATGGTATAATAGATCTCCAAGAAGTGGCAACGACGTAACTGGAAAACCCAACTCAGCTATTTCCTTTCTTAATCTACGACCTTCTTCAATCGCTTCATACCATTCTTCATACAACATAACTCCATTGCAGAAGTATCCAGATTTGTTAAAGACATACTTGAAGAACCCAGATCCGCTGGTTTTGGTAGGTTGTTGGTTTGTTGGTTGCTTCGACGGCTTCTTTTTGAAGTAATTTTAGAAAAACATTTTTCCAAAAAACTCCATTGGCATAAGTATCCAGATTTGTTAAAGACATACTTGAAGAACCCTCATCGACTAGTTTTGGTAGGTTGTTGATTTGTTGGTTGCTTCGACGGCTTCTTTTTGAAATAATTTTAGAAAAACATTTTTCCAAACATGATTTGCTCTATGATCTTGAACTTATGTGATCAAAGTGCATAGTTTAAATTGTTAGGAATCACTCCAAAATGTTGGAGGTAATATATACATAGAATGGTAAACTGAGAAAGCATCTTCCTGCCTCACTCATATCTAAGTTATTTTTTTTTTTATTATTATTTTTTTATAATTTTGTTTTTCTTTGTTGTGATAAATGACTCACCCATTTTTTTTTTTGAAATTTGAATAAACATTTACTTCCCAACTCTAACACTCCCACATGCCTGGACTCTCGTTAATTTATTAGTCATAGGCAATAGTTTGTCCCCTTATTATATCATTCTCTGCACTCTTTATTAGTCATAGAGGAATTGATTTGTCCTTTATTGAATCTTTTTCTATATACTCTTTCGTACTATACATTGTCCAGAATTAATGGGACAATCTTTACAGTTGGAGAGCTTTAAATTTGTGGTTCGTTAAGAATGGAACAAGCTTTAAATTTGCTTTTTTCACTTCCTTTCTAGTAAAGCATCTCTTTTGGACGGTAATCCATAAGTTGCCAACAGAAAACTAATTGGAAAACATGAAAGAAAAAAAAAACTTTTTGCAATTAGTAAAAAATAGCTGCAAGAAAAATAATACTAATTGGGAAACATGAAAATTAACTCTTTTTTTTTTGTTACACATGACAGGTCAACATGAGAGGTTCCCAGCTATATTTAGGTGGCATTAAGTTCTCCATGTCTTCCAACATTAGTATAAATAGACAACATTCATTTTTGTTTGTGCTTAATCAACTCTAGCCTAAAGAAAATCATAGTTATTAGGTATATTAGTTTAACAATGGCAGGGTTCTCTCAACAATCTAGCGTAATCTCATTAGTTTTAACTGCCCGAACAAGAAATCGGAACCCCACTTATACTACCATATATGGGAGGAATGATGACTCGAAAAAACCTATTGACCAGCATGTAGTGACTAATTTCTACACAACAACAAATGTCAGCCAATTCTGTAAGGAGTGGATTGAGTTAGTAGAGGAGGATCGCCAGTTACATGGAGAGTGCAACAAGTTAGGTATCTCAGTCCCGGTATCATGTATTATTCCTTATCATGGCAGCGACGTATATATCAATAAGGAGAATTTTGGACAGTGTTTTGTTTCAATATCTCGCCCTTGTTGAGTTGATGAATAGTGCAATGAGGGATGATATCCGAAGGCACAATGAGGGACGATAAAAGTGATGAAGAATGATTTAAGCTAATGTCTGACTAGTTTATTTTATATTTAAAAGTGTTTTTTATTAGGTATGATGGAACTATTTTTTACTTCTAGGTTGTCCTAGTTATGTCTATATAATTTTCGTTGTTTCAATAAGAAAAGTAAAAGAAAATTAGCACCTTCACAAGAGTGCATAACCTAGCTAGCAATTACTAAAACAACATGGTCAGGGGCGGAGGCAACATGTTGCAACCATGTGCAGTTGCACCCCCTTAAATTTTCAGAATCAATAAAACCTATGGAATTTTCAAGCCATAAAAAAATAAAAAGAAAAAGGTTTGCACCCCTAAAATTACAGTATTTGCACCACTAAACCCAAAAGAAAAGTCCATTTGACTTTTTTTCTCCCATAATCGTTCACATTATAAGAGACTAAACACATCGCCATTACCAAAGTGCAACTCTTATACGTTTTTCTCTTAAGAATAAGGTTGTTTTAAATCACATGATTCACATCGCTGATCATTAGGTTGTTAACTTGTTGTAAATCACATTGCTGTTACCTGGTACCTTCTTCTCTCACTCCAAGTTTTTAGTTTTGGCAAAAATTAAGAATAGGGTCCATATTGTATGATAGAAAATGGATGTTTCTTTTACTAACAGGTTGATTTGCGATGATAATCAATAACACACTTAAAAGGAACACAATCTTTAACGTGCAATTTTTTTTTATAACCATTTTCTTTTTGCTATGCATTTTTTTTTTGCACCCCCTTTCTTGAAATCTTGGCTCCACCCCTGAACATGGTGTCTCAATCAAGACTATTGAGTGCATGTCATTTTGCGTCAGCCTCTACTTAAGTAAATGATTTTTGATTCTCGTAATCAGTTCACATGAAACTTGCTAGTACTATGGAACTTACAATTAATAAAATTAGAAAACTAAGGAATTCCTTTTCAAAGGGTAATTCCCAAATTCAATTCCAGAAGAAATACTTTCCGAAATTTAAAGTTTCATATCAAGTCTCAGAGAAACTAATTTACCCTAAGGATGAAAACATGACTAAAACAAAAATACTAATGATGCCTCTTAACATTTCAAACAAACATAACAAGGTAAGCAATGTCAGAAACCAAACCCACTCCATTTCTAAGCCTTGGGACAACGTTTTTTTGTTAGCATAATGCCCCATCTGGTGACACCTTGAACAAGCTCTTATCTTTTTAGGGTTTTCAATGGAAGAACTTTTCCTCTTGATGCTCCGACGACCAACTTCCGGTGTAGTTTTTGGAGGCAGCACCACCCGCTCTGCCACCTCCGTTGGGACATCCCAAGTTTATGGGCTCAGCACACCATAGATTTTAGGTTCATACATAGATCTCCAAACAGATGTTTTATAATATTCCCCACAAAGGCCTTCTTATTTTATCTTTTATGTCTCACACATTGCAAGTATGTGGGGACACGAAAGATTCTGATAGTCAAACACTTAGTACGTGCAAGACCTTCGGTCAAGATAGATGGTATGCTGCTCTTCATAGTAACCCTCGTCCACTTCATATTCGTCCCCATCGACATGGCAATCCGCAAACCTTTTTGCCATATCCCACTGTTCTTTGATTATATCTCGTGCATGTTCACTCAAAGGATCTTTCCAAGTACGAGGTAGTTATCAACGTTGGAAGAACTATTCCATAAGGAACCTGCGAATGTAATCGACTAAATATCAGATTGGAAGACCTTTAACATCAGCTATTCTTGAATTGAAAGTTTCACACGCGTTTGTAGTCATGAGAGTAAAACGACATGTTCTTGCCTTCACCCTGGACCACATTTCCGGTCCAATATCCACTACAGATTTTAAAGTAGCGGGGATCGCTAAACCTAGGTCTCTCATAGAAAGTTCATACTCAAGATTGCTAAACGCTTTTGCAGATCTTGTAAATGCCACCGAAGCCGCGACGTTGTGGTAGGTTTGTTTGATATTTTCTGCAAGGTCAACCATTACATGACTAACCTATAAGTACAACATGAAGCATGCATTTATATATATCTGAAATATATCATACAACAGGGTGGACAATAAAACTTGTTTGGACTGTACATATATATGTGACCACTATTGTGTGCGTATATCCTATATCGTACTACTATCATGGACCTGAATGTCGTACCTAGTACATTATATGCAATATGATGCTATTGTCATTGATCTGAATTATGTATCTAATGATACAAGGGACCAACTAACTTTATAACTCTGTCTAGATAAGTAACAGTAAATACAAATCAAGGTTAACGTTGTATCCATTCAGATAACTAACATCAAATCTATTTAAACACAAAACTCGTGTGTTTATAATACATAAAGACTTGTTAAATACCTGAAAGATGGTGGATGCAATATACTTGATTAGCACAAGGAAATGCCAACCTTATGGCTCTACCGATCGATGGTTGCATGTATGTTGCTACAACAACATCTTCATTCATAGCATACTTATCGCCAAGTACTCCAACTAACTTTCTCATAAACCATTCCCAAGATTCATTATTCTCTGAATCAACAATAGCAAAATAAATAGGATAGATCGGCTCGTCGAGATCCATTCCAACGGCTGAAGTAGAATATCTTGGCGTGTCCATTTAAGGTGTGTACCATCAACCGCAAATGCGGGTCTGAAACAGTTTTTGAATCCTTCGATAAATAATCCAAAAGCAAAGAAATAATATAGAAAAGAATCATCTGAATCAGTTATAATCTCGGTAACAGTACCCTTTTTACGAGCACCAAGCATGCGACTATAAACAACGAGGTGTTGGTACGTTTCATGGGGGGTACCTTTGATCATCTCAATACCACGCTTGCAAGTGTTGTATCTCTTCCGGTAATTGATAACCACTCCATAATCCCTTTTTATATCCTTAATTAGTTGTTTGGGCGTAAAGGACGCATCTGGTTCTTTGAATTTGTGCTTGAAAAGCTCTGCAATTCCAGTGACGGCCGCTTTGGTTCTTAATTCAGGGTCAGTCATTTTGTTGATTTCACAAGTATGCACATCGTTTGTAACTATCAGTTTCCAACTCCCACAAAAATTTAAGGGAACTGCTCGCAGACGCCACTCGCATGTCTTGTTTTTACATTTAGCAATAAACCTCTTGATGTCGGATTTAAAATCTATGTACTTAAAATTTCTTTCTACTTTGGCTATTGCAAGTATAAGTTTCAGATCCCCCTTGCTTTTGAAAGTGTTAGTCACACGTAGATCATTGTATTTCATATCCTTTTGGGGTTTAGGAATATCCAGAACCGGCGATGGAGTTATGGGCGCATCATGAAGACATCGGAGTTTCTTGGATGATGGAGTCATTACTGGTTCAAGACATCTCTTAGCCTTTGGACCACTAGTACTCGCTGAAAAAAATAAAACATTCAACATTAGCGTGACCATTTGGTCAGGACAAACATAATACAAAAGTACAATAATAAGAGGGACAAATATACGTACCTTTAACACCACCATCTCCCTTGGCGGTTTCATTCTTGGACTGATAATCCTCACTGGAACTGGACGTGAGATTGTTAAGAGGGGTCAAGGGAGTGTGGAGAAGCATCTTGGATCCGTTGTCATATCCAGTAGTTACGGGAGAAATATCTACTTTTACTTCTTCTCCATATTTTATTATGTAAAAGCTTGGGACTCCACATGTCTGGCCAACATAAAAAATCAACATTTCTTCACTAACAATCTTAATCCTTTGCTTAAATGCAGTTCCCGGGACATCTATGATGCCATACACATCAAAACAAGGTTTGTGTGAGAAACTTAAAACATCCATTGCTCTCTTTTTCACATCCTCAAAAGTGTACTTATCAGGTACCCCCGCAAGATGTGTAATACCTTTGTAGTCATCATTACCTTCTTTGTGCACCCATTCACCATTGTAGTGGATGACAACAACTTTGCTTATCATTATGACGACGACAATTTAGGGTTCTAAAAGCAACAACATTTAACGAGGCAGTTGTTGTCGAAGCAGTAGGTATTTATCTTATTATTTCAATTCAGAAAATTTAATTCAATATTATTTTGGTGTTCCATACTTTATCAATATTGTTCGTGTTAATTATAAGCTATTGTGGATGATCGAATCCGCAGTCAGACCTAAATGAAAAAATAGTACAGTTCGAGTCTATTGTCAGCAACGTCTTTGACACCTTGTAGATAGGGTGAGTGCATAGTTCGAGCATTTTTACCCTATCTCAATTCCATTCCCATCGTACGGGTCAACAACAAATATGGTGAACATTTTCATCTGTCCAGGCGCGTGAAAATGTACACATCCCAAACTCTGCGTGCATCTTGAATAGCAGGATTAGCCCCCAGCGCGAATTCAAGATAGCTGAAAAACTCAACTTTTCATTCCATGCGCGAGTAAAATGCAACAGGGAAGTGCACCCCTGCGCGAGTATTGATAAGAATGACACAAAACATACTGGGTGTGAATTATATGTCACCTCAAACATTTGGGGGCGAGATATATAACACTCCAGCGCAATCAACCCATCCCTGGGGGCTAGTTGCGTAACATTCTGAAAAGCACGCTCGGGGGAGAGTTATGTAACACTCCAGAAAAATGCAAAATCATAGGGGAACCCGAACTTCTTAACCCATAACAGGTTATGGATTAAGAGGGGTCGATGTTTGTGCCCCTAATATACAACAAAAATAAATGGGCTAACCTAGGCCTCCAAAGCTCCTACTAGTAGCAAAGGAAGGTTCATTGGGCCTAAGGTGCTTCCCTTGTTTACCCAAGTATGGCTAACTAGGCCTAACAAATACCTTGCAAGGAAGCCCATGTGCATAGGTTCAAATCAAACAACTAGGGAGCCCCATCACCTGTGCCACGTCATCAATCCACATCACTAGGCTTGACCAACCGCACTAGTACAAAAAATCACCTAGGCCACATTTGAACACCGTGTCCATAGGCCTATAGTCACGGATTTTTCTTTCTCTAAAACCGTTATGGTAGGAGGCATAACAATAGGGTTCCTTTATGGATACATAAACTTTGAGTGACTATTTAACATGATTTTCCATATCTATACCCCATATAACCGTGTCTATATAGTACCCCGTCATTTTTTGAAGTACATTCTTTTTCCTATAACCATGGCCATAAGATCTTTATAGACATACAATTTAATTATAATGTTCTAGTGTTTCCCTTAAAGACACAAATATTTATATTAACCATGACCTTCATTATCATTGAGACACACCAAATATGATTTTAGAGTGGCTATTGTATGCTCTAAAGCCACGTGGAATTATTTTACCATGGCCATCTCTATCATTCAAACACACAAAAAATAGTTTAACGCGGCCATTTCATGATTTATAGTTACCTAAAATTTGTAGTACGTGGCCATCACTATTATTAGACACCCAAAAAACATTTGGATGTGGCCCATTTACAAGTTATAGCTACTATGAATCCGTTAAAAACACATTTGGATGTGGCCATTTACTCAAAAATTGTATCTCTGGTTATCCTTTGGCCATGGTTTCATATCTAAATAGTGTCTTCATTTCATATTCATCCATGAAAATACAAATTAATCACACAATTAAAATGGATATACTTTTTATTAGTCATATGATAAATGACTCATGTCTGATCATCTGTGTGAAAACCCTTAAATAACAAAAAAATCAAATGGAAATTCAAAATAACATTCCAAGTCTAAGGTGTTGATTCTCTTGTTGGTTCTCTGAGATTTCGGTTCCCCATCCTTCATATCCGAACCTTTCTTATTCAACTGGCTCCATCTGCAGCAAAACAAAAAGGATGTATAAGGCAACCATGCTACTGATCAGGTAGCATAAGGTATTCAATAGCTCAAAGTTTTATCTTGGAACTCTGAAATTGTATATCTAACATCCATCAAGTAGCTTCCCATTGTTATATGCTTATGTGCAAATTGTGGAAAAATAAATGTTCAATGGGGATAAAATATAGTCATCTCATATATGGTAATGCTGGTTTTTATCCAAAGTTAGGATTAATATGGATGTAGAGAAATTAATAATTACATTCAGGTATCACATATCACATAGCATTATAGGACACAACATTCAGCTACATATAGGTCACAACATTCAGGTGAGTTCAAGCATGTTCTGAGCTAAAGATAAAGCTACACTAGCAGGTATGTGCACATTTGAGATAAAGATAAAGATCTGATCAAGTCAAATTACTCTTGACACAAGATTATGCTAAGATTATAAGTAGAACTGGAAACTTATCTTCTAAACATCTTTGTAATAAACTAAACAGAAGCAAGCTAAAGGAGGAAAAGGGAAAGAAAAAGGAACTAATGAATGATTACCAAAGTAAAAAGAATTCAGAAACATGTGAAATCTAATTTAACCCGCAAAGAAATAAAAAACGGAAAGAGACTAATATTATGTTATATGTTAAAAAAATGCATATTTGAGTCATTTGCAATCTAAGGTATAACGTCCAAATGAAGTTATCTGATCACCTCGACTACTTTCACATTCTTGCTAAATTCCATTTCATCAACACTCTTGTGTATGATCAACACAAAAGGAAACCAACTTACTTGATACACTATCTACAAATGAACATAGAAAGAAATCCTAATAATTGTCATCCATATTGCCAAAAAAAAAAAACGATTGAAAGAAAAGAATTAACATACCGCTCCAAAATGAGCCTTGCCTTTTACAATGGCTTAACGAATTTCCAGCTTGCGACATAATGCTAGAAGCCAGTAGACAAGGTCAATGGGGTCCTCATTATATGAAATCACAACCAGAAGGGCCTTGTTCCGCACAAACTAACACGAGAAATAAACACCACATGAACACTTGATCAGGAAGGGTTTGCAATTGAAAGACAATACATAGGTAAATAGAGATTAACAAAATTTTACCTGCCCGATGAGGTATGTAATGTCTTTGTAATCAAGTTTGATCCCATTTCAATAGCACTCCCCCTTATTAGCATTTTTGTCTTTGGGTGTGTACTTCAGCAGCATCTTGAAAAGAATTGTGTCCGCCACAGTAAATGTTAGACAACGTACTATAAAATGAATGAAAATTCCTCAGGCCAGTATGGTTTTATGTCACGTTTTTAAGTATACTCGTGCTGGACAGTACATATGCATCACTTGATATATCAACCCAGCATTCGAAAAAGAAAAATTATAATACAGTTTGAAAGGAAGAGACTAAGAGAAACTTCGCAGCTCAAAATAAAAATAAGGTTAAGCCATTAAATTAAATTAAATTAAATTAAATGACATACAAGAAAAAAGAAAATGCATACCTCTCTGCCTTTGACATTCCATAACTGATGCAAATTGAAGGAAAGTTGCACTCCACGAGTAACAAGTCGAGTTCAACAGCTCCGCTCACACTTTTGACAAACGAACTACTTTGTTTGAAGTCCAACCCATATGGAAGATTATTCAACTTGTGGATTTTCTCCAATTTGTCAATTTTATGTGGTGCTGAGCAAGCAAAAAAGTAATTAAGCAATGTGTCAAATATATTCAAAATTTAGTACACACAAATGTTAAGTAAACTGTAAGTGAGTAGTTTAAGTTGAAACAATTGTAAAGATAAGCTTGAACTATGAAAAGAATGTTGCGAATAAAAACAAAAGTAATCGTTGATGCCTTAATGCTTAAAACAGGGAAACAACACCAAAACAAGGTTGCCAATTTGATGGCTTATTCTTAATTGTTATATGGTGGAACACCAATAGCTCTAGTTAGATAATAACACTTGGCTTACCGATTCTCATTTAGGACATGGTAGGAAAAAAAACTACATATTCCCGAAAAGACGGGCACGTAAACACCGAGACACTAATATGTTGATATGCTAGTTGGCAAGATGGTCGAGACCTCAACGGATACAATTAGCTAACTGTTTCCAGTAATCGGATAACATAATTAGTATTCAATAGTAATTATTTTTAAGATTCACAAAAACACCTCTCTATGTGCTTCACTGGATTATCAAATCAGCTGAATAAAAAACTGAAAGAGGAAAACACAAATTAGGTTGTGGAGGAGATAAGCTGCAGCATATATCCATCTTATCTCCTCCAACTGAAAAAGTATATGCTATAATACCCGAGTAAGTTGAGAGATAAAACAGATACTTACTGGTGCTCGGTTTACTACTCAATGGTCAAGAAAACAAAAACCATTGGTGATCAGACTTCTTTAATAACACCATTAGCAATCAAACTTCTGCAATTCAACCTCTTACAACTCCACAAGTTTTCGGCAACTAAAATTCCATGCCCAAAGAATCATGACTTATCTAAAGCACAATATACCTACAGTTATAAGAAACAAATAGAATACATAAATTGGTAGTACAGGAAAACAAATGTACAAGACTTTGAGAAGTCTACAAAATGAATTCAGAGACTAAAAGCTCCCATTTTATAACCCAACAAAGAACCTGATTGAAGAAAAAAAGGATTGATAAAATACCTAATTATGGGTTAAAAGGGAGAACAAATTTCATTATTATCAAATAGGCTTAGGAAGATACTTCATCACCGAATCTGGTATTACCACCAACAAACCAACAAATCAACCGTGAATCTCTAGTTCTCAATTGAGAAGAACCCGAAACCCTAACTTACTGATTATTCATCAAAACAGTTACACATCATCAATTATACGGGAACCCCTCTTAATTACTTGATTTCATCTTAAATTTGTCATTCATCTTCAATCACTATCAATACTATGAAAACCTAACTCAATTCCCAAAAACTTCATTAACACAGAACCAAACCTTAACTACCGATTCCAAGCTGTTCTACAACCTTAATTCATAACTCGTTTTAAACCCACCTCCAATTAATCCTCTGGAGTATCAAATTCATCTTTAGATCTTCTCAGAATTCCTTCTCATGAAACCCTAACTTCATCAAACTCAAATCACATCAACATCACTTTCTCCTGATTCATATTCGCCTACTTGAATCAACAACACCATCAACAACCATTCTATGAAGTTTCCCCTAATATATATTTCTCAAAACCATAGTTTCGATAACTCAATTCTTCAACAGATGAAGAACACGAGAAGAGGAAGGAGGAAAGAAGAGATGGATCTTAGGTATTCGATTGGATAGAAATAAAGAAAGAGAGAAACAAGAATGAGAATTAAAATGATCGACGTACCATGTTTCTTTTGATCCACTCATACGGATCAAGAAGAGATCTGACGGTTGAGATTGTATTTGTTATGGTCATACGGATTGAGAAGCATTTGTGTTTCTCTTTGTGATAATACGAATTCATATATTCGGTTCTATTATCAACCTTCGACACAGAAAAAAATCAAAAAAAAAATTAATAAATTTAGGACATTGTTATCGACATTCTGATATAAAAACTACAAAAAATATATAAAAATGAATCGGGAAAATGAAAAATGAATTCGATAATTGGTGTGTTTCTTTGTGCTTTCTCTTTGTGCTCTCGGTTTGGATTTCGACTAGCCGCATAGGTCATGAAGTAATTTTTAAAAGTCATACAGATCATGAAGTAGCTTTAGTTCACACTAGTAAACTCAGGTTAGCATGATATATCATCAAAATCGATAAATATGAAGTTCACTGTCTGTTCGAACTTCAAATGTGGTATATCAAAATTGAACTTCACATGTTCAAAGATTACTAGAGTTAGAACTGAGTTTCTCGTTCGGATGAACTGAAGACGAAATATATTAGAATTGAACATCACAGGTTCAAACATTACTAGAGTAAGACCCGAGTTTCTCGTTCGGATGAACTGGAGACGAAATATGTCAGAATTGAACATCACAGGTTCAAAGATTACTAGAGTAAGACCCTAGTTTCTCGTTCTGATGAACTGGAGACGAAATATATCAGAATTGAACATCACAGGTTCAAAGATTACTAGAGTATAGACATGAGTTTCTCGTTTGGATGAACTGAAGACGAGCATCACAGGTTCAAAGATTACTAGAGTCAGACATGAGTTTCTCGTTCGGATGAACTGGAGACGAAATATATCAGAATTGAACATCACAGGTTCAAACATTACTAGAGTAAGACACGGGTTTCTCGTTCGGATGAACTGGAGATGAAATATATCAGAATTGAACATCACAAGTTCAATGATTACTTGAGTAAGACCGAGTTTCTCGTTCGGATGAACTGGAGACGAAATATATCAGAATTGAACATCACAGGTTCAAAGATTACTTGAGTAAGGCCCGAGTTTCTTGTTCGGATGAACTGGAGACGAAATATATCATAATTGAACATCACAGGCTCAAAGATTACTAGAGTAAGACATGAGTTTCTCGCTCGGATGAACTGGAGATGAAATATATCATAATTGAACATCACAGGTTCAAATCACTACAAGAAAACGGGGCTTCATCGACTACTCTAGTTC